>OZ035880.1:34305390-34474212 GCA_964034835.1 Muscina levida | reverse complement strand
ATGAAACAAAGCCCCAATATCAATAATGAAATAAGACCCCAACTAAATGCAAAAACACCCCAATTCATAAATGAAATAATGCCCCATTTTTGGGGCAAGCCTTTCAAGTAATAAAAAGGCTAGGTACGTGTGGTAGGGGTGGGCGTGCCCCCCACCGCATTCGTCTTTTAATAATGTCAGAGAATAAGAGTTGAGAGATTAGGGCATTATTTCATTTTCGAAATTTGGGGCTTTATTTCATACCGAAATAAGGCCCCAAAACAAAAATGAAATAAAGTCCCAAAAAAATGAAATAACACCGCAAATTTCACTGTTGTTGTTTTCTGAACAAATTTTTGGGGCTTTATTTCATTTTTGTTTTGGGGCCTTATTTCTTGGGGCCTTATTTCATAGAGCCCAACTCTATACGAGGACGTTAGCACAATAATAAACATTGCCATAAAAGACAAACAAATAATCGCGTACTGTCAAAGACTAATCACAAAGTGTGAGGACGAGAAATCTAGTAAAAAACAAAGCAATAAGGTATATTAAAATCACACTCACTATCGAAAATAGATTGAGACAATAAAGCTATATTAATTAAATTTTATAACAATGGCTGTCAAATAAGTTGACAAGCTGCAAAGTAAATATCTTAATAGTGAAAAACCATTGGTCAAGTACAAAATAGAATGGACAACAAATAACACTAGGAAATATCATCTTAATCATGATTAAATTTCGTTGTATCTTAGTATTTCTAAAGTTTGAAGTATTTAGTTGTTTTACGCTCAGTTGTCACATGTTATTCCATTTCTTTTAAACATTAAACTAAATGAAATTGTGTAATTCGCAGAAAAACAATATCAAATTGCAATATTAAAGTTTTAATGTTAAACAAACCTACCATGATATCGTAGCTTACTTACAGGCTAGTAAATCTTAAATTTTTTTAATAAATTCTGTTTCACTTGTTTCATGGCATATACACTTCATATGAAATTTTTTCAACCAAACCACGTTTCCGCAGTCATTCAAATGTTTACAGCAACGTTTGCGTGCCAGCAGGAGCAATCATAAATTTATAAAGCATCACCCACAACTCCAACACCTCTTCAGCCCACTCACAGTAAAGGAAATATATACAAGAGAGCCAGCACTTTGTAGCAGTAGTGATGGCAGGAGCATCGCTTATCCTGAAGTGGTTTGAAATACAGGAAAAAACCTCACTGGAACATTTTGCACAGTTGGTGCGGGCAATGCTTTAAACTGTTAATACTAGAAGGCATTGCAAAAATATATGTATTTTTTCTATTGAGGTTTTCCCTCTAAATCATCAGAGAGTCAATTCATTATTATGGCGATTGTGATTTGTATGTTATTTTAACGGTCTTGCGTAATTATGGAGGGGGTTTCCGCAAGGGTCACAGGTTGCGGATAGTGAACGGCCTTTAGATATAAAGGCCCGCTGCGAATAAGTCCCTAGGACAAATAAGCAGCCCCGGACAATCAGCGAGTGTGGCAGTCTGTGCTTCACTGTCAGGGCGAGTCGTGCAATTTAACGCCTTTAGACTATTTTTTGTGGGGCTATGTTAAAGCTTATGTCTATACACCAGAGTGCGTATTGGCTCGCTCTTTTCGGCTCTCGGCTCACGAGCCAGGGGCCTCAAAACTACAAAAGAGCTCTTGGCTCGCGAGCTAGGAGCCACAAATTTCAAACAAGCTCTCGACTTGCGAGCCAAGAGCCCAAATAAAGAGCTGGCTCGCGAGCCAAGAGCCACAAAATTTCAAATGAGCTCCTGGCTCGCGAGCCAATAGCCCAATTAAAGAGCTGGCTCGCGAGCCAGGTGCCAAGAGCCCAAAAAGAGCTGGCTCGCGAGCCAGGAGCCAAAAGCCCAAAAAAGAGCCAGCTCGAGGGCCCATTTGAAATTTTGTGGCTCTTGGCTCGTGAGCTAAGTACCAAAGTTATGTACCAAAAGTACTTTTTTATGCCAAAAAGTACTTTCATTAGCCCAAAAAAACTTTTCTGTTGCACAAAGTACTTTTTTTTGTACCAGAGTGCTTTTTTGTACAAAGTACTTTTTGACATAAAAAAGTACTTTGGTATAAAAAAGTACTTTGTGCTGAAAAGTACATTAAAAGTACTTTTTGGCACAAAAGAGTACTCAGGTACAAAAAAAATTTAATTTAAAAAAAAAGAAAATTAAATTAAAAGTACTTTTGGTACAAAAAAGTACTCTGGTGCAAAAAAGTACTTTGTGCCGAAAAGTTCATTAAATGTACATTTGGTACAAAAAAGTACTCTTGTAAAAAAGAGTACTTTGTGCAGCAAAAAGTGTTTTTGGGCCCATAAAAGTACTTATTGGCATAAAAAGTACTTTGGTATAAAAAAGTACTTTGTGTACGAAAAGTACATTAAAAGTACTTTTGGTACAAAAAAAAAAATACTTTGTGCAACAGAAAAGTATTTTTGTGGCAATGCAAGTAGTTTTTGGCATATAAAAGTACTTTTGGTACATAACTTTGGTACTTAGCACGCGAGCCAAGAGGCACACAATTTTAAATGGGCTCTCGAGGAGACTCGTGAGCTGGCTCGTTTTTGGGCTCTTGCCTCCTGGCTCGCGAACCAGCTCTTTTTGTGCTCTTGGGTCTTGACTCGCGAGCCAGCTCTTTATTTGCGCTCATTTCAAATTTTGTGGCTCATGGCTCGCGAGCCAGCTCTTTATTTGGGCTCCTGGCTAGCGAGCCGAGAGCTCATTTGAAATTTTGTGGCCCAAGATTGCGAGCCGAGAGCTCAATTAAAATTTTGTGACTCTTGGCTTGCCAGCCAGCTTTTTATTTAGGCACATGGCTCGCGAGCCGAGTACTCTTAGATCGCGAGCGAGCCAATGCGAACCCTGCTATACACACATGCCCAAATCAATTGATGCATTGGAAGACAACATTGAAACAATTATTCATGATATACCGGCCGAAATGCTGGAAAGAGTATGCCAAAATTGGACTAAGCGGATGAACCATTTGAGGCACAGTCACGGTCAACATTTGCATGAAATAACCTTCAAACATTAAATTATATGGACCGTACTATCGATGCAAATAAAGATTTCATGAATTTTATGCGTTTTTTTAACTTTCCTATAGCTCTTAAAAATCACCCTTTAATTGTGGGATGAAACTACCAGTATACATAAATATATACCAACTCAATTGTATAAAGCGTGCTGTAGCCCTCTCTTACATTATTTTGAATAACTTTGCAATTAGTCTATATATCATAAATAAATAATTTCAAATAACACTGCAAATTATTACGATTCAATGTGTTATAGTCTTGCTATCGTATTAATATAATCCATATTGTGATAAGTTATTAATTTATCATCATTATTACGGTAGCTCAAATACCAATTATCAACAGCGTCTTTGAATGTAGATATATGAACTCAAATTGAATGTTTTGTCATCGAATCCTCTTAAGCAATATCCTTTTAGCACACAGATACTGGATAAACTTCTGAAAAGTGTATATATTTTAATTGAACTTATTCGTATTTATTTTTCATTGAATTTCAATTTCGAAAATATTTTTCATTCGTATAAATTATATTGTTATTGTACTAAGTAACAACAAAAATAGGTCTTAATGGCTATATTACATTGTAGGCAGACAGTGACATTCACTTTTTAAAACGGAGATAAGAAGATTAAAAGTCATAAGGAGGTCTGAAAAATTTCCACAATATCAATACCATGGCCATAGCCATAATAAATGTAACTTTGACATTTATGATTAAAATCAGTTTTAAAAATATTTTTGAAATGTAATTCAATGAAAGAGTTGTTATGTTGCCTGGTGTGAAAAAAATGGGATTTTTCGCATTGTACAATATTTGTGTATTATATTTTGCTGACTTGACAGTTTCCAGCACATTTGAAATTCTTTGATATGTTTATTGCAATTGAAATACTGATTAGTGAATATGATTATGTGTTTTTTACATATTCATAAATGAATAAATATCTCATAATACGAAAAGAAAATTGTATGCCATCGCGCATCCAAATATTGATTTTGCAACATCGCATCAATGTCGTAGTCGCCGAAAACTCGGCCGTTATGGACCTTGGTGTGTTAACTTGGCAGCAATGCCAGAGGATGCTGCGGCCAACGCAATTTCAGATCTTGACTAGAATCAATGAAAAGAATATCTTGCCTGTTCCACCGGGAGCATCGAGAAAGTAAATGCCTCCCGCTTAGTGTTTTTGATTTCCCGGCATTTTTCGTTTCCCGGGAAATCGGGATTTTTATGTCATTTTCCCGGGATCCCGTGAAATCCCGGTCCAAAGAAAAAAATAAATAAAAAATGCCTTTTCCTATTAAAAAAATATATTTCTTAATTTTAATACAAAGGTCTAACAAGTGAGAAAACTGGTAAAATTATCCAGACCAAACGGCAAAAGCTATCATCGTGAAAAAGCTTCTTAAAGAAGGCCTAAAAAGGATAGCTGGAGCTGTATAAGAGAGCTCCTTTTAGGGGTAAAAAGGACCCAATCCAAACGACTAAAGCTATAATCGCACAAATCCATATCCGGAAGCATTTTTCAAAATTTGTTTTTTACAGCTAATAAATGCCCCATAGGGGGTAAAACTTGTACCATCACCTAGACCAACGGCTAAAGGTTGAAATCCATATGGGAATGCTTCTTATAGAATTAGAGAGCTGCATGAGGATATTTTCTAAAATTGTTACCCCTTAAAGAAAAACCTAACCAAACCCAGACTAAACGGTTTAATGTAGAATAGTGAATATGGGGCGGTGTATTTATTTTAGTGAGTAGTTGTGCGCTGTGATTTAATATCAAATTGGTACCATCACCCAGACCAAATGTCTAAAGTTAGAAATGTGGATATTGGGGCGATTAATTAGTTTATGGAGCACTTGCGCGATATGAAGGAATTTGGAGAACAAACCCGGAAATTGGATGAAACTGTTGCCATCACCCAGATTAAATGGCTAAAGGTGGAATCGCGACAATTAGATTTAATGCTTATTTTATAGGGTCATTGTGAAATATGAAGTATTTTTTTAGATTTTTATTTCTTGGCATAAAGAGGGGAAAAGTGTTATCATCGCTCAGACCAAAAACCTAAAGGTACAATCACCCAGTACACCAACTCATCAACTCATTGACATGGTATTGCTAATCCATTTTCGAATTTAAGTTCGAAATGTTCTATATTAAAGCATATTTGAAAGATAAACAAAACATCGAGAGACAGAGATGTTCAAGAAAATAGTCATCAATTGGTAATTTTATGTTAAAAAATATTAACACTAAATAATTTATGGCTCTAGTGGATTTTAACTTATAAAACATTTTGATGTTGACTCATAAAATAAGCGTAATGAAATCCCAGGAAATCCCGGTCGCATTCCCGGGATTTTGGGGCAAAAAACTGGCCGGAATTCCCGGGATTTTTGTCCCGGGAATTCTCGGGACAAAACACTACTCCCGCTCCATCTTGAGCAATAGTCGTCAGCGAATCCTACACATTCCTCTGCTTGGCTTTCAAGAGCGGCACATTTGTTTGGACTCTTTCGGCCACCTCATCTCGATTATAGTCTTGCTCTTGTTGCATCGAACGATTAGGAGCTGGTATTCCCAATTTCGACAGTAGATTGCCACACATAAGCACACACATGTCTTCGATCAGGACTAACGCTTCGTTGCGATTCTCATTATTTTCAAGAACAAATATAAAGGTGATGTGCGTACACTCTTCAAAATGTCGTTAGACATCTTGTCCATGCGTTTGTCCCACAGTGCTGTCGGATTTCGAAGGATGACATGTGACTCCGATGATCACAAACAATGTAGGAATTTGATTCGCTGAAGCATAAACAGTTGCATTGGCGAGCGTTGAGTCCCAATGTATATCACTTTCTATCATAATTTATCGTTGGCAAGCCTCCTAAAATGTGGCGCAGATCACACCATCCACAGTAGGCATGGAATTATGGATAGCGAAGATAGAAGGATATACCTTGGTGTGGATGAACTATGTATAGTCTGACTTATTATTGCACGACGTTTACGCTATCGCCCCGCTCTGAGAAGCTATAAAGTCATTTTTGACTGAGCGAAAAATCTACTTAAAAGAAAAATTACGGAATGAATTCCCGCAAACTTATTTTCTGGAAAAAAGATCAAATTGATAAATATTGCATTGAATATGATTTGTAATGCGCGATACACAAAAATCGGGAATCAGTGTTATAATACGCAAAACTCGAAACAAACGCAAGGACAACTGTCAAATAGCGCACTGTGCAGCATTATTATTCGTTTACTAAACTTCTCCAAACAAATTTACGCAAAACATTTTTCATCTCACTGATTTACACAATTATCCGGAATTTTTTAAGATTCACAACGTATTTTCTTAGAATCGTTCAAAATCATCAAATCCTGTGAAAACTGCAAAAAAAAAAATTCCGCCATATTTTCCCAAAATATTCTTTCGGAAAAACCTTAAACTGACAATTACGAACAACTGAAAAAAATTGATCAAAATTGACCCAGCCGTTCCAATTGATGAATGAGTATACATTTTTCACACCATTTTTATATATTAAGATTTATAGCCAGAAACCTCATATGAAGAATTAACCAATTATTTTTAGACTCCCACCAGCCATCCACTCATTCAGTCACCATTGCCTTATAAAGTAGTGAAAAAAATTTGGGCTTAAGATACTTCGGGTCTAACACGTCTTCTTTAATTAGTTATTCTTATTCTCGTATCGAATGATATGTGCCATCATCAATAAGATGATTGATTCTATAATAAAACACAACAAATTCAAATGGTTGTTTTATAACAGAAATGACCAGAGTCATATCACGGGAACGAGGTCAATTTAATTGACGCTTTTATTTCTTGAGATAATGGGTCACTAAGCGTGTGGTTCAAAGAAGTATTTTCATTAGACGATATGAAAATTTCCATCCTATTTTTCATTTGTGGCCAATTGAGAAATTAGTGTTTGACTTAGGATGATTAAATTTGATGCACAGGTAGTACTGAGTACTACAGATATACTCATGCACAAAATAGACTTTGTATTTTCGATAAATATTTTTTTATTAAAATATACTACATACTTACGCTTCATACATAATTAGGTTACAGAGATGAAATTTGTTAATAGTGTGTGCTGAATCATTAGATAGACGTGAACGAAAAGCGGTCGTGAGGCGCTAACGGCGACTCCGAGCCTTAATACAACTCGTATTGTGGAAACCCCATTTAGCAATTAATATTTTAGTTGCAGAAATATTATTTGGTAAGTGTGTACGTTGCTGTTACTGCATTTCTTGACAAATTTCTCTAGGACATATTTGATTCGTAGTCATAGCGCTTTGTTTATCTCATACATATGTCTTTAAAAGAACCATTAATAAGTAAATAAAATACAGCCATTTAGCTTTGTTACATTGTGTGATCTGAAAGTTGAAGTTTTATTCTCTACGGAAATAAAATATTGTGGAGGCTAAAGTTGTGTTACTATTTTTTTTTTTTATAATTTCCCTTTACACCCCACTAATGAGGTATGGGATAGCTTCTCGCTTTATATTTTTAGATTCACAACTAACGGCATCTACTTGTTTATCGATGAATGCGAACGTCACTGTTTGAGAAGCTCTTACTAGACATGCCGATTGACTCGACACTAATACTGTGAAGTTGCTGTCGACAACAATCGAGAGAGCCGACAATGAAAGAATTTTTTTTAGAAAATTACTCTAACAAGTTATCCGTTTAATATGTTACATAACCAAAAACCGTGCTGAAAACGTTCGCTTTTCCTACATTATAATTACTAACATCAAATTGTTGTCACCACAAAATTATTACGTCTCAATGCCTCATAGAACAGTCATAACAGTTATTCTGTTCCAGTAGCATTCTTCGAAAGTCACAAGATGTTGTCATTAAAACTTTTAAAGAAATATATATTAAGCATTGTAGGTAGCTTTCTCTAACAGGATTAACTTATCAACTTTTGTTGATTGCTACCAACAACTATTATGATCTTCGTTAGAAGTAGTGTTTCACCTACACAAACACATATAGGCATATAAGCTATGAGTTTGTTAAAAACAAGTCATTTGGATTGTTGTTATGTATTTTTTTCTTCTAAATTTTAAAGTTTGGGTTAATGAGCCTATTAAAGACAACACTCATCCACATATAACTTCAAACAATTTTCCTTGATATATATAACTTAATTATAAAACTTAAGTTTTGTTAATTGTTAATTTGTAAAAAATTATCTGCGCTTTATGTAGAAAAATACATCATTCATTTATTTGTTTTTAGTTTGAGTTTAAAATATTTAAACATAACATTCATTACTTTAGTCAACCACATTAAAAAATTCTGTTTATACACACGCATAATTACTTACATCAAAATGTTTGAGTAGTTGTCGCCTCATATTTGGCACATCTCATGAACTTATAAATTTGTTTGTATTTGTTTACATTAATTTTTATAATAAGGTCTTTAAAACTTACTTACTATTATAGTGTAAATACTGTGGCTTACTTTAACTTAAGGGACTAACTTTTAAATTTCAGCTGTTTACATACCATAACCACATGTTATTATAGCAGTGTATAAACATTTTATTTATAAAATACTAGTGGGCCCGGCAATGCTTCGCTATTGCATATTAACTTAACTATTTCACATTTAGGTTACAAAGTACTTTGAAAACGGTACTTAAGCTCGACAATAATATGTTGAGTGTATTTACTTATGTAACTTATTTAAAGTTGTAAATGCTAATACAAAGTTCGTCAGCAAAGTCATATCTATAGTGCCGACATGTAGATTTTTTTTCTGTATGTAGGGCGAAAAACCACTTCTTCCACAAATCGTAAACAGACATTCCTCTAAAGATCAAAATTATTTATTTTGATCCGTAGTACCGGAACCATCTGTATACTATCACTTTGGTCATAAAAAAAAACATTTTTGTTATGCCTTCTCCTATTGACCGCAAATGAAAATTCCGTTTGAAGCTTCATGCCTTTAGCCATAGAAACTTCTTTTGTCATGTCTTCTTCTCACACGGATCAATAATATTCCCGAATACTATCTTTGTATTGAACTCGTATTACCATTTTTTGGGATAATTCGGTCACCAACGTTTGGCTTAACAAAGTGATGGTCTCACGGGCTATATGGCATGTTACACCGTCGTATTGGAACCATTTCTCCTTCAAATAATGTGCAATGACATGATAAATAAAAAAAATTAATTGATCGTCCACTGGTCTTAGTTCTTCTACCAGTTGGATATATGAATATAGGCCAAGATCTTTCCTCAGCATTTGCAGAGACCGAGTTGCTGAGAACGGCGTCGGTTCGATAAATTCGAGTCCCCTGTCACACTTACGTCTACAGCGTCGATGGCTTCTTTTAGCTGCTCAGATGGATGAGTATATGCACCATAAACTTCACAAAGGGCAAACAGAACGCTCATTTTGAAAATAAATTTGCAAGATTTGTAAACGTTGTTCTTGTGTAGTCTTTACATGGTGATTTTTTAAAGAAAGTCTCAATGAAAGTCTTTCACACTTCACACACCTCGCCTGAATGACAAATTGGTTGACCTAAATGGCAACAAAAACGGTAAATGGGGTTTTGTTGGGGGTCAATTGTACATTAAAAATCCACATGAATCAAAATCCTAGCTGATACTTTTTTTAAGATAAAAGGATTTTTCGTTTATTTACTCCGTTTTGCGCTTCTTTTAGAAGTGACGTTCGTTGCCCCATGATTATTGAAAACGTACAGACTTCAGCTTTAAGACACTTCGATCAAAATTTAAGTTTTCTCCACTAAATTAAGCTTTCCCAGCGCGAGCTAGGAATTGATATTACACACAAAGTTTATTGGTGACATTGGTGACAAAGTTCATTTGGTTACAATTTTTGCGAATAAAAAAACTGGTACACCTTACTGTTCATATCTCTAGGCGAACTGCAATATACTGTGGAATTTTGACAGTTATAACTGCTTATTTTAAAAGGGGTGTGGTACAGCCCACTTCCACTCTTACTGTAATTTATACTGCAACAACAACATATGTAACAAATCTCATCTTCATACCTCTTATAGTTCATGAGATATAGCCTTCTTATTTTCATGTTGTATCAATCTGTCTATTGGGAAAGCCTGCAGAGCGGTTCTGAAAAGAGGGGCGTGTCACCCCCCACTTCCACGCTGGCTGTTATTAATACTGCTCCAACAACATATATACCAAATCTCATCTCCATACCTCTGATAGTTCATAAGATATAGCCCTATCGATTTTCAAGTTGTATGGACGGTGCCACGCCCCTTTATCCAATCACAATCAAATATAGCCTGGGACTATCAACAGGTCAACAGTACCACTTGGTAAAATTTTCGTATCAATCGATCTATTAGAAAATCCGTTAGATCGATTTTTGAAAAGAGGGCGTGGCATCACCCATTTCCACCCTTACTGTAATTCATACTGCAACAACAACATATGTAACAAATCTCATCGTCATACCTCTGATAGTTCATGAAATGTAGCCTTTTTTTTCAAGTTGTGTGATCGGTGCCACGCCCCTTTATCCAATTACAACAAAATGTAGTCAGGAACTATCTACAGGTCAACAGTACCTCATGGTAAAATTTTGTATCAATCGGACTATTGGAAAAGCCGTCAGAGCGATATTTGAAAAAAGGGACGTGGCGCCGCCCACTTTTTGAAAAAAAGCTTTTAAACCATCCGGAAGCTATAGCGAACAAAACAAAAAAAAAATTTGAAATTCGGTCCAGCCGTTTTTGAGTTTTAGCGAGACAACTGCACAGCAATTAACTTTTATATATATAGATGAGCTATCTTTGAAAGAATTTAAAAATAGATGGCGTATTAAAACTATTAATTTTCAGCTTTTACATTGAAAATTTCCAAAGGTGGTTTTTAGTGCAGATACAAGTTAGGCACATTAAAGAAGTTATTTAAAATTTGTTCACCAACTTCTAAATTGTCCAATCGTCCCCTTAATGTAACAATAGTGTATGTGCTCATACACCAATCTCCACCATTGATTCTATGCCTGGTCAAAATTTCGTCAAAATCTACTTCCACAAAATGCGTCAAAAGGTCATTGGAAAACATAGTATATAATTTTTTCTTCACAAAATTTCATAGACATCCGATTTGACAAAAACTTTAAACTTGATTTTCTCAAAACACCAAAAAAATTATACACTATTGTTTTATTAAGGGGACACAATGTTAATGAGAAATCTAAAATATTATTAACATGTACAAAATGAGAGAAATTTACTTTGTTATGTCAGAGGCCCCTTATAATAAAGCACTTTGGCGTTCGGCTCCTTTTTATTATATCTCAGTTGTGTTTGATTTTAAACAGAATTTTCCATAACAAAACAATAAAATATTATTTTTTGTTACTCTGCGTAGTTGTTCGTACCAAATCATAAAATAACAATCATTTATCAATGGTATTCGATTATGCCCATATGTTAAAAATTTCCTTAAAATTTCTTTACACAGTAACAATGTGATGTTCTTAAAACCGATAACCTTAAAATATTTATGACATGACAATTTTTTATCCTGGCTTCAATGAAGGTCAATACAAACAAAAATAACAACTGTTGTTATTTTTAGAATTGTAAATATTTGTATGACAACAAACTGTAGTTATTGCTTCGGTTCTATGTATAAAAGCCTCAAATGTGGTTTGATATCTATCCAACTTCCTACAACATAAAGAATAAAAATAGATTTTTTGTGTGAAATGATTGGCCCATAGATGTGGCTACAAAACTCAATCATAAAATTACAGTCAGTTGGTAGATGTATTTTTTAATTCTAGCGGCGTTAAGCATCATTTAAATAAATTTTACGTTAACTCAAAAGTGTTTCAACGTCAAATATATATGAAACTTTACTTGTGTTAGGAAAAAAATAAAAACGTTGATATTGTATCATCGCAATTAAACTATTAAAACGCAAAAGCCATAACCAAAACTTCATAGGTCAGCTTGTGTGTTGTTATCAATAGACATAAAGAAAGGTCATATATATTTTAACTTAAATTATTTTGAATCTTTTACAAAATGTGTCATAGCTATAAAGCTTATGGGCCAATTACCCCCTACCATCGTAAACAAGGTTTTTTCTAGCAGCTAAATTACTTCTATACCATTATCTTTGCCTGCGACCAATACATAACTGCTTGTATACTCTTATTAAATATTTGTTAAATTGTGTCTTAGCAACTGTATTTTATCTATACAAAATCACTTCATGTTGTCAGTTGACTTCAATTAAGAAAGCAAACAACAATATTAGTAGGTAAATACTCCTTTTTTAACTTACAGACATAAACTCTATATTCATGTATAGAACTTTAATGGGCTCTTAGGAAATTGGTCTATACTCATGCAATATAGAGTAGATGTTTAAAGAGAGACAGAATCACCGAGCTAATAAAATATACTCACATTTCTGTGGGTAAAGCTACAACAAATCGAACATATGTACTCGGATTGGCAAAATAAACTATAGGTTATTATATGACCTCTGTGACAATTTGAGGGTCATTGTGTCAGGGGTGACCAAACAAATTTCAAACGGTAGCATTTGACCTCAGTAACAAAAACAAGCTTTTTCGGGAGTGAACCAAACTAATATCAATCGGTTGCATTTGACCTCAGTAACAAAACACTAAACTTTATTTTGCTCCACTACATTTTTTGGTAAAAAGACGATTCAACGAATTTGAATAATAATGTGTAAATATACATTTGGGATAGTTCATGTCTTCGGAGACATACAATAAAATTTTCTGGGGAATATTTCATCAGAACATTTGAACCCTCTAGCTTCCACCCGTATGGGACATTTTAGAATGAATTTTAAAAAACAGCTTAAAAGTGAAATTTCTTAAATTTTCAGCATGGGTGGCAGATAGAGGGTTAAAATGTTCCGAGGAAATATTCCCCGAAAAGTTTTAATGTAGGTCTCTGAAAACATATACTAACCTAAATCTATTTTTACACATGATTTTTCATTTTCTTTTATTTAACTTTTGACTAAAAAAAATCAAACTTTTAAACCACTGTAAACAAAATTGTGACGTAGTGGAGCAAAATGGAGTTTGGAGTTTTGTTACTGAGGTCAAATGCTATCGTTTGATATTGGTTTGGATCACCCTGTGTTATTTATTTATAGGGTCTTTGTTACAATGGCCAAAATATAAAAGGACGTCAGCTGTGATATAAATAGAGAACATTCTGTTTTCACAATTTACCGAAAAATGTTAGACATGCATGGAAATGTTAATGTATTAAATGAAGATAACTTAAAGATATTTAAAAGCACAAAACTTTTGTTTAAACAATAATATAATTATTAATAAAAATTTGAATGAGAATAATATAAATATTGACTAATGTGAAGGCAACCCTCCTTCATAATACAAAATAAGTGATTTTGCACAACAGTTCTACACTAAATATGCGAATTTGCATTTATGAAATCAATTTCAGATACACTGAAGGCCCAGAAAATTAATAACTCTCATATCCGCAACAAGGCGAAATATTTCTACATCACGCTGATTTGTGCTCATGCTTCGACGCACAGTGGGGTATTGAACACCAAAACGGAGATTAATTCAAGGAAGCGTCCGATCTTTGCCAAATTTGGCACAGATGTTCGTTTTGCTATAAGACCAATTGGTTTGAAGGTTTTAAAAATCGGTTCATATATACATACAATATATATGTTATACTTATATGCATATACTAGCTGGCCCGGCAGACTTCGTCCTGCCTCCAAATTGTTGTAAAATATGTTGAGTGTAGTTGAAATCTTATAACGATTGGTTTATTTCTTTGACCTCTAAATTATTTCAATTTAAAGGGCGAGGTTTTCCCGGACAAATTCTGTTCTACATATATCTTAAAGATTATTATATATTATTATAAGAATTGCTAAAACGGATCAGCAGTGTCGTCAATGATGGGATGAAAACGTACTTATTGATAGGCATATATTCTAAAACCAAATTTTTAAGCCGATTGACTGACATACATATAACTTTCTGCGTTGGTGTACTGGGTGTTACTGGGAGGTACCAATTTCCAAAAATCCCTTCAATAGGCTCAGCAACCCCATTAACTGTTTGGTCTGGGTGATATCAACAGTTATTCTATTTTCGTTATAGTCCCCTAAAATTTCGAAATGGGAAAGACCACTTTGTGAAGCTCTCTGATTCTGTAGGAAGTGCGCCATTATAAAATTTAGTCATTCTTCTTTAAGCCTTTTTGCGGTCTGGGTAACCATCTACAGCCAATCCCCAACTTTCACTGAAATTTTGGGACAAATGGGGTCAACCGTTTTCACAATTAGTGGTGACACTAAAATGTACATCTTTTTTATATATATAGATTATAAGCTAAACACCGGCAACTGCCAAAAAAATCATATATTTTAAATTTAAGTAAAATCGGACAATCGATATAAATTTTCGAAATAATATATATATACAAAAAAAATTCTCATAATAAAACAAATATACATTCTAAATTTCAGTCAAATTGTTTAATTCGTTAAAATTTTCATTATAATTCCACCCTAGCGACACCTATCGGGACAATATATATAAAAAAAATTTTCTCGAGGTTCCACAAACATAAATACTAAATTTCAGTTAAATAGGTACATGCATTCAAATTTTCCATATAAATCCACCCTAGCGCCATCTACCATGTCCATTTGTACATACGATTTTTTCTGATGATCAAACAAACATAGATTCTGAATTTCAGTTAAATTGGCCCATTCGTTAAAATTTTGATTGTAAACCGACCCCAGCGCCACCTACCGGGTCCATTTGTACATAAAATGTTTTCTCATGATCAAACGAATATACATTCTAAATTTCAGTTGAATTGGTACATGCATTCAAATTTTCGATATAAATCCACCCTAGCGCCACCTGGATTTGATTTTTTTCAACACAAACAATCTACGGAAAATTTCGAATCGAATAAAAAAAATAAAAAATCAGCCAAATCGCTCCAGCCGTTCTCACGTAATGCTATGACATACGTGGACCATTTCATTTTTATATATATAGATAGATATACTGTAGTAGAATCAAACCCTTATAAAAGCTACGGTTTGCAATCCGATCTCTTTGAAATTTGATATTGACTTATGTTATAACTGTTTAAAATATATATAAATGCTTATGCACATATGTATACACACGTATGTACCTATATACAGGGTGGACCATAAAGCTGTATACATTTGAATTAGTATCTGCATAGAGCAATCTCTGCGGGGTGGGGCGGAGGCGTTGGAATAGGAAGAAATGGGAATTCATCATTACAGCGTCATTCAAGTTGTTGTATATCTAATGCAAAGCGTGCACAGAATGCTCACGGTATCTAATCGCCTGGTCGGTATCTTTAGTAACGGTCTCCGCTACAGGCGCAACATTCTTCTCTATGTCGGACGGAAGCGGTATTTTTGGTTGCGTAATATTCAGTAACGTACACTGAGGCTAAAATTTGAGAAGGATATTGACAATAGTGCTCTCAGATAGTCTATTATGCACACTACTTGTTGAGCGAAGGGCTCGAAAAATATATTTTACAAAATAATAATTTTTGTAGTCGCTGTTTCCATTTCATCACAAAATGTCAAACAATATTAAATATCAGTCAAATAACAGTTCGCAATCAGTCACTCGTCACATAAACTATTTAAAAACAAGTCTCGAAATGAATCACATTTTATAAAAGAAACTTGAACTAGTTAGAAGGTATTTCTCTGAATTTTGCATGTACAACTAGTTTTAATGCTTGTTATTCATCTGATCTGAATTAATTTTCCCAAATATGTTGATATTTTAACGTTTTGAAACAATTTGCTGTGACGGCTAAAAAATCTAGAGTTGTTGTGAAATAATGTCATTTAACCATACTGTCAATTTGAATATTATCAAGGCAAATAAGCGGCCCTTCTATTCTCTCGATTCACTCAAATTAATGTGAAATTATGGAACTCGTCAAAGAATAGAAGGGCCATCGTTAAATTAAAAAAAAAAATCGCGCGATTTTTCTTTCAAATTAACTTCGGCCCTTCTATTCTCTCGATTCACTCAAATTAATTTGAAATTATGGAACTCATCAAAGAATAGAAGGGCCATCGTTAAATTAAAAAAAAATTCGCGTGAATTTTTTCTTTTAATTTATTAATTTATTAGCATTTCTTGTATGTATATCATTACCACTTTTTTGGTAAATATAATTATTTATGTTATTGTTATTATCAGGGCCAACACAAATATGCCCGGAAAAACTAAAAATAATCGCATCAGATAAGCACGAAAAACACTAAAAAAAATGCCTTTAAAACTGTTAAAAAATGCACAATAAATTTTTTTATTCACTGAATAAATTTCATTTTAATTAAATTCCATCAAAAATAGTTGAAAATTAAATCGTTAATAACACTTATAAAATTCAAAATATTGTTTTATTACTGTACTGTAAAAAAAATTACATGAGATTTTTTGACTAACCAGTCGTACTGAATTCAATGTTGTACTTAATCTTTTAATGTATAATAAATATTATGTATACGCCTTCACACTAATTTTTCTCACATATTTATGATTTCCGCTATTGTTTTTTTTTTTTGAGATTTTAAGAAGGTTAAGCTATCTGTTTTAATATGCCGCTTGTCATATTTGAAAAGTTAAACGCTAATTGACTGTTTCTCCTTGGAAGTACGCATTGCTTCAGCCTCCTTACTGTTACACTTTTCTACAACTTTCCTAACTTCCTTAAAATAGTATCCTGATGGTTTCAGCAAACTACACCATGAGTGATGGATGAAACAAGTGGCAACGCAACGCTAGATAGAGCTCACTGAAATTCATGACGACGGAATGGATCCTTGGCAAAAACACAAAAATAACATTCCGATAAGTTAAAACCGGAAACATATACTTAAAAATATACAGCCTTTGTAGAATTTAATAATCAATTAATATTGCTTCTTTAAAAAAAAATAAACAAATGTTGCCTATAGTGCGAAAAATATGTATGAAAAATAAAAAAAAAATTATAAACTAAACCTAAAAACCCCAAAATATGCTTTTATATGCATAAACCCCCAAAACATGCCTATAAGTCCGTAATATGCATTTGCATATGCATGTATGCTTTGCATACTTTTGTTGGCCCTGGTTATTATATCGTCGAATTCCTTATTTTTGTTTGTTTTTGTATTCAGTTTTAAATTTATAAAGTTGTTTGTTATATGAAGTGTAGACTAGTTTACAACTTCGACGCGCACCTGCGACCAATTAAAATTCTAAAATTCCCCTTCATATACACGAATCGTAGATGAAATACGGCAACTTAGCCGGTGCGAGAAATGTTTGTGTTCTCGAAAACTAGAATGTCATAGCAAATCGTTATCGATAATACAGCTGACAGTTAAATTTTTCGAAAGATTCCTTGTGTCTAACACTTACTTTCGTATATACTGGCTTACGTATGAGTAATAAATATAGTTCCACATAACTCATACGCTCTGGCATGGGTAAACTTCATATCGTTACATATTAAGCTATAAACTTTATAAATAGCTTATTGCGACACAATAAGCATGGGTGCATATGCAGAATACTTTTCTTGGGACTCATTTCACATGTTCGCGTTAAACGATGTGGTGGCGATTGACCCTATTTACGGACATTTCTTACAAAAAAAAAAAACGAAATGATGATACTCATTCCTTAGGGTTGGTAAGGTAAGTAATCATTTTCTAGTAAGTAGTGATTTCCCTAGCGAAAAACTAATACCTAGTACTAGAGGTAATTAACGCTAAACACTTTGTTTACCAAAGACCTAATTTGTAGAGAATATTTTTAAACTTTCCAAATCACGAATTTTCCAACAATTCTCGAACCATCTTTTTGTGTTTGAAAGCCAAAATTCCAATTTTATGTAAACCAAAATTGCCGGTATTTATTTCTTAGCTATATTTGCTATTTATACTTCCATTCGAGATTTGTCTCTTACTCTTCACAACTTTATAACACTCACCTTTCTTCAACAGCTTGACATCAATGCTAAAAGTGACGTTGTCATCTACATTTGTGAGAACACCGATGACGTCTTGTGTTAAAAGGAGACGACATCTACTTGATGTGTACGTATGTACGATGATAATGGCTTGCTACCAAATTGCTTGGGGCACACACATGTGCTTACATATGTGAAGAGCATTATGCGTTTACGTATTTCTTCCTGGAAAAATGTATATAAAGCCTTTTTTTGTTTATTACACGAACATGTTGAGCTCCTAGACATGTATCATATGTGAAACCAGCAAATATAAATTTCTATTAACTCTTATGTCAACGCATGTGGCGAAAGCCTTCGAAAGTATGAGCTAGTAGCTTGGTTGATAAATAATTTTGGAAAGAAAATATACATAATTAAATGCCGACATCAACTGGAGACATTAAAGTGCTCCACGGTAATAGTTTTAAAAATTCTGTTAGATCTATATTTTCTCGTCATTTTGGAATGGGTGGGAAGAGGTCGGTGTTGTAAGAACCAGTAAAGAAATTTCTAGTTCCCAATATAAGATATTGTTTAAGTCTTGAGTTATTGAAATTAATAGATTTTGAAAATAAAATTACTTATGTATTATTTTTTGTCTGCATGTAGAGAAAAAACATATAAAATTTGATCTATTTGTACAGAAGGTACAATTAGTGGCAGCACAACGTGTCTGATTTTTTTTCGTAAATCAACGTTCAATGATCGCTAACCTTGACAAAGTTTGTCTGAATTCAGTGTACATACAAAAATGATACGTATGTAAAAAGGGGAAATATCCCATATATTTATATGGCAGGTACCAGAAGGGGTGTGCCAAATAGTTAGGGTTGCTGAGCTTTGCCTCCTATTACAAGATAAATAAACTGACCAAAATTTATTATCCCCCCAGGTGACGGTTTAAAAGTTATGGGAGAAATATAAATTTTCCAAACAAAGTCATTATGACCACCCAAATGGGTGATCCGATATAGTCCATATTCATTCCTGATTAAAATCTTCATAACCGTGCACCTTACGCAAAATTTTACTGAATTCAGTGTACTTAAAAAAAGATATGTATGTGAGACTATGGGGGTGGGTTCGGTCAATTGTATGGAGGTACCAGAAGGGGTGTGTCAAATAGTTAGGCTCTCTGAGGTTTCGCCTCCTATCGCAACATAAATTTATCGACCAAAATTCATTACCCCAAAGTGTCCGTTGGGAAGTTATGGGAGAAATATTAATTTTTCAAAAATAGGTAATTTTTTATGGGAGGTACCAGAAGGCGTGAACCGATATAGTCCATATTCATTCCTAATTCATCTTTTCATAAGCGAACATCATACGCAAAATTTGAGTGAATTCAGTTAACTAACAAAAAAGATATGTATGTAAAACTATGAGTGTTAATTCGGTCATTTGTATGGGAGGTACAAGAAGAGGTGTGGCAATGGTTTCGGTTTCTTTAGGGTTTGTCTACTTTTGCAAGATAAATAAAACTGACCAAATTCAAACATCCTCCAGTTGTCCGTTTGGAAGTTATGTAAGAAATATATAATTTTCCAAAATTAGGTAATTTTGTATGGGAGGTACCGGAAGAGGTGCGGCTATTCAGCCATTTACAATCCCATAAGTTCGTTTTGCAAAATATTAATACTGGTAAATTTTCATACCGATCCGTTAGGGAATACTCGAGTTATCCTGCGGACCAGCCATCCAGCCATCCAGCCAGCCAGACAGACGGACATAGCTCAATCGTCTTAAAAAGTCCTGAAACGAATTTGGTCTTAAGATACTTGGGGTCTAACTTGTCTCCTTTAATGCGTTACACTATTTTTCGTATCAAATGATATATACCCTCATCCCTAAGGGTGATGGCATAAAAACTTTAATTGCCCTAATCACCTGAACTGAACATCTAATCGCAAAAAGGAGATTAACTTGTGGTAAGCATATAGTAGCTGTGAAATCTCTAAAATATAATTGGAATCTCACCTTCTGTTCATTTCTCTAGGCGAACTGCAATATACTGTGAAATTTTTGAGGATGATCAAACTAATACGATGGTAGTTATAATGGTTTATTTTAAAAGGGGCGTGGCTATGCCCACTTCCAACCTGGCTGAAACTCATACAGCACCAAAATCATATATACCAAATCTCACCTTCATACCTCTGATAGTTCATGAGTTACAGCCTTTTTAATTTTCAAGTTGTATGGGCGGTACCACGAACCTTTTTCTTATCACAGGCAAGTATATCCAGGGACTATCTAGAGGTCAACAGTACTACTTTGTATAATTTTCGCATCGATCGGCCTATTCAAAAAGACGTCAGTGCGATTTTTAAAAAAATAGTAATTATTACTTTCTGTACACTTTAAGGTATATGTAAGCAAAATTTTAACAAATTCGAAGAGAAGACGCTAAATTTTTGTGATTGCAGAACTTTTATCAAAAACAAAAAAAAAAAACAAATATTAAATTGTTAGTTTTTTATGACGCACTAGACTCTTTGAACGTTCAACTTACCTAGTTTCAATTAATGTCCTCTATTTTGTGATACACACTCTTAAATACTTAAGTGGAAACTTTTGTGTAACAAATGCAATAGCTAATGTGGGCCTTCTTCACTTCTACCCACAGCAAGTTTATTTTTGTGCAATTAAGCAGTTGACCTCAGCGGTAACCTGTTGGCTTTTAATAGATACCATTTTAATAGTATTATGTATTTCCTACAAAACCTTTTGCAAAGATTTTTCTTTATTATATGGCATTTCTATGTACAAAGAGAACAGCAAAATTCATAAGACCAAACCACAGACATCTTCTTCAATAAATTACTTGCTGTTAAAGTGAATCCAAAGAGAAACTTACTAATTAAGTCAAAGTTTAACCAAAGCATTTTCAAGTAATACAACAGCTACAAAGGAATCAAAGAAGAATTCATTATTGAAACTTATAAAAGACCGAATAATTATCTATTATATGACTGCTTTATTATTTACAAGTCAAGAATCTATGGAAGTTCCAGTGAAAGAATATACTTGTGTCTTTTGATTGTTGGTATAAATGCATTATGAAACTAAGTTGTGTAGGGCAACATTTTACAATATTCTCGAATTTCGCACTACAATTTATGTTACATACTGCTCGTTATAGTCTGCATATTATGCGATGACTTAAAATTCTATATATGTTTCATACATGCAAATATCAAGTCAATTTGTCACATAATAGATAGATATATTAAAATGCATAAAATAATATTTCCATGGCCCTAACAGATTCCAGCTCCATGTATTTTGGTTTATATCCGTGGAGCTAGTAAGTTTAATATTTATGAATTAAAAAAAATAGAACAGGTCAATAAAGAATGTTGTATTGTATTTCCTTGCCTTTTCATTGTGTTTTCGTAATCGTTTTTATTAAGGCTGATTTGAAACGCCGAGTCCGATCCTAGTTTCTCTAAACTGACAAGGCCACTATGCAGATCTACATTGAGCCTTAATAGACTGAAAACGGACGGTAAACTCTCTTTGGTCTTAAAGTCGTAAAGGTTCGAAGAACGCGCCATATTTAAGCTCATCATATTATCTTACAGCACCTTATATCATGTGTGAGAATGGGTTAATGGGAAAATGTGTTTATTTCCAATATTTGAACACAAAAAATTGTCACACTTATTTATATGTAAGTAGAAACATGTCTCTTAGCGTCTGTTTTTCCCCTGTGGGGGCGGCTAAGAGACATACGTCCGTTGACCCTTTGAGGTCTCTCGCCCGCCCTGCGTAAGGTCTTCGGTCTGTATTTTATTAAAATACAATAAACGTATGTTCTTGTTATGAGCGGCTAATGGTCAGCGTCTGTCCAAATTTTTCGAGTCGCACTGGCATGTAGAGTAGTGTGGTAGTTGCTTGAGTAATTACCAACATAGTCTCGAATGCCAGTGAAGCCTTAACTAAGTACGCACAGGAAGTAATTTTACCCCTGTCTTCACCCTGTGTCTGTTTCCAGTTGGGGCGGCTTGGAGACTTACGTCCGTTGATCCTTAGGGGTCTAGTGGAGTGGTGGCACCAGGCTCCGCTAGTCGATCTGCTACTAGTGTGCCAAAAACCAAACCGACGTAGCCAAAAGACAGTCATAATACAAGCCTGGTGGATAGTGGATCTTCGAAACCAGATACCTCTTAGGCTCCCCAAGTCTTGTTGGGACGTAATTCTGTCGAAACTCCTGCTTTAGGCGTTGGTGATGCAACAAGGCTTCAGTTGGCATCCAATTCAGCTTTCTTAGTGCCTACAGCTGAGCAAGGAGAAAAGGCGAATAATAATAATTCGATTCTCTCCAAAGCACCTCCCTCACCCTCAACGGCCTTGACTTCCCAGGAAAATTTTTCAGAACTTGTTGCGAATGGTATTGATACTAGAATCGTTTCTTTTTTAATCGACTTTCTATTCTGTTTCTGGTTCCATAATCTGAGTTAAAATATATTTCGAACTAGCACCCAATTAAAAACCACTTAAATTTCAATAAACAGCATATGTAATTCAGTTATGTAGCAATTCATTTCATAACAGGTTCCAGGAGAACATGTTGGTTTTGGGACAATTTCAAACAAAAATAATATATTGTGCAACCGAAAGTGGAACTTGTTACTTATCAGTAAAAGCTATTCTGTAATTGTTTCTTTGCAACAAAATATTTTGCTGGGTTCCACTACTATTCCCCCTAGGTACAAAACACCTTCCAAAAGGACCATTATTACCAAGCATACCGCATATAAAATAGTCAGTCGGCTAGGTGGAAAATCGGTCGACGAGTTCTCTCTAGTGGGCACAATCCCACATCGATGATTTAAAAGGTAGTGTACCTCCTGGAGAGGATTACAAAGTCATCAGATGTAGCGCCTAAACGGCAGTGGCCTGAGTACACTACAAAGGTCGTATAAGGATGTGGCTAAAAACCACCTTTTCTGGACGATCATAGACCGTAATAGCAGCGGTGGCACTTTATCCTCAAAAAATTGGAAATCAGTTATCGATTCCCGATCCAGACCACCGGCGCAGTGTCCTGATGTGTCCTGACACCAAACGGCAGTGGTCAGAGGACACTACCCTTCCGGGACCCAACAGATCCAAATTTAATCCTGCACGGACACTACAAAGATCGTATAAGAATGTAGCAAATACCAACCGTGACTGGACGATCATAGACCGTAATAGCAGCGGTGGCACTCTTTCTTCAAAAAAATTGGAAATCAGTTACAGTTTCTCGATCCAGACCACCGCCGCAGTGTCCTAGTATTAGGGACACATCACACTCGTTGCAACTGTAAAAAGCGGCTATGAAATCACTCGGCGATGTTTGGCTGGTGTGAGATTTGAAGCAGTACATCCAGCTGATGTTCCACAGAAGCCGCAGTCTATTGCCAAGATTCCCGCTGAACCTTCCGACCCAATTAAATATTGAAAAAATTCTTCAATACACTAATCCTTAACTACCCACACAGGACTGGTAAGAAGTTAACGTTACTGATGTGGTGGAAGACTCCAGTAAGCCCACAATAATACTTAATAGTGACTCACTTTTGCCACTTAGTGATACACAAGGGAGGGTGTTCTATGAATTTGACTCCATCGTCCTGCGTGTATACAAACGCGATTATCAAAAGAAACCTTCAGCTCAAGGGGGCTCCAACATCGGCGATGATAAAACGGCGTGTCCAACTGTTAAAAAAAACTCAAACTCGCTAGCAGTTGATGAGGAGGCCCTCTTGAAATCTGACGGCGACTCAGAGGACGCAACTATCAGCAGCTTTTATGTTAATAGCTGCCAATTTGCAACGTAATGATTACAGTTACCAATAGATTTTCATTAACCCTTTCAGCCCCAATGTTGTCTGAGAGCAACTTCACGTGTTTGTCATTAAACCACAAAGACCACGATTGCATTATCTTTTAAATTTTTGCAGGCATCACTGGGTTAATGTGTAGAGAAGAGAGTGTAAAACAAATAATACAAATTTACCGTTACCATTTGATTTGACTCTATTTTTTGTGCAGAGCGATCATCATAATTAAGTTATTCGGAATTGAAGTGTTAAAAAGAAGTGTTTTGTTCTAAATCATAATTAAATAAATTCCAATAGTGATTACTAGTTTTTTTATTATAAAAACATAAAATAATAAAAATATCAAACTTTTCATACATCAAATATCTTAGTTGTCCATTTTTTGTATACCAAAATGGGCCAAAGTTGCCTACAAGCAACTTTCTCCAGCTTTTTAAATTTGCCTTCTATTGGTAAGGTATTCACTCAAGTGCCTTGTAACAGATTTTTAAAATGCAAAGCAATGCTTGGGTGATTTACAAGAAAAGAATCATTGTAAAATGATTTTGCCTTTCTATACTTTACTTATGTTGCAATAACAATTTGATCCCTAACACCTGTAACGCCACTTTGTGGGTATTGTAAATAAAACGTTGGTACCTTTTCACACATTCATTCGGCAAACAAAGTTCTTCCATGTTGTCCTTAACAAATACAAATTAAAATGTATCCCATATGGGTCCTATGTTGTGTACAACGGTAAACATTTTACCTGCTGGCAGTAGTCATTTGATATTGTTTGAAATTCTTTGGTTTCCAGAGTGTGATATTTATTTACTGGCATGGTTGGAGGCAAACAAAAATGAAAACTTTGGGTAATTAATATAATTTGCTAAAAAAGGCATTTTTATATTCCCACGAGAAAACAAAATGTTATAAAAAATCCAAACAAAACAAAGTCAGATGTTCACGCAAAATTCACAGGCTAATCCGGCCTAAGGTTATGGGTATTGTAATTATTGAAAATTTTTTGAAAATGTGTCTGGAGCATTATTATAGCGCTAACTAAAAAAATTACCGAAGCAGTCACAACAACTGCAACGTATCTAATAATAGCAATATAACTAGATATATGCCATCATATTACATCAACCAATGAAAAAAATTCGTCTAAAAAAATCACTCACACAAAACGGACAACTACTAAATTTGAATAATCGACTTTAAAGACCTGAACGGCTTATTGCTTCAATATATGAAAACAGAAATTATAAATCACATTCAAGTCATAACATTTGTAACCTACATTACCAATACAATATATTTGATACCTTTATACAAGAAGAAAATGTATTCTTGTGGAGTATCGGCATAACTAAAAGTTTATTCGATCTTAAGTGAAATTCAATGTTGTCTACTATGTCTCAAATGCGCAACTAACCACAGAGATGTTCACACACACTTACTGTATAATTCATTATAGCCTTTAAACCCTAATTATTGAGGAACATGCCAAAATTTCTAAAATATGGATTAACAAGTATGTTTCAGTAATAATTGTAATTCTAGTCCACACACATGCACAAAAACAAACATTTTCGTATGTGGCTAAAATAACCTGTTAAAGATTTTGTAGATTGTTTGCTCTTAACTTTATCTCAATGTATGACACGCTGTAGAGCTGTAAGAAAGTGTAGCTGTCAGTAATGAGCTCAAGTTCATAACAGAGACGTGACTATAATGTCAATTTATATGTATGTGACATTATTTACTAACAGCCAAACACACAAAACAAACTTTTTTAACCCACAACAAAGGGTACGAACAATATTTGATTTATGATAGAAGTATAACAGAAAACTTAGATGGAATAGCATTCAATCTTTTAAAAAGCAATTGTATAGTCTATAAATCAAAGATATTATTAGTAATGAAGTGGATAGCTAAAAAATAAAAAAGTTAAAAGGAAAGAAGTAGATAACATATTTTTGAGGGATATTTTGTCGTGTAGCGTGGTTTTCTCGTCGGCTGAGGTAAGTCCAGTCGTTACCAGGGACGCCATAAGGACCCACAAAACCTTACGGAATAAGAACTCAGTAGATTTTCCTGACTAGGGCAAAATAACAATATTGTTTATGTGTATGGTGTAATTCAAACTTATAATCTACTGGATAAAGCATTTAGATACAAAAACAAAAGATCTTTTAGTATACGCTCGATTTTAGATGATCAAGATCTTTTAGTATACACTCGATTTTAGATGATCAAGATCTTTTAGTATACGCTCGGCGAGTATGGATATGGACTTTGACTGCAATGACAGGTTTCGGGACACGGGTCGATTTAGAATTGTCGGGAACTTTACGAATCGGTCGATTTGAGGCGATCGGGAACTTTATACTATACTGTAGAGATCAGGTAGGTCAGGATCGTTTCGGTATTCATCGTGGGCACTTTCGATAATTCAGGCTAAACCCGGCAGCGTACTAATGATTCGGGGACGTCGGTGGTTACGATTAATATCAGCAGTATGTGGTCAGCTTAGTTATTCGAGGTATGTCAGGTTCATATCAGCAAGTGATGATTGATGGCTCGTGTTTGTCGGTAGTTTGGATTAATGTCAATAATTCAGAATGGTATTGGTGATTCGGGTTTTATTCATGATTCAGGTTTATATCAGTAATACTGGGTCATCTTGATGATTCGGGTTTATCTGTGGTTCAGATTTATATCAACAATTCGGGAATACATTGTTTATTTGGGGTTGTTGGTAATTCATCTTCAAATTCGCAACGTAGGATCGTGGAGGTGACTCTCGTTTTCCAGCAAATCGACTTCTGCAACTCGTGGTAGTATCGGTGATTGGACTTTTGCCGTAAATCAGTTTGGTATCCACAACTAAGGATCGTGTTGATAACTCGTGTTCTTCAATAAATCGGCTTTTGCAACTCGTTGGTGTTTCGATTATTCGGCTTTCGTCGTAACTCGGTTAGGTATCCGCAACTCACGATCGTGTTGATGGCTCATATTCTTCAGCAAATCAACATTGACATCTCGTGGTTGTATCGATGGTTCGGCTTATGTCGTAAATCAGTTTCGTGTCCCCAACTCAGGATCATGTTAATGACTCGTGTTCTTTAATAAATCGGCATTGGCAACTCGTGGTTGTATCGATGATTCAGCTTTCGTCGAAAATCAGTTTGGTATTTGCAACTCAGGATCGTGTTGATGACTCGTGTTCAGTAGATCGACATCTGCAACTCGTAGGGGTATTGATTCCGAATTCGCGACCGAACAAATAATCGTACCGAAATGTAAGCATCAAGATGCTACGAATGCTAATATAAAGCTACAGGAACGAAGAGTGTCTTCGTGTACCAGACCGAAATCTGTGCAACCGACGAGTCGGTATAACTAACCCAAGTTGGATTAAAAGGAACGAATGTCGATTTAAAAGACCGAAGTCCGATTTAACACACCGAAGTACGATTCAACAGACCGAAGTCCGTTTCATCAGACTAAAGTCCGATTTAACAGACCGATGCACAGTGGGTTGAAACAAAGGTTAACTGGGGATTAATTCAGGGATGTCCATTATTATTGATATTTATATTTTTTTGGAATAATTATACATCATTTAGTGAAAAAAATGGTTTTTGAAAAAAAATTATAAAAATTTTTTTTATATATAAAAAAAAGGAAAAAAATTATATGTCCTTATATACGGATTTAAACCTATTGGAGGTATTTTTGTGAAAAAAGTCATCAACACCGTCATTATCGTTATCATCATCATCAACATCATCATGATCATTATAATCATCATTATCATCATATGTTTTTAGCAACTGGGGTTCTGTCACAATAACTTAAATTAATAAAAAAAATGCAGTAAATCCGCAAGATTTTTCTTTTGGATATAAAAGCTGATATCTGATGTTATAAGAGCATTTAATAAAATTTGCCCGATCTCGCCCAGTAAAGTGTTAAAACTCAATATTTATATCGAAAATACAACATTTATGGAACACTTTTAAGAAAAACATTCAAAATATTTGCAAAACATTTATCTAAACAAGATATATTTTATTATATGCCCATATACCTAAAGTTGATGGTTTCATTATAATATTTTTACTTTCAGAAGGCCTAACAAAAATTATAAGTAATCGAAATATCTCAATTTTCTGTTTTTGCCATGTCACGCAAAATTTGTAAAAATTGTTAAACTTTGACCGCTCACTGCCATTAAAATAATTTACTTAAAGCAGTAATTTTAGTAATAGGTGATGTAGAATTTTATTCACTTTCACCCAATACCAAACATGTCAGTGCAAGATAAACTTCAGTTTTTGAATTAATCCTCTCTTTTGGTACATTTCAAACCTCTGTGAGATGTCTGTTTCAAAAGACCGAAGTCCGATTTAACAGACCTAAGTCCGATTTAACAAACCGAAGTCCGATTTAGCAGACTGAAGTCTGATTTAACAGACTGAAGTCCGATTTAACAGATCGAAGTTCGATTTAACAGACCGAAGTCCGATTCAACAGACTGAAGTCCGATCCAACACACCGAAGTCCTACTCAACAGACTGAAGTCTAATTCAACCGACCGTTATCGAGTTAAACCAATTCAATTTGGTTTAAAACAAAAAAAGTTATTTCAACAAACAGAAGTTAGATTAAACAAAGAATATTTCTTTCGATTAATTATTGCCCTGAGAAGGGCAGGGAGGCACGGATACAAAGCAACTTACCAATAAACTTTGCTTCGGTAGCAACCGACGACTTTACCAAGCAAAATGCTCGATCATTTAAGTAATGTATGAAAATTTTATAACATCACTCGGCATCGATTAACACTTTCTCTTGTGGTGTCGTTTCTTGAATGTGTTTGGTTGGAGATTAATTGTCCCGCTCATTCGCCGTTTGTGTCAATCACAGAATGTGTCGTTGGTGGCAGACGTGTGCATTGCCGTACACGTTGTTTGCGGCGGTCGTGTAATCGATGTTATTGTTGTTTGCCCTTGAAGTAATTGAAACAGTGTATGCAGATTGGGTTGGTTAGTGATATCCAACAGTAAATGAAGGGCGTGTACATATTATTGGTGGTTAGAGGGTTAAAGGTTATAGTTGTATAGTTAGCGCTAGAACTGTATATGAGGAGGCACAGATGACTTTCGTCAAGTTACAGCTCAATTTCTGCTCAATAGCTCTTAAATTAAGCCTATAATCGCGGGTAGGGACAGCGGACACCCACAAAAAGGAGGAGGTTGTATGGGAAATGGATATAGCTTTTGTCCGATCTTGTTCATCTTATAACTTAATCTTCGCTTAGAGGAAAAAAGCTTACGTGCCAAATTTTAGCTCGATAGCTCTTAAACTGCGACTGTAATCGTAGGAAAGAACTTAGCCTCCGCATTGAGGATATAAGCTTGCGTCTCAGCTTGATATATCTTAAACTACGGCTGTAATCGCGAGAACAGACCCCCTAAAAAGTGGCAATTTGAATGGGTGTAGTTTTAGACCGTATTCATGCAAATTTAAACATATACAACATTAACTTGGTCACCGGTTGCACTATCGGCGATGGCAGCACTTCGTTAATTTGCTATTTATACCATCACCCTTAGGGATGAAGGTATATATCATTTGATACGACCCAAAAGTGTAACACATAGAAGGAGTCACTTTCGACCCTAGGTTTCTTTGAACCAAATTCGATTCATGACTTTTTAAGTCGTTTGAGCCATGTCCGTCTGTCTGTCTGTCTGTCTGTCTGTCTGGTGGCTGTCCGGCTGGTTCGCACGATAACTTTCGAAAGACGCAACCAAATGTTTTGAAATTTTGCACGAGTTATTATTTTCTCAAAACTACTTACGGTATTGCAAATGGGCTACATGGCCCCGCCCCTTCTGGTACCTCCCATACAAATACATCATTCCGCCCACTTTAGAAAACGAGTAATAATATCAATACACCCTACGGGATCGTCCCCAAATTCTGTATTTAGTAAAGCTATAACAGGATAAAGTTTTGGAAAAAATGTTGAAAGCCTAGCCACGCCCCTTCTGGTACCTCCCATACAAGTCTACCTTTCCGCCCACTATAGAGATGGTGAAATAATATCTATAAATTAAACGTGATCGGAACAAAATTCTCTTTTTAGTAAAGATATAAAAGGATAAGGTTTTAGAGAAAAAAATTGGAAGTCTGTCCACGCCCCATCTGGTACCTCCCAAACACATCTGGTACCGCCCACTTTAGAAATCGATTAATATTATTAAAAGACCTAACGCGATCGTGCTCAAATTCTGTATTTGGTAAAGTTTAAGCAGGATAAAGTTTTGGAGAAAAAATCTGGAAGTCTAGACACGCCCCTTCTGGTACCTCCCATACAAATGTACCACTCCGCCCACTTTAGAAATAAGGTAATAATATCAATACACTCGACACGATCGTGCCCAAATTCTGTATTTTGTTATGTTATAACAGGACAAAGTTTTGGAGAAAAAATTGGAAGTCTAGCGACGCCCCTTATAGTACCTCCCATACAAATGTACCTTTCCGCCCACTTTAGGGATGTAGTAATAATATCAGTACACCCAACGCAATCGTGCTCAAATTCTGTAATAAGTAAAGCTATAACAGGATAAAGTTATGGAGAATAAATCTGGAAGCCTAACCACACCCCTTCTCGTACCTCCCATACAAATGTACCACTCCGCCCACTTTCGAAATCGAGTAATAATATCAATATAATAGAAAATTAAAACTTTCTAACTGGTTTTAATTACAAATCGGTTAATTTCAATAACTCAAGACTTAAACAATATCTTATATTGGGTGATGGTATTTATCAGTCAGTTTAACTGACTGAAATTTCTGTACTGGTTTTAACATATGACAGACGGACTGAGATCAAACGACTTAAAAAATCATGAATCGAATTCGGTTCAAAGTAACCTAGGGTCTAAAGTGACTCATTCTATGTGTTACACTTTTGAGTCGAATCAAATGATATATATCCCCCTACCCGTATTTTAAGGGTATTATAAGTAGAGTCCACTCGTTTCCATTTTACATCGCGGTATCGTGTATACGGTAGGTGTAGAATGCAACCTATATTGATATCAACATTGACATCATACATATATTTTGCACATATACACATTCATACATATATTCTCGACGCAGATGCTGATGCATTTTGAGAAAACCAATTTGTGAAACACCTTTGTGTTTTAAATTTATTTGAGATACGCAATGTTTGTGAAGTTGAAAAACAAATTATCCCATATCGATTCAATGCATTGCCAGGGGTGGGGGGGATTTACTTTTACAGTTTACCTGTGTCGTTCCGTAAAATTGTTTGAACCAAACAAATAAAACTATTATGTGGACCCCAAACACACAATCTTTGCATGCTCACCAATTCACCAATACCAAAGCAACAGCCATACAGAAATTCGCAGATAGTTTGTTACCTTTTAATGAATGTGCAACTATATCGTCCAAATACAGTTCCATGTATTATTGGTGATCCTGAATACAAAGTTGATTGGCAGAATGCGAACATGCGAATGAAATCGAATTTCACTATTACTTATGTAACATGAATTACGCCAAGTGCTGGACCGGTACAACATGGTCAGTTATACAGTCGATTTCATCACAACCAAATTGAACATCAAATTCAGCTGCGTTGAAATATTGCAGATGTATAACATTTCCGTATGAATTGAGCATTGGATAAGAACTATAGCCTCTGCCTGTGCTAACAATAAAATACTATTTTCCACCGAATGCAATTTAATTGGCATAAGTCATGTATTGAAACATTGTAGAAGTATTGAAAATGCTAAAAAAAATTAGGTTATGTGAAATAAAACTTAATTTAAACCAATCAGAACCCATGTGATGCCTGACACCGCCTTAATTGTAAAAGTATTGTCTGTTTTTTGGATTTTGAGAATTATATCCAACCAATATCATAGACTTAATTCTTAAACTGCATTGACCATTATGCGAACATAATGCTGAACTAAACTAAACGTATGCAGCTCCTAATTTTTAGCGCGACTGTAGTCAAGCTGTCATCTAAAGTTTATTGGAGAAACCAGGAGCCTTTTCCTGGTCACAAAGCTAATCTTTAAATGGATGGTTGCGGTTCCGAATGCCAATTTGAGAGGTTCCGTTTAACTTATCCGAATTGCGCTATTGAAATGTGCGAATTTCAATAACTATACCAAACTATCGTATTTCACGCCAAACCAATGAAACACTACAATAGCTTAATTGCAAAATTTATTAATTCATTTATTGTTTAGTTTGTTCAAATATAATATTATAATTTGCGCTGAACACTCTTCTTGTAACCCGTTCTACTACTCCACTGAACTCACTTGACGACAAGCTAATTTCTTAAACTGTCTAAAACTGCATAGCAGGTAGAAAAACATCAGATCAACATATACGATTGCAATAACATAAACATATGTGTGAAATTACCCTTTTTGAGTGAAACAATTTAAGCTTTAATAACCCCAGTAGGAAATTGTGAAAACTCTGGTTTAAAACTTAACATTCTCCCCCCTTGAAAGATGGTCTTTCAATATTAATTACAGTCAATGGGGAGTTTGCACAATTTTGTTACAGCTCTTTTAAATGTGCCTTCAGTAGACCGTATTGTTGCAACTCGTACCGCACCATCAGCTCCAGGGTTAACTTCGATTACACGGCCAAGTGGCCACTTCAGTGGTGGAATGTTGTCATCTTTTAATAGAACCATGTCGTTGATCATTATGTTAGGTGACTGTGACGACCATTTATTTCGTTGCTGCAGGTTGTTCAAATACTCTTTACGCCATCGATTCCAGAATGTTTGTTGAATCCATTGTGTCAATTTGTAATTCTTCAATCCCCATGGATTCATGTTGCGTACATCAGGTTCCGGTATGTCAGTTAGAGGACGACCGACTAAAAAATGGGCAGGCGTTAAAGGTCGCAAATCATTCGGGTCACTGGATATTGGTGTTAGAGGGCGGCTATTTATGATTGCTTCGGCTTGACAGGTGATCGTGTGCAACTCATCATGAGTTAAGATATAAGTTCCTATAGCTCGACACAGAAGATATTTTGCTTGTTTTACAGCGCTTTCCCATAAACCACCGAAGTGGGGCGAACGAGGTGGGATAAATTTCCACGAGATTCCATCTTGTTGACATGCCAAGCGAACATCTTCTACATGTTGTTCAGACAGAAAATGAGCAAGTAATGATTTGAGTTCTCTATTAGCCCCGACAAAATTGGTTGCATTGTCTGAAAATATCGTAGTACAACGCCCTCTACGAGCTATGAAACGCTTTAAAGCAGCTATAAAGGCCGCAGTAGTCAAATCGGGAACAAGCTCCATATGAACCGCTTTGGTTGAAAAACATATAAACAAACATATGTAAGCCTTTATTGGTGATCTACCACGGATTTTTTGTGTTATGGCGAATGGACCACAGTAATCAACGCCACAGGTTTGGAATGGGAACCCGGGCTCAACGCGCTCCTTTGGGAGATTTCCCATTACTTGTTCTTCTAATTTAGGTCTATGTCTATAGCACAGGACGCATGAATGTATATTTGCTCTGATGATATTTCGTCCATTTATAATCCAAAAGCGTTCACGTAAAATGTAATGGAGTGATAAAGTACTTGCATGAAAGTGTTTAATGTGATGATAGGTAATTAAAGTTTGTACAAAGGGGTGACCACCAGGAAGTACGATGGGATGTTTTTCCGAAAACTGTAGGGAAGAATTTTTTAATCGGCCTCCGACGCGTATCAGTCCATCCATTAGTATTGGAGCAAGTTTCCTTAATTTAGAAGATTTGCTTACAGGTTTATTAGACTCCAGTTGTTTGAGCTCCTCAATGAAACACGAATGTTGAACGATCTTACAAGCAACTATCAGCGCATTATCGATTTCTTCTATTGTAATTGGATTATGTAATACTTTCATCTTTGATCGACTAGTAGTTATAAATCGATTCACGTAGGCAAGTATGCGTAATAGCTTTTCGTAGCTGTTTACGTATTTGTGTGATTGCAGCACGTCGTAAGTCTGGACTGGATTAATGTTACTTGAGGAATTTCGCATTCGACGATACCTTCTTCCTCTGTACATATGTTAGTTGGCCACATTGTTTCATCCGATTGTAAGAAAGAGGGACCCTCAAACCAAAAGGTGGTGTTTATTAGGCCGTCCACGCTTGAACCTCTCGATAGAAGGTCTGCGGGGTTTTTATCTGTTGGTACATGACGCCATATTACGTCTTTCGTAAGCTCTTGAATTTTTGTCACTCTATTAGATACAAAGATCGGCCATCGACTTGGAGAACCAGCTATCCAAGCCAAAGCCACAGTGGAATCCGACCAGCAAAATATACGTTGGGGCTTCTGCGGAAATGTCGTTCGTACTGTTTCCAATAATTGTGCACCAAGTAGAGCCGCGCACAGTTCAAGTCTAGGAAGAGAAACTGTTTGCGTGGGTGCAACCCTGGATTTAGCGCATATGAGTGAAGACTTCACACCATTGGGCCCGATTGATACAGCATAGATGCACGCACCATAGGCTTTCGTACTGGCATCTGCGAATACATGAATATTAGTGGTATTATTAAACAATACGAACCTTTCAATTTTCAGAGGGCATAATTTTTTTAGTTGATCACGGATGTATTCAAATTCGCTGACGACCTCCTGTGGTACGCTTTCGTCCCAATGAAGTTTGAGTATCCATAGACTCTGGTACAAAATCTTTGCTTTAACTATAATTGGATTGATTAGCCCTAATGGATCGTAAAATGCTGCTGTGTGGGACAGTATACTCCGCATGGTTACCCTTCGCTTGTCGTTTGGTGGTGTATAGGCGAAACTTATAGTGTCATCTTGTGGGGACCATCTAAGTCCTAAGGTTTTCATGTATTGAGTGTCGTCGATTTGTACCAACTCTTCTTTGTCCTCGTTTGGAACTCCTTCTAGTATTGGCTCGAAGTTTGTAGCGAATTTACGCAGGGGAAACCCACCACAATTTAAGAGATTTGTCACTTGCGCTTTGATGTCAATGGCTCCTTCAGCTGTTTCACTACCAGTCATAAGATTGTCCACATAAAAATCATTTAACACGACCTTTGAGCCGATTGGATAAATATTGGCATAGTCATGAGCAATTTTCTGCAGACACTTAACAGCCAAGTACGGGGCACAGCTAGTACCATATGTCAGAGTTTCGAGTCTGTAGGCTGTAAGTGGCTCTGTTGGACCTGTTCGCCAGAGTATGCATTGCCATTTCGTATCAATTTTATCGACCCATACTTGGCGGTACATTTTAGCTATGTCTGCTACTAAAACGTATTTGTGATACCTGAATCTGCTTAATGTAGCGAATATGTGGTCTTGCAGCACAGGTCCAACGCAGAGAACATCATTTAGAGATTTCCCACTTGTTGTGGCACAAGACGCATCGAAAACTACTCTTAGACGAGTGGTGGTGTTCTCCGGTTTTACCACGCAGTGGTGAGGTATGAAATTGCAAAAAAGTTCCTCGCCATTCAGGACAGGGGACATATGATTTAATCGTTGGTATTGCTCCATGAAATCTACATATTGATTTTTTATGTCTTCATTCCGGTTTAATTTTGACTCCAAATACGAAAAACGCCGGCATGCTATATCATATGACTCTCCCAGAACCTTTGGGTCCTCCTTGAATGGAAGACGAACGATAAACTTATTCGAAATCGGGCATAACTTCGTTGTTTCTTTAAACAGTGTTTCACATTTGGCTTCCTCAGCTGTTAATGTTGATGTAACTAAAGTTGTCTGATTTTCCATTTCCCAGAATTTCTTTAATAATTCTTCTATTAATGGTTCTTTTGATGCTGCAATGAATGATGTGTATTTTGTTTTTTTCATATAGCTTCTTTGCTTTGTAGTTATAGTTTGCATCGCACCAGCTGCGACACTTTGTAAACAAATGAAGTTGCTAGAATGTGACGTCATAATATTTGTAGACGACGGCGAATTCGATGACGATGTTGACTGCTGTTTTGGATACGACACTGTTTTGCTCGATGATGTTGAGAGCGGTATGTTATTAAAAGCGGCTAATGTGTCTCTCTCATCTGTTGATGTTAAAGTTTTGTTAACATCTCTATTTAAATGGTTGGGAACTGTTAAGAACATTTGCTGCGCATTTGAAGAGAGTGATAACATATCAGTTTTGGAGATCTGTATGTTTGCTGCTGTCAGTGATGTTGTTTGAAGCGAATTAGTCATCACAGCTGATCCAGTTACGACCCATCCAAGTTTTGTTTTAATAAAGTTTGGCTGATTGTGTAATTTAATTCTTCCAACCATTAACAAATCCCAAAAGATATCTGCTCCCAGTAGAAGATCTATTGGCCCTGGAATATTAAAGTTATTATCGGCCAAGTTGATGTTTTCTGGAATCTTCCAATCAGATGTATCTATGGCTTTCTGTGGATGACGGGATGAAATACATGGTATGACAACTGCATCAACTTCGGCAGAGAAAGCTGTGCTGAGTGATTTGATGGTGATGGAGCAAGACTGATGTGCCGAAACTAAGTTATTTCCGAGACCGGAGATTTTCCTATTAATTTTGTTGTAAGAAGGTTTCAAATGCTGTGCGATGTGTTTGGTAAGAAAGTTTTGTTGGGAACACGAATCTAACAATGCTCGGCCAACTATCGAAACTCCGTTCTGGTTGCTTAGTTCAACTAATGCTGTGGCTAGTATCACAAGGCTCTTCTCTCTGGCGACTTGAAGAGAAACAGAGGGTATTTGATCGGTGGGATCTGGATGGCTCTGTCTCGGCGGTGGATGATGTGTGTTGTTAGTTTGCGACGGTTGTTGAGAGGGGTCTCTGTGAAGGAGGGTGTGGTGAGGGGCATTACACTGTCGGCAACGATTTTGCGATGGGCACGAGGTAGCAATGTGATTAGGATTTAGACAATTTAAACAAAGCTTGTGGCGTTTTACTACAACGAAACGCTCATGAGAGGCCATTTCTATGAATTTTGTGCAACGATATGCACTGTGATTGTGTGGTGACTTGCAAATAATGCAAGTTGTTTGCTCATTGGCAGCAACGAGGGAAGACACGTGATTGTTTTTCGATGAGACGTTTCTGTTGAATGACTTGTAAGCTTGATTATTGTTAATGATACTAAGAGTTTTGCACCGTTTTTCCAAAAAAGCTGACAGTGTTTCCCATGTAGGAAGTTGGAGAGTGGATGAAGACGTGCCTTTTACCAACGAGGATGAAGCTTCTTCTTCCCATTTTGCCTGCGTGTCGACATCAAGTTTTGAGGTTATCATATGCAAAATAATGCCATCGGAAACTTGAGATTTGGTAGCGATAGATTCTAATGCTCGTAGATCTACGGTTATGGTGTCAATAAATTCTCGTATGGAAGATACGGATGGTTGTTTTATTTTTTGCAATTCGAAAATGTGTTGCATATGCGATTGGAAAATTTCTATTTTGTTATCGTATCTGGAAATCAATATTTCCAAAGCCTTTTTATAGTTTACTGAGGTAACTTCTAGTGACTGTATAAGCCGAGATGCAGAATCCAATAAGCAAGAGCGTAAGTATTGAAACTTTGTAATGTCCGATAAATCGGAGTTGTTATCGACTAAAACACAGAAAGTGTTGTAAAAATCTAGCCAGTCTCTTTGTTGTCCGCCAAATTTAGTTAGCTGTAGTGTCGGCAAATTTATTCTTGGCAAATGTGGTTGAGCAGTCGAATTTGTAGAGATCAATCGGGTACTTGATAAAAGATGATCTGGGCCTGTCGGACGGTGCAATGCTATGAGTTCCAAAATTCTGGACTTGACTTTGAGATACGCTTCTTCGCATTTTGAACGATGATGCTGGGTGAACTGTGATTCATCAAGAACTTCTAATTGCATCTGAACATTTTCAAAGTTATTCCATTGGCGATCAACTAGTTCAAGTTTAACTTCAAGATTATAAAGACTCATGGCATCAAACTTGCCAAGGTCGTCAACATCAAGCTTGAACCATGAAAATATTTGATCCCGCTGTAGCTCTCTTATATGGATGTTGCCAGAAACCATGTCATTTGATGGGGTGTTACTGTTGTCAAATTCAGTCATCTTTAGAGTTGTTGATCAGCACTTTTCCGGGTTTTATAATGCGGTTTTGGTCTTTATTTAGACCTTATCCGGCTCGAAGGACCTTTGGAGAAACCAGGAGCCTTTTCCTGGTCACAAAGCTAATCTTTAAATGGATGGTTGCGGTTCCGAATGCCAATTTGAGAGGTTCCGTTTAACTTATCCGAATTGCGCTATTGAAATGTGCGAATTTCAATAACTATACCAAACTATCGTATTTCACGCCAAACCAATGAAACACTACAATAGCTTAATTGCAAAATTTATTAATTCATTTATTGTTTAGTTTGTTCAAATATAATATTATAATTTGCGCTGAACACTCTTCTTGTAACCCGTTCTACTACTCCACTGAACTCACTTGACGACAAGCTAATTTCTTAAACTGTCTAAAACTGCATAGCAGGTAGAAAAACATCAGATCAACATATACGATTGCAATAACATAAACATATGTGTGAAATTACCCTTTTTGAGTGAAACAATTTAAGCTTTAATAACCCCAGTAGGAAATTGTGAAAACTCTGGTTTAAAACTTAACAAGTATTGTTTGGCAATTTGTCATTATCTTATTTAACGTCTTCAAATTATTGAGCTATGTTGCGAAATTCAGCGTTTTGTGAATATTTTTTTCGTGCGCCTAGCACAGCAAACGGTTTCAATCTTTGAAGTACACTATTGCGACACCATCCGCAAATTTCAATCTCAGTAAACGTTTTTGGGTGATATACTACAGAAATATAACATCCACATCCGGTGACAACACTTCTTAGCCAACATTACTGCTCGTTAGCATTATATGCTAAATTCAACCACAATACTTTTGTTGCTACTAACAACTGCAAAGCAGAATAAATACCAGTTGAAAGTATAATCAGTATTTGCCCAACAGAAAAATAAAAGTATGACATTATTGTTAAATATTATTTCTTTTCTAGACGTTGTAATTGTCTTCCGTTGTACTTGCAACAGCAAAGCAGGATATTTAAATTTTTGCCCCAGAATCTTTTGCAGCATTAACAATAACAGCACAAAACATTTGGTCGCAAAACAAATGTGAAAGAATAAAAGGAAAAATAGTCGCATATTTCTTCGGGAAATCAACTATCCACATAATTCTTGTCGAACACCATCGCAGCAAAACAGGGAAAAAACTTTATCCGCTTAGCTTTCGAAATCACCACAAATAAATATTTATAGCAATTGCATATTTTCATGCCATAAAGCGAGAAAAACTTTTACGATGTCTCTAGCAGTTGTTGCACATATTTATGATAGCTTAGCGGAGTTTCGCTTTAACATATAAATCTTAAATCTATACAAATAAAAATGAAATGCTGTGCGTTGGTAGGGGCATCACTTGAGGACGCATGGACTGACCTGACTATTTTTTGTAATGTTGGTAATGTCACGAGTATAGATTTTATAAAAAAAATGGCAACTCCCTTTTCTATGCCCACTTATATATGTATATTTTCAGCGAAAGGACGATTTTATAGCCCAAAATTGCAAAATTTTTAACTTTTTTTCTTTGTAATCATGTAATTAATAAATGTATTTAGCAAAACAAACTATGAACATAATCTTCAAAACATTTAAACTTTTCGAGAAAACTACAAAATAAGAAAAAAAACGTGCGTCCGCAACGATAGGAAATACCCATACACTTAAAAAAACTTAACTTAATTTCCCTTTGCACCCCATGAATGAGGTATGGGATAGCTTCTCGCGTTGTTGTGAATTAACACGCTTTCTATTTTTAGATTCACAACTAACGGCACCTACTTGTTTATCGACGAATGCGAACGTCACTGTTTGAGAGGCTCTTACTAGACACGACGATTGAATCGACGCTTAATACTGCGAAGTTGCTGTTAACAACATTCGAGGGGAGCCGACAATGAAAGAAAATTTTATTTATTTTTTTCTTTTTAGATGACTGGAGTCAGGTTTGAACCTGCGATCTCCCGCATGGTAGTCGCGTGTTCTAACCACTATGCCACGGCCGGTCCCATATAACCAATACCCATACACTACTGTATGGAAATTACAAAATACTATTAATTTTAAGAATTTTTTAGCCTATGCTCGGAGAGGGCTAGGCAAAACTTTTCTTACAGCAAGAGTGATTAGATTTGGCACACAGATAGTGCTTAAAATTTTAATTTTTGATAAACCCAAAAACCCAGAGTTTTAAAATTTGATATTTTTAATGTGGGTTAAGTGGGCGTGACAGAACAATATTTTACACTAGAGAGCAGACAAGTAGTACTCGGCAGGACTGTTTTAAATTTGCAAAGGAAATGGGCACGATTACGTTGGTTGTGTTGATATTACTATGCCGTCTCTAGATTAGGCGGAATGGTACATTTGTATGAGAGGTACCAGAAGGGGCGGGGCTAGACTTAAAGTTATTTTCTCCAAAACTTTATACTGACTCAGCTTTACTAAATACAGAATTTGGACACGATCACGTTGGGTGGGCGGTACCTGATAGGACTTGGATAGACTTCCATTTTTTTCTCCAAGACTTTTCCTGCTATATTTTTACTATATGTAGGATTTTAATTCACAACAACGCGAGAAGCTATCCAATACCTCATTCATGGGGTGCAAAGGAAAATTAAGTTTTAAGTTAATTAAGATTTGGGCACGCTGGCATTGGGTGTATTGATATTATTACTCGATTTCTAAAGTGGGCGGAATGGTACATTTATATGGGAGGTACCAGAAGGGGCGTGGCCATGTAGACCATTTTCAGAACCGTAAGTAGTTTTGAGGAAATATTAACTCGTGCAAAGTTTCAAAACATTTGGTTTCGTCTTTGGAAAGTTATCGTGCGCACCAGCCAGACAGACGGACATGGCTCAAACGATTTAAACAGTCATGAATCGAATTTGGTTCAAAGAAGCTTAGAGTCTAAGGTGACTCCTTCTATGTGTTTAACTTTTGGGTCGTATCAAATGATATATACCCTTCTACCCGTATGCTGAGGCTATACAAATATTTACCCCTATTTTCGCGATTACACATTTAGCCGTTTGATCTGGGCGATGGTACTATTTATATACATTTTCGGTCATTTTTTAACCCCAAAGTACGATTTTCGTCCATCACTCATTCGATGGAGAGAATTCCCATATAGATTTTCGCGATTATAGCTTTAGCCAATTGGTCATGGTTGTGGTACCAGTTGTATTCTTTTTGTAACTTTTATACCCATAAAAGTACAACAAATTACTTAGGGCGGCTTTTTGTTTTTTTTTAACATGGTACCAGTATAATCCCTTTTTGGGGCATTTTAACACCTTAGATGCGATTTTCGCAATTATAGTTTTAGTCTTTTGTTCTGGGCGATGGTATCAGTCTTATTCCTTTTGGGCCTTTTTTACTCTTAAACTACGAATTTTGAAAAATATATTTGTGCAGCACTCTAATTACACTATGCGACAGTCGAAATCGGAATGGGTTATACGTGGCCCTGCGTTTCGCTGGGTCACGTCTAGGTTTTGAGATATATCGATTTGAACTTAGTAACTATCATATAGGGGAAATTGTCGCGTTTTAGGCTCTTTTGTTATATTGTTATATGGTGGGACCGGCCGTGGCATAGTGGTTAGAACACGCAACTACCATGCGGGAGACCGCAGGTTTAAACCTGGCTCCAGTCATCTTAAAAAAAAATTTGTTCTTTCATTGTCGGTTCCCCTCGAATGTTGTTGACAGCAACTTCGCAGTATTAAGCGTTGATTCAATCGGCGTGTCTAGTAAGAGCTTCTCAAACAGTGACGTTCGCATTCGTCGATAAACAAGTAGGTGCCGTTAGTTGTGAATCTAAAAATAGAAAGCGTGTTAATTCACAACAACGCGAGAAGCTATCCCATACCTCATTCATGGGGTGCAAAGGGAATTTAAGTTTTTGTTTTTTTATATGGTGGCGTATGATTATTATAAGTAATATTTCACGTAGATCATTCGCCACGGAGTACAACAGCTTTATTGTAACTGCTACAAAAACCAGTACAGAAATTTCAGTCAGTTAAACTGACTGATAAATACCATCACCCAATATAATATATTGTTTAAGTCTTGAGTTATTGAAAATAATTGATTTGTAATTAAAACCAGTTAGAAAGTTTCAGTCGGGCAACCCAACTTACATTTACCCTTACCCTCAGTAAAACAAATAATTTTCTATTATATTGATATTATTATTCGATTTCTAAAGTGGGCGGAGTGGTACATTTGTATGGGAGGTACGAGAAGGGGTGTGGTTAGGCTTCCAGATTTATTCTCCATTACTTTATCCTGTTATAGCTTTACTAAATACAGAATTTGCGCACGATTGCGTTGGGTGTACTGATATTATTACTACATCCCAAAAGTGGGCGGAAAGGTACATTTGTATGGGAGGTACCATAAGGGGCGTGTCTAGACTTCCACTTTTTTCTCCAAAACTTTGTCCTGTTATAATATAACAAAATACAGAATTTGGGCACGATCGTGTCGAGTGTATTGATATTATTACCCTATTTCTAAAGTGGGCGGAGTGGTACATTTGTATGGGAGGTACCAGAAGGGGCGTGTCTAGACTTCCAATTTTTTGTCCAAAACTTTATCCTGTTATAGCTTTACTAAAAAGAGAATTTGGTTCAGATCGCGTTTAATTTATTGATATTATTTCACCATCTCTATAGCGGAAAGGTGAATTTGTATGGGAGGTACCAGAAGGGGCGTGGCTAGACTTCCAGTTTTTTTTTCCAAAACTTTATCCTGTCATAACATTACTAAGTGCAGAATTTGGGTACAATCCCGTTGGGTGTATTGATGTTATAACTCGATTTCTAAAGTGGGCGGAATGATGTATTTGTATGGGAGGTACCAGAAGGGGCGGAGCCATGTAGCCCATTTGCAATACCGTAAGTAGTTTTGAGAAAATATTAACTCGTGCAAAATTTCAAGACATTTGGTTGCGTCTTTCGAAAGTTATAGTGCGAACCAGCCGGACAGCCACCAGACAGACAGACAGACGGACATGGATCAAATGACTTAAAAAGTCATGAACCGAATTTGGTTCAAAGAAACCTAGGGTCTAAAGTCACACCTTCTATGTGTTACACTTTTGGGTCGTATCAAATGATATATACCCTCATCCCTAAGGGTGATGGTATAAAAGACCATTAAAGGTGACAATTTCCCCTATATGATAGTTACTAACTTCAAATCGATATATCTTGATTCCTAGACGTGACCCAGCGAAACGCCGGGACACGTTTATCTACTTTTTTACCAATATAACTTTCCCCGGTAGGTTGAACCCTTCCCGATCGTGTTATATAGGATGTGTTATATAGGATGCATGCTTACGTTGATTTACGCGAATATAGCTTTAGGCGTTTGGTCTGGGTGATGGTACAAGTTTTATACCTTTTTGGTCCTTTTTTACCACGAAAAGTAAGAGTTTCTGAAAATCCCTTCTTTCGACCACCTATTCTGTATGAAGAATGTACAATAAGCCAGGTCGGTCTATATGGAGAAAAAAAAAAGAAATATGAATGTTCGGAGGTGCACAATTTTTATTTTGTGGGAGAGGCAAAAACTCCGGATTTGACGTTTTGTCCACAACTTTGTTATTCGCTGTACGAAAGTAAAGCTTAAATATTGTTAAAGAGGTATTAACAATAACTTTTGTTAATAACATAGTTACATGAAACTGTGTCGTTATATTCCAGTGGTTCCCAACATTGAGTTTTTAAAAACCCCCTAATTATAGCGATATAATGATGAAAACCGACGTCATAGTTCTTTGTCTCCAAAGCTGTTGTTAATACCTTTTCAGCGACGAACAGATCTTGATAATGGGTCTACAAATAAAGATTTCATTAAAACAAAACCCCATATCCGGTGTTTTCATACAAATTTTGTTTTGCACTCCGAATTTTGTTTTGCCAATACTATTCCTATAAGGTGTTAACATTGTATAATTTTTCTTTCCGTCCCGGCTAATGTAATTGTTGGACATGATAAAGATGTACGATAGATATGAATTTGCAGACAAATTTTTCAATTTCGGTTAGAGAGCAGAGCGTGGGTGTGGAAAGTATGTATGTTTAATAGGAGAATATCTCAGCACTTACTGAGAGGCAATTCCGTGAAATATGTTATATGAAGTTAATCTTTAAATATTCGCCAAATATGCAATAGCGATGCATCGCCTTGTACATATTATAAAAAAATCAGTACAGAAATTTCAGTCAGGTAAACTGACTGATAAATACCATCACCAAATATAAGATATTGTTTAAGTCTTGAGTTATTGAAATTAATAGATTTTTAAAGTAAAATTACTCAAGACCAGGGGTTTTGAAAGAAGTAAAAGCCGAATGATATTCTCATAATGCCAGGCATTCTGTACAGCTGTTTCGGATTCAGCCACGAATCCTCATCAGCAGACTTTGGTATAACGATTGCAAAATGTTTATCAAGTCTTATGCACCAGAATTAACAACAAAATGAGAATTCTTTCTTGAGTACATAGACTCGAAAAACTGATGATGAGGATTCGTGGCTGAATCCGAAACAGCTGTACAGACTGCCTGGCATTATGAGAATATCTTCTGCTTTTACTTATTTCAAAACCCCTGGTTTTGAGCTTGAGATAAATTCCAAAGTCAATGTAAAATTACTTATGTATTTTTTTTGTCTGCATGTAGAGCAAAAACATAAAAAATTTGACCTATTTGTACAGAAGGTGCAATTAGGGGCAGCACAACGTGTCTGATTTTTTTTCGTAAGTTAACGTTTAATGATCGCTTACCTTGGCAAAATTTGTCTGAATTTAGTGTACATACAAAAATAATACGTATGTAAAAGGGGAAATATCCCATTTATTACAAAAAAGATATGTATGTGAGACTATGGGGTGGGTTCGGTCATTTGTAGAAGAAATATTTACCGATCAATTTTCATTACCCCCCAAGTGTCCGTTTGGAAGTTATGGGAGAAATATTAATTTTCCAAAAATAGGTAATTTTGTGTGGGAGGTAGCAGAAGGCGTGAACCGATATAGTCCATGTTCATTCCTGAGTATAATTTTCACAAGCAAACATCATACGCAAAATTTGAGTGATGTGAGACTATGGGGGTGGGTTCGGTCATTTGTATGGGAGGTACCAGAAGGGGTGTGTCAAATAGTTAGGCTCTCTGAGGTATCGCCTCCTATCACATCATAAATTTATCGACCAATATGCATTACCCCCCAAGTGTCCGTTGAGAAGTAATGGGAGAATTATTAATTTTCCAAAAATAGGTAATTTTGTATGGGAGGTACCAGAAGGCGTAAACCGATATAGTCCATATTCATTCCTAATTCAACTTTTCATAAGCGAACATCATACGCAAAATTTGAGTGAATTCAGTTTACTATTAAAAAAGATATGTATGTAAAACTTCAATTCGGTCATCTGTATGAGAGGTACCAGAAGGTGTGTGGCAAAAGTTTCCGTTTTCTTAGGGTTTATCTACTTTTGCAAGATAACTAAACTGACCAAACTCAAACATCCTCCAGTTGTCTGTTTGGAAGTTATGGAAGAAATATTATTTTTCCAAAAATAGGTAATTTTGTAAGTAAGTAAGGTAATTTTGTATGGGAGGTACCAGCAGGGGTGCGGCTATTCAGCCCTTTTACAATCCCATAAGTTCGCTTTGAAAAATATTAATACTGGTAAATTTTCATACCCATCCGTTAAGGATTACTCGAGTTATCCTGCTGACCAGCCATCCTGCTAGCCAGCCATCCAGCCAGACAGACGGACATAGCTCAATCGTGTTAAAAAGTCCTGAAACAAATTTGGTCTTAAGTTACTTAGGGTCTAACTCGTCTCCTTTAATGCGTTACACTTTTTTTCGTATCATATGATATATACCCTCATCCCTTAGGGTGATGGTATAAAAACAAGTGAAAGTAAGTAATTGAAGCCAAATATTTGAAAGCCTAAATGAATTTGAGAAAAGTCCTATGTAATTTTTTTTTCAAGGAGCAGCATAAATATTCTTGTACCTTATTTTTTTATTGTTGCTTGAACACTCTCATGTACCTTCCCAGAGGGAAACATTGGGTCTTAGGATGCATGTAGTCAAACACAGACCTGCCAGCACAATTTATTAAAGGGCCTCCTTGCCAACCGTCATCAATATAGGAGATTTTCGTTTAATGGCATTTACATCATCATAAATTCCAGCAGTCCATGATTGTCTTACACCACATTATAAAAGAAGCATAAATTATAATTTATTTAAAAGACTTATTAAATCTATACAAACGTGATTAATTTGCATCATATTGTTGTATTTTAATTACCTCAATTTCTGTGAAAATAAAACTTTCATATCCATAATATACTAACATATATAAAAATTCTCCAATTAATAATTATATTGAGAAATTTAATATCTATTAAAGTCTTGATTGACTTTCATTAGCATTGATTTATAATATTAAAATATAATTACTTAAAGTTCAAGAAAAGAAAAAAATGTATAAAACTCGGGTAAAACCGAAATACTGCCTGAATGATGATGATGATATTCATATTTCTCATAGTAATAAACCGAAAATTGTATTGAGTATAATAGAATTTCCTTTAATTTGTAAGCATCGAATTTCTAACTGCTGAAAATGTGTTAAATGAGTTGTAGGTAAATCAGCCAATATTGTCTAAAGAATAAAACAAATGATTACCACATTTAGCACTTAATTAAGAATAATTGATTCGTATTTGTAATAAAGTAATACAATCAAAAATAAAATAATATATTATATTATGAGCTTTTTGCAATGCTTTACGAAGGCCACATAAATTACTGTCCATTATGCTGATTAAAACATACTGAAAAGTTTCGGAACCCAAACTATGATAAAATTTTTTCCTCTTTAACTTTCATGAAGCACCATTAGTCATATATATAGGTGCCATTTGGTACCCCATGTAACACCCTTAGTTATGTTTTTCTACATGGTCACATGTAAAAGATACCTGCGTATACAACACACATAAACATACACTATCAATCACAATGATGTGTTACGTTTGGGTAAAAGTAAAAAATCTCAAATATGCTGAAAATGTAATAATATCTGCAAAATGTATTTATGTCTTGTAATTTTTTAGGAAACTGTCATACCCACACATGCTTGCACTTGTTCACCCACATCATTGCTTGACATGAGTTTATAACATGCTTGTGGAAAATATTTCTTAATGGACTTTTAATTAATAGCTTGAAGTTTTTAATTTGAAATTACATACTGTCATGTGTGAACACGAAATGGAGTTATCAATGAGGTAGTACATGATATTTTTTTTAGCCACCTCCTCTGTATGTGTTTCACTCCTTAGGGGACTTCTTCGAAAGCTGAAAAATTTTGACGAATTCTGAAAACAAAATATTAATATCATTTTATACGAGAAAAAGTGTAACGCATTAAAGGAGACGAGTTAGACTCACAGTATCTTAAGACCAAATTCGTTCAGGACAATTGAGCTAAGTCCGTCTATCCGGCTGGCTGGATGACTGGATGGCAGGTGACAGAATAACTCGTGTAAATCTTATCTAATCAGTATTAACAGTATTAATGTTTTCCAAATGTGAAGAATAGCAGAATGACATAACTTGATTGACACTGGTCCGATTTAGCTGAAATTAATATAAAACCGGTACAGAAATTTCAGTCAGATAAACTGACTGATAAATACCATCACCCAATAAAAGATATTGTTAAAGTCTTGAATTATTAATATTTATCGATTTGAAATTAAAACCAGTTAGAAAGTTTCATTCGGGCAACCCGACTTACATATACCCTTACTCTCTGTAAAACAAATAATTTTCTATTATATTGATATTATTACTCGATTTCTAAAGTGGGCGGAGTGGTACATACATATGTATGGGAGTTACGAGAAGGGGTGTGTTTAGGCTTCAAAATTTATTCTCCATAACTTTATCCAGTTATAGCTTTACTAAATACAGAATTTGGACACGATTGCGTTGGGTGTATTGATATTATTACTATATCCCTAAAGTGTGCGGAAAGGTACATTTGTATGGGAGGTACTATAAGGGCGTGTCTAGACTTCCAAACTTTCTCCAAAACTTTGTCCTATTATAACATAACAAAATTCAGAATTTGGGCACGATCGTGTCGAGTGTATTGATATTTTTAACCTATTTCTAAAGTGGGCGGAGTGGTACATTTGTATGGGAGGTACCAGAAGGGGCGTGTCTAGTCTTCCAGATTAATTCCCCATAACTTTACCCTCTTCACGCTTTACTAAATACAGAATTTGGGCACGATCGCGTTAGGTCTTTTAATAATATTAATCGATTTCTAAAGTGGGCGATACCGGATGTGTATGGAAGGTACCAGATGGGGCGTGGATAGACTTACAATTTTTTTCATTAAAACTTTATCCTGTCATAGCTTTACTAAAAATAGAATTTGGGTACGATCACGTTTGATTTATTAATATTATTGCTCCATCTCTATAGTGGGCAGAAAGGTAGATTTGTATGGGAGGTACCAGAAGGGGCTTGGCTAGGCTTTCAAATTTTTTTCCAAAACTTTATCCTGTTATAGGTTTACAAAATACAGAATTTGGGTACGATCCCGTTGAGTGTGTTGATATTATTACTCGGTTTCTAAAGTGGGTGGAATGATGTATTTGTATGGAAGGTACCAGAAGGGGCGGGGCCATGTAGCCCATTTGCAATACCGTAAGTAGTATTGAGGAAACAAAAACTTGTGCAAATTTCAAAACATATGGTTACGTCTTTCGAAAGTTATCGTGCGAACCAGTCGGACAGCAAGACAGGCAGACAGAGAGACGGACAGACGGACATGGCTCAAACGACTTAAAAAGTCATGAATCGAATTTGGTTCAAAGAAACCTAGGGTCTTAAGTCACTCCTTCTATGTGTAACACTTTTGGGTCGTGTCAAATGATATACACTGTGGTGCAAAAATGGGCCAATGGGTTAAAAAAATTTTGTAATTTAATTTTTTTAATTACAATTTAATTTAATAATATAGTTTTTGCTAAACTTAAAATATGCCTCTGTAAAATATGTAAAGCAATAAAAAATATAATTTACATAACTGTAAGTATATAAAAACAAAACATTTTCTAAATCAGACCATTGGCACACTTTTGCTCCAAGGTCTTGATCATCAAAATTTAATAATTAATCCTGTATTCTTTTGCTTTCTTCAACTGATTCATCCTATTTGGAGTATATTGGCAAAGTTTAGCTACATAATATACAAGAATTTTGTTTCATTCAGGCTGAATCCTCTCCCACAGCTCATTAATTCTTTTCGGGGTTTCTTCGTTTCTGCCAGCCCGAGAGTTAGACAAGCCCACAGGTTTTCGATCGGGTTCAGATCTGGACTCTGCGGTGGCCACTCCCTGACCCCAAACACCTGAGAACTAAGCCATTCCTTGACAATATTTACAGAATGTTTTGGGTCGTTGTCATATTGGCAGATGACGTTCTCTGGTCTATCTGGAATTTGGCCAGGGCTATGGGGCAAATTATCTTGCAATATGCGAAGAAAGTCTTCCTTTCGCATTATTCCTTCGATCTATATAAGTGGTCCCACACCATCTGGGGTTACACATCTACATATCATAATAGAACCGCCTCCGTGCTTAAATGGTTTGTGATACATGAGCAGGATTTGTTGTGGTTGATCAAGACCTTGGAGCAAAAGTGTGCCAATGGTCTGATTTAGAATATGTTTTGTTTTTATATACTTACAGTTATGTAAATGATATTTTTGTTACTGCATTACATATTTTACAGATGCATAGTTAAAATTTAGCAAAAGGTTTGAAAATAATATAATAAAAAGTATAAAAAATATTTAATAACATACTTTGTTTAAAACATTGACTCATTTTTGCACTACAGTGTATACCCTCATCCCTAAGGGTGCGAACAGAGTGCGCGCTGAAAGCCGAGCCGAGATTGTCAATGCGATAAAGATTGTCAGTGCGATAAAACTGTTTACATACAAGTCAATACAAATAAGCTTGTGTATAACATAGTGAACGCCGACAAGAGCAGAGAGCAAAGCCGATGGAGTGCGAGAAAACAGTTTCAAAGCGTTTTGCGCGCTTTTTTGCATTGTTGTTGTTTACTTTTTAATGGTTAAAAAATAAAAAAATGGATATTGACCAAATTATAAGTGAAATTTTTTCCCGGCCTGCTTTGTGGGACCAATAAAGCAAACTGTATCACAATCGTGTTTTTGTGGAAAAACTGTGGACATCGGTTGCAGCAGAAATAGAAGTACCATGTAAGTAATATACATATCATTTTAGTTTATTGAAGCATAGATATTTACAAAAGTGATCTCTAATTAATCTACCATTCTTGATGCTAGTTTTATTGAATTCATTTTCCGGTTCTTTTGTGTTTTGCTTCTCAACTTCTTCTCTCAAGTTTTCATCCAAACCCTCTCGATCAATGATAATATTGTGCAGTAGGCAAATTGCCTTAATAATTACTTCGGCAAAAGAAGGATCGGTTTCTATCGGTTTCCATAAAATTCTAAATTTGGCATTTATAAGTCCAAAAGCGCATTCAATGCACTTTCTAGCCCTTGAAAGGCGCGCATTAAAATACTCGTGGTCTTTAGTGCAGTCTTTTCTGCTATATGGCCGTAATAAACATTCTAAAAGGGGATAGGCTTCATCACCAAGAAAAACATATGGCAATTTTTGGTTAGTATTTGGTAGACATGTGCTTCGCGGTACCTGTAGTTCCCCAGTTTTTAAAAGTTTATAAATTTGAGAAGAACTGAAAGTACCACCATCACTTTGCTTTCCATACCCTCTAACTTCGATCGCAATAAATTTGCAGTTGGCATCGGAAATACCTTGCAACACAATGGAAAAAAATGTTTGTAATTATAAAACATTGAGCCAGAACTTGCTGGACACTTGATACGTATGTGCTTTCCATCAATAGCACCAATGCAATTTGGGAAGTTCCATAAATTCCAGTATTGTTCTGCAACTTCTTCAAAGAGTTTTTTAGTTGGCGGCGGCATATGGACAGGGAATAACTACTCCCATATCGTTTGAGTTGTTTCTTTTACAATTAGTCCAACAGTTGATTTGCCAAGTCTAAACGAAAAAGCCAGCGACGCAAACGAAGCACCAGTAGCCAAATATCTAAATAGAGAGATTATCCTTTATTAAAAATGTTGTAATATAATTTTTTTTTATTTTCTTTTTTCAGAGGAAGATTTGAAAAAAAAAATGGAAGTATTTGCGCGACCAATTCCGGAGTGAACTGCGGAAGACTCCAACACCAAAGTCTGGTGATGCTGGTGACACTGCATCACAAATCACTTCAACTTGGCCATACTTCCAGTCTCTCCTTTTTTTAAAGGATCAAATGAAATATCGAAATTTAAGCGGAAATTTAAAATCAGCGAAATTTAAAAATAGTCAGGAAGAGGAGGATGAAAATGAAGACATCCACAACACATCACAAGTTGAGGAAAGTGAGGAAATGTGTGAAAGCTTCGAAATAAACCCTGAATTACGCCCAAAGAGGAAACGGACTGTGAACAGCAGCAGTGCAGAACTGTTGGAAATAGAAAAAAGAAAATTACTTTTACTGGAAAAAAAAATTCACAAAAAAAAACAGTATTGGACGAAGATGAGGCCTTTTTCTTGACATTGCTGCCGCATATTCGGAAATTGGAGCCGGAACAAAAATTTTTATGCAGGATGGAAATGCAAAATACACTTTACAAATATGTGTATGGCAAAGCCAACACTTTGCCGCAACTGTGCAACAAACGCTCACGCTATGAAGCAATTTCCTCTCCAATTAGCACCTCCTCTGAGAACGTGTATTCAATGGATTTGAGCACATCAGGACATTTTCAGTCCAGAACATTTGTGCCAATTGATATCACAAATGAGCCAACCACTTCATCATTTGCCTCCATACAAATTGAAAGTGAGCCAGCATTGGACCGAATACAATCAGCAAAGGATACGTCAATTTATTATACTGACTCGATATACAAATAGTTTTTTATAAATACAAATAATTACATAAAATAAATTAAAATTAAATTAAACAAAAGTTTTAAAAAATTATTTTACCTTAGAGTCACTATCAATCTTTCACAAGATGTTACTGGCACCTTAATAAAATTTGTCCAGTTTTTGTTTAGTTTCACATCTATCTTGTCCAGAATGTAATCAAAGGTTTCAATTTTCATTCGGGTATATTCTTGAAATTTAGCTGGATATTTTCGTAAATCATTATATAAATGATGAAATTCAACAAACTCTTTCCTTTTCAGTGTAATTGGATGTTTTCCAAATTCTTTTGTGTTAATAATTGCATTAATCACACTAGGAGAAGCAAAATACTCTTCATCAGATGAATCCATTACCGTGTACAGCAATTTTTTAAACACAAATGAACAACAAGACTAAATCACATGTAATAAAAAGAATTTCAGCGCCGATCAGCGCTGATCCTCGTATTCACTGTGTTATATACAAATTTTCTTCTCGCATGAAAATAAGCGTCAATAAGTTCGGCTCGGCTCCGCTCGGCATCAGCGCTCACTCTGTTCGCACCCTAAGCGTGATGGTATAAAAATTAAAAATTGCAATTCCTTTAATCTTTTCATATAACGTTTCCCTACATAAGCAACAGTTTCACTTTTCCATTCATCAAATGATTTTGAACTAGATTTATTTTGTGGCAATTACAATAAAACTGCTATACTCCGTGGCGTATGATTTACGTGAAATATTACTTATGATAATCATACGCCACCATATAACAAATCAGCCTAAGGCTGGGGCCACACTGACGTTTTGTTGACGCGCGCAAATGGGACAGGACAAACTAACGTTTTTATGTCGCGAACTGCAACGTGCGTCGGCGTTGAGTTTGTAGGACACTCGCGTTTTTAAAAGCTCTCACTCTCTCATCGTGTGTACGATACGTTTACCCACGTTAGAAATTATGATTTCTTTTGATATTTTTGTCCGAATTAATTAGAGATTCATTCTATGATTCTCAGTTCGTATTGTTAAAGACTCTTTCGGTACCCCCCTAAAAAAATTACCATATGCCGAGAGATATTGAACTTAACATTTTATATGTGTGTGATATAACCGATTCTACCGTTTTACTATACATTTTGTTTGGTAATGCGACCGAAAGTCGTATGGGTGATGGGATTTATCATCTGACTAACATTTTTTTACTGTCTTTTAAATATATAAAAATAAAAGTAATGCGCTCTCTTTATATTATAAAGTACTGCCAAAGAACCTTCTACACTAGAGTACCCATGAGTACGATTTGTATCTGCTGAAATCTCACAAACAAGTATCATTAATTTAAGTAGGAAAATTACTGAGGGACAAATACATATGTCTTGTCATTTACCTCTTAATGAATGAACTGAACCACAAAATACAATCAGATGTTTAAAAATAAAACTTACAACCGAAAGGTAAATAAACTCGACACAGATAAGACTAGCACTCAGCAATGTTGAAGTACTCCTTTGAAATGAGAACATTGAACTTCTAGAGGCTATAACCTGTGATTTGCTTAAATGATAAGAAATTCTTGCATTTGTTAGTAATACAGACCAGGATAGTGACAAACATTAATGCTTCGCAAGCTGAGTTATCATATAAATACACTGAGTTGAATTATCATATAAATACACATTTTATTAGGAAGCTGTAGTGATTTTTTGTATGAAAACAAAACGATGATGAATGAAATTTTTAAGTTTTTCTGATTGTTTACCATGTGTGAAATTAATTACAAATACATCAACCATGTCTACATGTGTTTAAGAACATCCTAATCACAAATGCTATCCTCGCATAAGTTTATTTTACATCATGTGCCTTAAACAGGTTTCAGTAGAAAGGCAATAATGCAAAGATGGCCTTACACCTCTGAAACAATGCATTAGGCACATTCAATCCAATTTTTATACCATCACCCTTAGGGATGAGGGTATATATCATTTGATACGACCCAAAAGTGTAACACATAGAAGGAGTCACTTCAGACCCTAGGTTTCTTAGAACCAAATTCGATTCATGACTTTTTAAGTCATTTGAGCCATGTCTGTCTGTCTGTCTGTCTGGTGGCTGTCCGGCTGGTTCGCACGATAACTTTCGAAAGACGAAACCAAATGTCTTGAAATTTTGCACGAGTTAATATTTCCCCAAAACTACTTACGGTATTGCAAATGGGCTACATGGCTCTGCCCCTTCTGGTACCTGCCATACAAATACACCATTCCACCCACTTTAGAAATCGAGTTATAATATCAATACACCCAACGGGATCGTACCCAAATTCTGTACTTAGCAAAGCTATTACAGGATAAAGTTTTGGAAAAAAAATTGGAAGTCTAGCCACGCCCCTTCTGGTACCTCCCATACAAATTCACCTTTCCGCCCACTTTAGATATGGAGTAATAATATCAATAAATCCATCGCGCTCGTACCCTAATTCTTAATTTAGTAAAGCTATAGCAGGATACAGTTTTTGAGAAAAAAAACTGGAAGTCTACCAACGCCCCATCTGGTACCTCCCACACACATCTGGTACCGCCCACTTTAGATATCGATTAATATTATTATTAGAACTACCGCGATCGTGACCAAATTCTGTATTTAGTAAAGTTCAAGCAGGATAAAGTTTTCGAGAAAAAATCTGGAAGTCTAGACACGCTCATTATGGTACCTTCCATACAAATATACCTTTCCGCCCACTTTAGAGATGGAATAATAATATCAATACACTTGACGCGATCGTGCCCAAATTCTTTATTTAGTAAAGCTATAACAGGATAAAGTTTTGGAGAGAATATCTGGATGTCTAGACACGTCCCTTCAGGTACCTCCCATACAAATGTACCACTCCGCCCACTTTAGGGATGGAGTAATAATATCAATATACTCGACACGATCGTGCCCCAAATCTGTATTTTATTAAGTTATAACAGGATAAAGTTTTGGAGAAAAAATTGGAAGTCTAGCGGCCCCTATGGGACCTCCCATACAAATGTACCCAAACTCTGTATTTAGTAAAGCTATAACAGGATAAAGTTCAAGAGGATAAATCTAGAAGTCTAGACACGCCCCTTCTAGTACCTCCCATACAAATTTACCACTCCACCCACTTTAGAAATCGAGTGATAATATCAATATAATAGCATTTTTTTTTATTTTACTGAGGGTGATGGTATATGTAAGTCGGGTCGCCCGACTGAAACTTTCTTACTGGTTTTTCGATATATTTATTTTGCAGAAACTTGGCCTGGATCGGATTTTAACGTTTATGTTCCATTAATGTATGTAATTGGTCTAAAAATTGATGATATCGGACTAGTAAGAGTCGAATCTCCTATATTAAATAAATGCATCTTCAAATGTTAGAAGAAGTTTAAAAGTTATATTGGTTTGTCGACTAATGAGATTGGTCGAAAAAGTAGGTATGATACCTTTCGGTACACTACGAAACCAGTTCATGAATAACTTCGACAATTCAGGTAGTTAGACTAAAAAATTTAATTTTGTACCAAAAACTTTAAATCTAAATACTATCGCACATCTCCACCAATTTCATTTTGGTACAGCCGCAAGTGCTGAAGCAAAAAATAACACTTAAACCAAAATTCTATGTTGTAATTCAATATAAACAATTCATAAAAATAAAATATTAAATTTAATTTTTTCAGTCTTAAATTATTCAATTTATTCAATTCAATAGGACAGTTGTATACTCTGATCAGAATTGTGTATATGGAAATTAAACACCAAACAACATTTTAATAATGAATTAAAAATTATATAAAAAGCAAAACAACACCACATTTATGTTAAACTAGCTGACCCGGCAAACGTTGTTCTGCCATACAACTTTGGACCAGGCAAACTTCGTCTCGCTCCTAAGGTAACGCCTTCGTATAAAAGTAAAACACAGATAGTTCAAGTTTTAATCTGATTTACTTGAATTTAATCGAAATCTGTGAAGAACGATCTGATATACAATGTTTTCCGATTTGTTTCCGATGTAAAAACAAACAATGAAGACTGTTTGCCAACACGCAAACAAACAACGCACAGCTGACCCTGTAAAAAGCAGGGAAATTCGAGGTTGATTCCACAAATTTTCAATGATTGGCCTTACGATTTATTGATTGTTATCGCAAAAGCCAATCGAATGGGGAGTTGAATTGGAAGGGAAGATCGGTTGGAATAATAGATTCGAGGGATAAGGACTTCCTCTCCTTTGCATATGCCCTTGATGATCGTCGCTTTAATTACAATTTCGGATGATTCAGTTTCCGTAAAATGATCATGATCGATCCCACCTTCAGCTGCAAATTATGCACAACTGGCACATCTAGAGAGTTCAAAAATTCTGTCGAATAGTTGGTTCCCTCATTCTCGTTAAATGACCTCGAAAATTTGTCATCGTTAGGTAATCTGCATCCAATGCTCGTTTATGCGCAATCGTCCATTAATTCTAAATAATGATTAAGCATTCTCGCTAGACGTTCTGTTGTCAACCGTGAGAAGAAAGCGGAATGTGCAGTTCGATTGTGGAAGCAATACCAAAGTATGCAACAGCTAACTTAATTGCGATCTTGACCGAATTGTTGCTAGAATCAAAGAAATTACGAATCTCTTGCCTGTCCAACCGGCATCATCAAGAAAGTAAATGCTTCCGTTCCAATGTCAACAACTTTCATCATTGAATCGTACACATTCGTTTGCTCGGCAGTTAAGAGCGCCACATTTGTTCGGACTCTTTCAGTCAGCTCAACTCGATCAAAGTCTTGTTCTCGTTGCAATTCGCGATTGAATGCATCATGCATTGAACGATTTTGCGCTAGTATTCCCAATTTCGACAGAAGACTGCCACACATTAGCACGCACATGTCTTTGATCAGAAGATAATTTCAAGATCGAAATTGGATGTGTCGTGCGAACTCTGTGCAAATGTCGTCAGCCATTTCGTCCAACTTGTTCACCATCCCGAAGCTTGAGAACAATTCCGTCTTCATTTATAGTGGGAGCATTGAATTGTCTTACATGGCATCCAAAGGGTCTCTTGTCTTCTCTGATAATGATTTTGTGGACGTCATAATGCATTGTATTCAATGTGGTTTTGAACAATCGGACCAATGCATTATGCTTATGCAGAAGATTTTAAAATTGTTCTAACATTTTACATTTAATTTTTTAACATAATAAATTTCACAATATTCCGAAATTTTTCAACGAATTTTTTATCTTTACGTCGTCCAAAATCATCAAATTAAGCGATACAATGAAAAATTTCGTCGAAAAAATCAAAAAATTTCGATTTTTCCGGAATTTTCCGAGGTTTCCACCAAGAATTTTATAACTTTCCATTCGAAAAGTCATTCCGGAATAATTATCCGAATTTTTCACAATTATATCATTCAAAATTATCAAAACTTACAATAAAATGTAAAATTTTGTCGAACAAAAATTTAAATTAAATTTAAAGTTTTCCATAATTTTTCAACCAAAATTTTCTATTTTTCCAACCGAAAAGCCGCAACGAAACAATTACACACAAAATGTAATACAATAATTCAATTTGCGGTGCAAAATGTTTCCGAAAAAATCCAAATTTTTCGAGTTTTTCCTAAATTTTCCGAGTTTTCCACCGAGAATTTTTCTATTTTCCCATTCGGAAAGTCATTTCGGAATAATTATCCGAAATTTTTCACTGTTATATCGTCCAAAACTATAAAGTCAAACGATAATATGCAAAATTTCGTAAAAAAAAATTTTACATTTTTCCGGAATTTTCTGAATTTTTCAACAAAAATTTTCCATTTTTCTATTCGAAAAGCCATTCTGTAACAATTGCACACAAAATTCCATACAAAAAGGCAATTTTCGATTTTTCCAATTTTCCGACTTTTCCGGAAGATTTTCCCAAAATTTTCTTTCACATAAACCTTCTCCTGGCAATAACGAACAACTGAAAAAAAGTTTGAGCAAAATCGGCCAAGCCGTTCTCAATTGATGAATTACTATACATTTTTGCCACCATTTTTGTATATATAGATTAAACTTGATGAATAGTGTTCTGTCGATTTCAAAGGGGTATAATAAACATTGAACTTGCAAAAAGTCTCCAATGTTTACATAAACAAATGAAATTGTCGGAGAACAACTTAAAGAGTCGACTTTAAAAGTTCTCACGAGAACGGTAATATTGGATAAACTTCTGCTCTCATTTTCTCAAAAAAAAAAAAACTATGTGAATCTCAACATAAAACAACAAACTATTAAGCACATTAATACAGAATTCATCGAGAGAGAGAGAGTAACAGATTCTGTTAAATTTCTTACACTAATGTTGTAAACATATTTTTGCAGCAGAGTACGTGGGTAGCATGTCCTGAACATGTAGTTCACAGAGTGTACGATAACGTTAACATACTTATTGATGTTAAGGAGTGTCAATGCATTTGCAAACATTCATTCGCTAAAATGTCAGTTTTCACTCGCATGTAGTCATCGAAGGTTGAAACAAATACGAAAGCGGCTACATAATAGATATGGAATATTATTACGTACATTTTTAGCAAGAACGAATTCCAATGCTTTAGTTGGACGGAAACTATTACCGTTATAGATAACATAACAAAAAAAAAATAAAATGAAAGTAGATGATGATTTCAGCTAAAATTGTACATGAAAAGAAATCTATATGTAGAAAAATAAATCATGGTTTGTTCGGATGAATAAAACTAGAAAAAGGCTGTATTCAATTGGATAGCTTCTTCTGAGGTTTTATTCGTAATTGCTACGTAAAAGTTTAGGAAAAGTAGAAAATTTTGCTGTTAAAATGCGTTTTAGTTCACGTATGAGTAATATGATTAATATAGGCTCATTAATATTAATCACTCGCAAAGGAAAAAAATCTAAAATCTATCTTAATGTAATATAGTGGATAGCTTTGTTCGAGCATTAGAACTTAATGATTACATCTACAAAAGCCATATACACACTATAGTTTGGGTTTGTGCCTAAAATATGTAACGGGTCCGCCATCTAAAGTTTTTTTTTCAACTAGTGCTTATTTCGTGAATTATAACACTTAGCTCATGTCTGATTTGACAGTTAATTATTTTTATCCTTCCGCTGAACGAATATTGTTGTGTATACGCTTGAACAACGCTGGGAAATATTGCAACATCATGTTCAAAATCATGGTAATGTTGCAGAATGAAAAATCATCTTTTCAGATGAAGCTCATTTTGTTTTTGGCGGGTATGTAATCAAGCAAAATTGTCGCATTTGGGGCACAGAAAACCCGCACGCATACATTGAAAAGACGATGCACCCAAAACGAGTCACTGTTTGGTGCGGAATTTGGTCCAGAGGCATAATTGTGCCATTTTTCTTCGAAAACCAGTAAGAAAGTTTTAGTCGGGAAACCCGACTTACATATACCATCTCCCTCAGCAAAACAAAAAAAATCTATTATATTGATATTATTACTCGATTTCTAAAGTGGGCGAAGTGGTCCATTTGTATGGGAGGTAACAGAAGGGGCGTGTCTAGACTTCCAAAACTTTTCTCCAAAAACTGTATCCGGCTATAGCATTACTAAATAAAGAATTTGGTTACGATCGCGTTGGATTTATTGATGTTATTACTTCATCTCTAAAGTGGGCGGAAAGGTACATTTGTATGGGAGCTACCAGAAGGGGCGTGGCTAGACTTCCAATTTTTTTTCCAAAACTTTATGCTATAATATCTCTACTAAGTACAGAATGTGGGTACGATCCCGTTGGTTGTATTGATATTATACCTCGATATCTAAAGTGGGCGGAATGATGTATTTGTATGGGAGGTACCAGAAGGGGCGGGGCCATGTAGCCCATTTGCAATACCGTAAGTAGTTTTGGAGAAATATTAACTCGTGCAAAATTTCAATACATTTGGCAAAGGAAGCTAGACATCAAAAAGCTGCATACCACCGAGATAGCCAATGCCTGATCCAACCAACTCTCCCATTTACTCCAAACAAACACTCCTAGTTCTGATGTTCTCGACATACAATGGCAGCCTATTACTAGTTCTATGACCACTGCCACAAAGACTGTACTGGGTTATGCAAAACCACGCTCCGACAAGCACTGGTACGATGATGAATGTCGCGAAATGTCTGAGGAAATGGATGCTGCATACAAAGCTAAAATGCAGCCAATGGCGACGCGTGCGGTGATGGAACGTTATAAAGAGAAAAGGAGAGAGACGAAACACCTGTTCAGGCGTAAAAAGCGTCTGTGGAAGAAAAGAGAGAGCCAGGATATCGATAAACCACAGGAATAGAGGTCAGGCCCGAAAGTTCTACCAAACGGTAAAAAGTAAAGGTTTCGGAACTGGAATACCCACCTGTAAGGACAGAGACGGAAGTCTGGTCGCGAGTGTGCTGCAAATATGGAGGGAACACTTTCAATTTCTTCTTGTTCCTGAAGGCAGCATAAGTGACGAAATCGCACCAATCATCGACGATGGATTAGACTGTCCACCACCGAGCCAAAACGAGATTAGCACGGCAACTGCGCGGCTTAAAAATAATAAAGCTGCGGGAGCTGATGGACTGCCGGCAGAGCTTTTTAAAGCCGGCGGCGATGAGCTGGTAACATGCATGCACCAGCTCATAAACTCGATTTGGCTCAGGGAGTGGTGGAATTTAAGTGTCCTATGTCCCGTGCTTAAAAAAAACGAACAAAGTGTGTGTACGAACTATCGCGAGATTAGCCTTTTACCCATCGCATACAAGTTCCTGTCTAGTGTGTTATGTGAAAGACTAAAGCCCAAGAAATGCAGATCGACACCTACAATCAGTTCATCTACTACAAGGCTGCTTTGGACTGTCCGATACGAAAGAAATTGTTGGATGCTATGGCTAGTTTGGTATCCCCGCGAAGCTAATACGACTTTGTGGGATGACACTGACTGGCACAAAGTCTTAGTGAATATTGGAAAAAATCTGACAGAGCCATTTTCTACCAAGCGAGGCTTAAGACAGGGCGGTAGTCTGTCCTGCGATCTCTTTAATCTCATAATGGAGATGATGCTTCGCAAAATATTTGGACCCATCATCGATAACGGCGAGTATCGTTGTCGAATGAACCACGAGCTGTATGAGCTGTACAACGATATCGAAATAAACAGAATGCACTGGCTTGGACACGTTGTACGAATGGATCAAAATTTTCCAGCTCGAAAGGTTTTTGTCAGTAAACCCGATGGGCGGCGCAGGATGGGGCGACCAAAACTTCGTTGGATGGACCAGGTGAAAGAGCTGTTATCTACACTTGGTGTGACTAACTATATACGGAGCGCAAAAAACCGAAGCGCTTGGAATTCTTTTCTACGTACGGCTATTGATAGATGAATTTTTGTTGCTGTTGCTAATTAAGAAGAAGAAGATTTGTTATATGTGGTAGTTATGCGATATGAAGCGATTTTTCGATTTTCATACTTTTAGGGGCAAAAGGGTCGAAAAGGGATAAGACTGGTACCATAACCCATGCTGAAAGAGAATCTCGAAAATAGGGAGGGAAATAGTTCTGAGATTTGAGGGAGTAGTTCTGAGATTTGAAGGGATTTTTCGAATTTCGTACTTTTAGGGATAAAAAGGATATAACTGGTACCGTACCATCGTCCAAGCAAAACGACTGACGGTAGAGTGAGAAAAAATGTTTATTTTTCGGAGTAGTTGTGCAATATGACGGGATTTTGGAATAAGGCCTTAACGGAATAAAACTGGTAGCACAACAGAGTCAAAACGACTGAAGGTAGAATTGTGAAATTGGAATATAGGCCGAAAAATAAAACTGGTTGCATCACGCAGACCAAACATCCTAAGATAGATTAGACAAATGGTGGTAAGTTTTGGGTTAGTAGTTGGGATCTTTTGCAGTTTAAAAACAACCGACCATCAACAAACAAAATTTTATTTGCTCCAGTTCATAAGAACAAACTTTCCATAAAATACTTTTGTAATCTCTATGTATCAAACAGCTGTCACAAGTCGAGAGTTACCAAAAGTGTCCCAATGAGGGTTCGACTGTTTTATACAAATTAGCTGGGCACTGACAGTGTAGTTAAGCTCAAAACTTAATACTATTACACAGTTTACCCAAAGTCAACCAAATTTTTAATGGACTTGCGTATGTGTACCCAAAGAGAGATTAAAATATCTATAGCAATATTGATACGGTAAATATTTTTATAGTGTAGTAGAACAGAAATATGGATTGGATAACGTTTTATCATGGAAATCTCTGCCATGATTCATTCATGAGAGGCAAAGAAAGTTTTTGACTTTATATATAACTAGTGGGCCCGGCAATGCTTCGCTATTGCACATTAACTTGTAATATATTTCACATTTAGGTCTACAAAGTACTTTGAAAACGTTCATCAGCAAAGTCATATCTATAGTGCTTACATGTAGATTAAGTTTTTTCTGTATGTAGGGCGAAAAGCCACTTCTTCCAAAAATCGGAAACAGACATTCCGCTGATTTAAATAATTTTTATTTTGATCTGTAGTAGCGGATACTAACTATCTTATTGGGCATAAAAAACATTTTGTTATGCCCTTCTCCGCCTATTGACCGCAAATGAAAATTCCGTCTGAAGCTTCATGCCTTTAGCCATAAAAACTTCTTTTGTCATGTCTTCTTATCACACGGATCAAGAATATTCCGGAATACTATTTATGTATTGAACTCGTATTACCATTTTTTTGAGATAATTCGATAATTCCGCCTATTGACCGCAAATGAAAATTCCGTCTGAAGCTTCATGCCTTTAGCCATAAAAACTTCTTTTGTCATGTCTTCTTATCACACGGATCAAGAATATTCCGGAATACTATTTATGTATTGAACTCGTATTACCATTTTTTTGAGATAATTCGGTCACCAATGTTTGGCTTAACAAAGTGATGGTCTCACGCGCTGTATGGCATATTACACCGTCATGTTGGAACCATTTCTCGTTCAAATAATGTGCAATGACATGATAAATAAAAAAAAAATCACTTGATCGTCCACTGGCTCAAATTCTTCCACCAGTTAGATCTTATATAGATGCAGGCCAAGATCTTTCTTCAGCATTTGTATAGACCGAGTTGCTGAGAGTGGCATCGGTTTGATAAATTCGAGTCCCCTGTCACACTTACGTCTAAAACGTCGATGGCTTCTATTAGCTGCTGAGATGGATCATTATATGCATCCTCAACTTCACAAAGGGCTCCATAAGTTTAGCGAACAGAACGTGCATTTTGAAAATAAATTTGCAAGATTTGCAAACGTTGTTCTTGTGTAGTTTTTACATGGTGATTTTCCAAAGTATACTAAAAGAAGTTCTATACGTCAAAAAAAATTACCCCATATATAGGTTATTTACAAATATTAGCTTATGTTATCTCTGACATACTTTAAAAATGTTAATTGTGCCCCAATAAAACAAAAGGTGTTTTCCAGTATAACTACAATGAATATTGAATTTTTTTCTGAAAAGTAACTGGTGTACGGACCATTATTTGATACAGTTTAAATATTTAACTATTGAAGTGCGTGGCAGCGCCTCGGCACTTTTTACTTATTAAGTTCCAAATAGCCTGTTCATTAGGGCGGAACAATTTGTTCGCGTCTAAAAAAACGTGGTAATCGTATACCAGTATCGCAATGTACGATGAATTCTTAGACAATTTCGCTTAGAAACTATATGTCTACAATCAATTCCTAGTTCGCGCTGAGCAGCATGAATATTTCAGGTTTAGGTATATTTTTAGCAACTTTTCAGTTACGTCAGACGTACCATCCCGATGTTTGGAGACTAAGACGAAGAGAATAGTATATTTTTGACATTGTTTTTTATCCCGGCCAATATTCTGAAAAATGATTTTTAGAAACTTAATTTCCGTATGCGAACTCTCAGAGGTCATAACTTTTTAACCAATACATAGATTTGCTTCTGTAATACCTCATTTACTTTGCTGGGAAATTAGTTTTACGCAGAAGGTCTCGAAAAATATATATCTGAAGATTTCGGTTTGTGCTCATTTAAAAACCAAAAAAAAAATTACTTCTTGTAAGCGCGGAATACCTTGTGTTATCGAATATTGCCATTTTCACCCCCTAAATGTAGAAAAATCCAAACAATAGCCTATGTTACTCGCGGGGTTATTCGGAAGATTCCCGAATTCAAAATCGGTCCAGCCGTTTTCGAGTCCCTACGTTACATACATACACACATCCTCTTTTATATATATAGATGAATTTCTTATCAAAACCTATAAAAAAGGGACATTTTGAACCCGACCCCCTCAGATTTTAATGAAATTTTGCATACAGCTACGTTTTACCTACAGAAGGTTTACCTGGCAAGGTTCCGAAATATTTGAAAAATTACGGTAATTCGTACTTTTAAGCTACGATTACTATGGAATGACTCAACCGATTTGAAAGATGGTGCCATTAGAAAGGTATATAAATCAGCTTTCAAAAACATACACTGTAAAAATTTTATATTACACTGAAAATTTTTTTTTGTCAAAAATAAAAGTTTGAACTTGGAAAACACGTCGAAGATCATGTCTTTTTTTCCAAAAAAAAATTTTTAAATGGGCCTATTTAATGTATATAACATATCTAAAAACTAAAATGCGGTTTTTCTAATTTTTTTTTTTAAATTTTTAAGTAAATACACCTCACCAGCTTATTCATATGTTCTGTAAATTCCTTGACAAAAAGCAGTAAGAAAGTTTCAGTCGGGTAACCCGACTTACATAAACCCTTACCCTCAGTAAAATATACAATTTTCTATTATATTGATATTATGACTCGATTTCTAAAGTGGGCGGAGTGATACATTTTGTATGGGAGGTACCAGAAGGAGTGTGTCTATACTTACAATGTTTTCCTCCAAAACATTATCCTGCTATAGCTTTACTAAATACAGAATTTGCGCACGATTGCGTTGGGTGTACTGATATTATTACTACATCCCAAAAGTGGGCGGAAAGGTACATTTGTATGGGAGGTACCATCAGGGGCGTGTATTGATATTATTACCCTATTTCTAAAGTGGGCGGAGTGGTACATTTGTATGGGAGGTACCAGAAGGGGCGTGTCTAGACTTCCAGATTTTTTCTCCAAAACTTTATCCTGCTTAAACATTACCAAATACAGAATTTGGGCACGATCGCGTTAGGTCTTTTAATAAAATTAATCGATTTCTAAAGTGGGCGGTACCAGATGTGTATGGGAGGTACCAGATGGGGCGTGAATAGACTTCCAATTTTTTTCTCCAAAACTTTATCCTGTTATAGCTTTACTAAAAATAGAATTTGGGTACGATCACGTTTAATTTATTGATATTATTTCTCCATCTCTATAGTGGGCGGAAAGGTAGATTTGTATGGGAGGTACCAGAAGGGGCGTGGCTAGGCTTTCAAAATTTTTTCCAAAACTTTATCCTGTTATAGCTTTACTAAATACAGAATTTGGGGACGATTCCGTAGGGTGTATTGATATTATTACTCGATTTCTAAAGTGGGCGGAATGATGTATTTGTATGGGAGGTACCAGAAGGGGCGGGGCCATGTAGCCCATTTGCAATACCGTAAGTAGTTTTGAGAAAATAATAACTCGTGCAAAATTTCGAAACATTTGGTTGCGTCTTTCGAAAGTTATCGTGCGAACCAGCCGGACAGCCACCCGACAGACAGACAGACAGACAGACAGACAGACAGACAGACAGACGGACATGGCTCAAACGACTTAAAAAGTCATGAATCGAATTTTGTTCAAAGAAACCTAGGGTCTAAAGTGACTCCTTCTATGTGTTACACTTTTGGGTCGTATCAAATGATATATACCTTCATCCCTACGGGTGATGGTATAATGAGCAAGGAGTGGCCATTACAGTCAATGGTGATCGTTGTCGGGCCATGTTTAACGTATTTTTGTTCACAACAATTTAAGAGGAGGATATTGGCAACATTTGGTTTCAACAGGACGGCGCTACATGCCACACAGCCGAAGCTACACTCGATGTTTTGCGCCCTGTTTTTGAAGATCGCATTATCAGCCGCAGAGCTGATGTCGTTTGGCCACCTCGGAGCTGCGATTTGACACCGTTGGACTATTATTTGTATGGTGCCCCCAAAGATAAGTGTTACGCCGACAAGCCAGATATAATTGACGCTTTAAAGGACAATATTCGTGAAGCCATTGGTGAAATACAGCTGCACACAATCGATAATGTGCTTAAAAATTGGACTACTGCATGACCAGCCGAGGCAGCCATTTGAATGAAATTATTTTTCATTATTAACCGGAAGGATTGTACTTCCAAATAAAAAAAGAAATTTGAGAAAATATTCAGTAGTATTTTTATATAGCATTTTCAAAAAAAAAAAAAAAAATATTTGGCGGACCCTTTAGTTTGGACAATTAAGTGTATAAATTAACCCGGTGGGCTTATTTTGGAAATTTATATATGGGCAATTCCACAAAAATGTCTACCGTGATAGAAAAATAGAAAGTTCCCAACAATAGTAATTGCTTTCATAATTAAACGAACGAATTAAAATTGCATTATTGATCTTCGCATCTCCCTCAATTTTTAATAATATATTTACTAATGATGCAAATAACTACAATGACTGTTCCAGCTTAACAAACTAAACAATTTTGGCCCGATCGAGTTGGAATTAATTGCATTGCAACATGATTTCTAAAGTATACGGAGTAGTACATTTGTATGGGAGGTACCAGAAGTTCATGGCTTGACTACGAGTTTTCTCCTCCAAAGCTTTATTCTGCTTGAGCTTTACTAAATTTAGAATTTGGGTACGATCGCGTTGGGTCAGTTAATAATATAAATCGATTTCTAAAGTGGGCGATACTAGATGGGTATGGGAGGTACCGTATGGGAAGTGGCTAGCTAGCCTTCCAGTTCTTCTCTCCAAATCTTTTTTATGCCATCACCCTTAGGGATGAGGGTTTATATCATCGACCCAAAAGTGTAACACATAAAAGGAGTCACTTTAGACCCTGGGTTTCTTTAAACCAAATTCGATTCATGACTTTTTAAGTCGTTTGAGCCATGACCATCTGTCTGGCCGACCGCCAGGTGCGCACGATAACCAAATGTTTTGAAATTTTGCACGAGTTAATATTTCCCCAAAACTACTTACGGTATTGCAAATGGGCTACACGGCCCCGCCCTTTCTGGTACCTCCCATACAAATGCACCTTTCCGGAGTAAAAATATCAATAAATACAATACAATCGCACCCAAATTCTTTATTTACTAACGCTATAGCTATAGAAAAAAAATTGGAAGTCTAGCCATGCCCCTTATGGTCCTTCCCATACAAATGTACAACTCCGCCCACTTTAGAGATGGAGTAATAATGTCAACTCACTCGACACGATCGTGCTATAACAGGATAAAGTTTTGGAGAAAAAATCTGGAAGTCTAGACACGCCCCTTCTGGTACCTCTCATACAAATGTACCACAGCTCCCACTTTAGAAATCGTGTAATAATATCAATATTATACAATTTTTTTTTGTTTTACTAAGGGTGAGGGTACATGTAAGTCGTGTTGCCAGACATAAACTTTCTTACTGGTTTTGCTATTGCTTTACTAAATATAGTTTTTGGGCACGATCGCGTTGGGTGTATTAATATTATTACTCGATTTCTAAAGTGGGCGGAGTGGCACTTTCCTATGGGAGGTACTAGAAGGGCGTGGCTAAACTTTTAGTTTTATCTTCAAAACTTTATCCTGTTTGAGCTTTAGTAAATTTTTCACGATCGTGTTGGGTGTATTTATATTATTACTTGATTTCTAAAGTGGGCAGAATGTTACATTTGCATGGAAGGTACCAGAAGGGGCGTGGCTAGACTTCAAATTTTTCCTCTTAAACTTTGTTCTTTATCTTTATATCAAACTAACTATTCATTCAGATTCCGCAATATGATTATGATCGATCCCACCTTCATCTGTAAATAATTCAGCACATCAAGCGAGTTGAAAAATTCCGTCGCATGTTGGTCAATCCATCCTCGTCGGTTATGCTGCAAACAGATTTGTACGAATGCAGTTCTCCAAAGATTTGACTTTCTAAAATGAAATTCAAGCTATCGATGTCCTCATTTCTCGCTGCTAATACTGCCTGTTGATTAATCCAATCCAGATTTTAATAGGTTTGTGCAATGCCGGGGAACACTTTAGTCATGAGTTGGTCTTTCGACGAAGTGAACTCGCAAAAATTTGCCGGGAACGATATCAGTTCTGTCGCAATATCAACACGAATTTGGCCATTGCCAAGCGCCAGCAGAATACGATGGGACTTTCATGTTCGTGGTCGATTTCAACTTGTTGATATTGGCGTCGATTTCAAGCATGGTTTAAGTAAATCGGCAGAAGTGAGCAATATCATAGCCCTCGTAAATCCTTCATCTTCGGTGCATTCAACCCAAATGGTGATTTTGCATTCTCGCATCGATTTAGCTATTTCCGAATTCTTGATCATTGTGTACTTTGGCCTTTCAACCGTGAGAAGATGCATTGGCGGTTTAAAGCGGAACTTGCAGTTCGACTGCCTTACAACAATGTGGCAGCGATGCCAGAGGATGCAGCGGCCAATATTATTTGAGATCTTGACCGAATTGTTGCCAGTATCAAAAAAAAAAAAATGTCTTGCCTGTCCCACTCGGAGCATCGAGAAAGTATATACCTCCCATTTCATAGTTAACAACCTTCACCTGCGAATCGTATACGGTCTCGTACTCGGCATTTAACAGCGACACATTTGTTCGACCTCTTTCGGTAAGCCCATCTCGATTATAGTCTTGCTCCCATTAAAATTCGCTGATGAATTACCATACATTTTTGCCACCATTTTTATATATATAGATTATTGTAATACCAGGATAAAAGTGGCGGTCTTCAATTCATATTGACATTGGTGACACTCGAGTGTAAAGTTATACTTCTGTGGAATTGCTTTTCACTTCAGGACTGTTACTGCAGCAGGCATCCCAACATTAATGTAACTGTGTGTCAGCAGGACCAGTCATAAATTTCGTAACAATATCAACGGCCAATTCCCCTATTCATTCAAGTCTACCCGCGTCGACTACTACACAATACGTGGTATTCACCCAACGCCACCCAATCATAACTGAACTGTGGTGACTAAATCAAAAGATTTGAGTATCTCAGTACACCACTCTGTACAATTGTTGACTCTTGTTGTACGTTTGTGTGTTGTAAGTTGCCGCACAAGAACCGTCTCTCTCTCTTAGTGTGGTCCGTCTGCTCCATCCTTAATTGAGGTGCTGTTGTGCGGAGCTGTTGGAGTTCCATGTTTCTTAACCACAAGAAGATAATAAATGTTGTGCGACTATGGGTTATGATTTGATTGACGCTACTGAAGTTGGGAGCTTTAAATTACCTGAATGTTATAAAGAAATATGGAAGAAGATGCGTGAACTCGCAGTTCATTGGTCTGACTGAAAAATTAATCGGACACATTTGTCGAGACTAGAAATTTAAACCGAATTACTATTTATATAATGAATAAGGAAATAAAGCAAAGTAATAACTATAACTATTTAAAACTGATGCAGAAACGAAATTTTTGTAATTTTTTATATGTATTTCTGCGGAATATGTTTCCTATATAATAATTACACTAATTAATAAGCAAAATGTGAATCCAACATCACTGCCAATTTTTAAAGCGTTAAATTAAATTCAAGAATAAATGGAAGAGATTTGGTAAGTATGTATGAATGTTTCTTTTTAAAATAAAAAAACAGACAAAGAGTTCAAGATGAGGTGAGAACGAATATGTTGATGACATATTTTACATAATAAAGAAAGATGACATTTAAAACAAGCTTACTACGCTAAACACATATAATACAATTAGCAAATACAATTTACAATAGAACTTGAGATAAACGGACAGTTATCTTATTTAGACACCATAATCATCATATACAACAACCGCCTAAGAAAGGAAACAGCGTCTGGATTTCTAAAGATTTATATAACGATTATTAATTAATCAAAATGCGCGTAACAATGTAAAAAACCAAGAATAGTTCAGTAACTGCAATTACATATCGAAGCGAAAATAATTGTTAAAGGAAAACATTTTAAAAATGTACACACTTTGTATAACGTACCACCAAACGTGAAAATTTTATTAAGCTTTAACATGGATACACAAATATCATGAATATTTCAGTAAAAATGTTAACATAACAAAGCGTAAATAATTGTTTAAGCGAAAAACTATCCAATTCTGTAAAACGCATCATGACTTAATCGTAAAAGTTGCAAATTAAATGCTCCCACAAAGTCATTGAAATAAAAACACAACAACCAAAGTTTTTTTTCCCCTTGCATATCATCAACGTTTTTGTCGTGAATGTATTGCAGTGAAGAAAGAAAAAAAATCTCTTACAATTTGGAGCTGTTTGTAAAATTGTATATAACGGAAAAACTGTAATAAAGTTAGTGCAAATAAAATTTAAAAAATGAATATATGTGGGAAATCGAAAATAAGTTGGTTGATTGACTTCTTGTTCCCCTCATCGAAACATATCAACAAATGTATGTAAATATACTCAGTTGTATTAAATGCAACGATTTTAGTATGAAACATTTTCCTGTTGAAAATGTATGTAGCAGTCTCTGTGAGAAACATAATTATTTTCACTACATAATAACAAACTTTAAATTTCCTTTATATAATCCTACAATCGTTTTTATGTAATCCTATAGGATAACATTTACCTGTATAAAACAAAAAGTTCATAGAAAATTTGTAGATATTATTAGATATTCTAAATCTATTTCAATTTACTATAAGGGTCGATATCACAAAATGACTACAATAGAGACTTGAAAACGGCCAAGTGCGAAAATGGGTTTAAATAATTATTTTTCGGTTGATACTGCTTTATAAGACCATTTTATGTATCCATGGGCAATGGGCTATGTTTTCTTTATTTTTGTTTAATAATAAAAAATAAAAAAAATTTATTAATAAGCAATGGGTCATGTATATTTCAGAATGTTAAGGATTTTACGCGCAAGTTTTTTTTCCTCTGATTTTTACTTAAATTACTTAGATTATACCCATGGTAATGACTGCACGGTAATGATGGAAACGTGAGTATTCTTGGATTTAAATGTGGAAATCTTTAAAATTTGTTATAAGATATAATATAATCTAATAAAGACTTAAAAAATTAACAAACCAATACCACAAATTTGCAAATTAGAATATAAATAAAGGAAAAATATACATACCACGGGAATGATGAAATTTTGGGAACATACGCAAAAAACACTAAACACTTCAACAGCTCTCAAACAACTGAACACAATTTTCACTTCTGTCAATTATCTTTAAAACTAGCGGGAATTGTCGTTACATAAATAATTTACACCTAACCGAAAAACCGGTTTAAAGCATTTTTTTCTTAATAAACAAATTAGCCCACGGGAATGACGAAAAAAATTAGCCACGGACAAAAATGTCTCAAAATTATAAATTTTAAAATAATTTTATATTTATGAAATTAAAATTGACTTGCTTCATTCTTCTTGAATAATTTGATGTACTTCATTTATAATATACTAGTGGGCCCGGCAATGCTTCGCTATTGCATATTAACTTGTAATATATTTCACACTTAGGTCTACAAAGTACTTTGAAAACGGCACTAAAGCTCGACAAAAATATGTTGAGTTTATTTACTTATGTAACTTATTTAAAGTAACTCCTTAACATTAAAGTTTACTACTTAAGTTTTATTGTTGTTAATGCTAATAAAAATGTAGATTAGTTTTTTTCAGTATGTAGGGCGAAAAACCACTTCTTTCACAAATCGGAAACATACATATCTCTAAAGATCAAAATTATTTATCTTGATCCGTAGTAGAGTGAACCATCTGTATACTAACTATCTCTTTGGTCATAAAAAAACATTTTTGTTATGCCTTCTCCTACTGAGCGCAAATGAAAATTCCGTTTGAAGCTTCATGCCTTTAGCCATAAAAACTTCTTTTGTCATGTCTTCTTCTCACACGGATCAAGAATAATCCGTAATACTGTTTTTGTATTGAACTCGTATTACCATTTTTTGAGATAATTCGGTCACCAACGTTTGGCTTAACAAAGTGATGGTCTCACGCGCTGTATGGCATGTTACAGCGTCGTGTTAGAACCATTTCTCCTTCAAATAATGTTCAATGGCATGATAAATAAAAAAATCAATTGATCGTCCATTGGCTCTACTTCTTCTACCAGTTGGATTTTATATGAATGTAGGCCAAGGTCTTTCCTCAGCATTTGCAGAGACCGAGTTCCAGAGAATGAAGTCGGTTCGATAAATTCGAGTCCCCTGTCATACTAACGTCTACAGCGTCGATGGCTTCTATTAGCTGCTCAGATGCATCATTACATGCACCCTCAACTTCATAAAGGGCTCCATAAGTTTGGCGAACAGAACGTGCATTTTGAAAATAAATTTGCATGATTTGTAAACTTTGTTCTTGTTTAGTTTTTACATGGTGATTTTGCAAAGTATACTTAAAGAAAGTCTATTACACTTCATTAGTATGACAGCTAGATTTACACTTATACTTATCAGAAGTTCTATATGTCAAGAAAATACCCCATGCATAGGTTATTTTCAATTGTTTGCTAATGTTATATCTGATAAACTATAAAAATTTAACCATTGTAGTATAACTACAATGAATATTGCTTAATTTTTCTATCTATATGATTTATTACCGATTCGCTCTCCTGAGAAGTAATTGAAAAATACATACCTGTAAAGTAAATTAAAAAAAATCACTATTTTAGTCTGCGCATCCTCAACTGCCTGGTGTACGGACCATTATTTGATACAGGTAAAAAGTTAACTATTGAAGTGCGTGGGCAGCGCCTCGGCACTTTTAACTTATTTTATTCGAAATAGCCTGATCATTAGGGCGAATTAATTAGTTCGCGTCAAAAAAAAAAACCTGTTAACCGTATATCAGTATTGGAATGTACGAAGAATTCTTAGAAAATTTCACTAAGAAACTATATATCTAAAATCAATTCCTAGTTCGCGCTGAGAAGCATGAAGATTTCAGGTAGAGATTTTTTTTTAGCAATGAGCAAATATTCTGAAAAATGATTTTTAAAAACTTAATTTCTGTATGCCAACTCTCAGAGGCCATAACTTTTTAACCAATACATAGATTTGCTTCTGTAATACCTCATTTAGTTCGTTGGGAAGTCAGTTTTACGCAGAAGGTCTGTAAAAATATATATCTGAAGTTTTCGGTTTGTGCTCATTTAAAAACAAAAAAAATCTCTATCTGAAATCTTCATGCTTCCCAACTCGAGCTAGGAATTGATTTTAGACACAAAGTTTATTGGTGAAATTTTCTTAAAAATCATCGCAGATTCCGATTTTGGTTACGATTTGTGCGAATAAAAAAATTGGCCCACCTTACTGTTCATATCTCTAGTTGAACAGCAATATACTGTGGAATTTTGACAGTTGTAACCGTTTGTTTTAAAAAGGGTGTGGAACAGCCCATTTCCACCCTTACTGTAATTCATACTGCAAGCCCTTTTAATTTTCAAGTTGAATGGGCGGTGACACGCCTCTTTATTCAAGCACAACCAAATATAGCCTGGGACTATCAACAGGTCAACAGTACCACTTGGTAAGATTTTCGTATCAATCGATCTATTAGAAAAGCCGTTAGAGCGATTTTTGAAAAGAGGGCATGGCACCGCCCACTTCCTCCCTGGATGTAATTTATACTGTTCCATCAACATATATAACAAATCTCATCTTCATACCTCTGATAGTTCATGAAATAAAGCCTTTTTAATTTTCAAGTTGTATGGGCGGTGCCACGCCCCTTTATCCAATTACAACCAAATGAAGTCAGGAACTATCTACAGGTCAACAGTACGTCATGGTAAAATTTTTGTATTAATCGACCTATTATAAAAGCCGTTAGAGCGATTTTTGAAAAGGGGGCGTGGCACCGCCCACTTCCATCCTGGCTGTAATTAGTACTGCTCCAACAACATATATACCAAATCTCACCTTCATACCTCTGATAGTTCATGAAATATAGCCTTTTTAATTTTCAAGTTGTATGGGCGGTGCCACGCCCCTTTATCCAATTACAACCAAATGTAGTCAGGAACTATCTACAGGTCAACAGTACCTCATGGTAAAATTTTTGTATCAATCGGTCTATTAGAAAAGCCGTCTGAGCGATATTTGAAAAAAGGGGCGTGGCGCCGCCCCTTTAAGATGTAAGCTATCCTATCTTTCAAGTTGGATCAAACCGAACACGGTGTGCAAATTTGATTAAAATCGGTTAAGTAGTTTAGGAGTCCATCGCGGACAAACAACGTGACACGTAATTTATATATATTAAGATATTTTGAAATATTAATGAAAATCTGTGATTTCTGAACACAAATCGATCGGACACACGCCATGGTAATGACTATGTGCACCGTGCGACCAAATTTTTTCATAAAGATATGTAGAATATTTTATTTTGATTTCCGTGCGTCGTTAAAGGACATTTTGTTTTATTTATTCCTGTTCTCAGAATTTAAATTTTTCAATATTTTCAATATTAAATGCGTCGGGCCACAGAATGTAGTCATTTCGTGATATCGACCCATAAATATTGTTTTGGTAAATGAATTCTAATGATTTTCTTTTTAAATTCGTAACATGGGGCTCCAGTAAGTTAAATAAAAAACCAGTAAGAAAGTTCCAGTCGGGCAACCCGACTTACATATACCATCACACTCAGTAAAACAATAAAATCTATTATATTTATACTATTACTCGATTTCTAAAGTGGGCGAAGCGGTACATTTGTATGGGAGGTACCAGAAGGGGCGTGTCTAGACTTCTAAAATTTTTCTCCAAAACTTTATCCTGTTATAGCTTCGCTAAATACATAATTTGGGGACGATCGTGTTGAGTGTATTGATATTATTACTCCAACTCTAAAGTGGGCGGAAATTTACATTTGTATGGTGGGTACCATTAGGGGCGTGTCTAAACTTCCAGAATTGCTCTCCAAAACTTTATCCTGTTATAGCTGTACTAAATATAGAATTTGGGCAGGATCGCATTGCGTGTATTGATATTATTACTCCATTTCTAATGTGGGCGGAAAGGTACATTTGTATGTGAGGTACCAGAAGGGGCGTGTCTAGACTTCCAGATTTTTTCTCCAAAACTTTATCCTGCTTAAACTTTACCAAATACAGAATTTGGGCACGATCGCGTTAGGTCTTTTAATAATATTAATCGATTTCTAAAGTGGGCGGTACCAGATGTGTATGGGAGGTACCAGATGGGGCGTGAATAGACTTCCAATTTTTTTCTCTAAAACTTTATCTTGTTATAGCTGTACTCAAAATAGAATTTTGGTACGATCACGTTTTATTTATTGATATTATTTCTCCATCTCTATAGTGGGCGGAAAGGTAGATTTGTATGGGAGGTACCAGAAGGAGCGTGGCTAGGCTTTCAAAATTTTTTCCAAAACTTTATCCTGTTATAGCTTTACTAAATACAGAATTTGGGGACGATCCCTTAGGGTGTATTGATATTATTACTCGATTTCTAAAGTGGGCGGAATGATGTATTTGTATGGGAGGTACCGGAAGGGGCGGGGCCATGTAGCCCATTTGCAATACCGTAAGTAGTTTTGAGAAAATAATAACTCGTGCAAAATTTCAAAACATTTGGTTGCGTCTTTCGAAAGTTATCGTGCGAACCAGCCGGACAGCCACCCGACAGACAGACAGACAGACAGACAGACAGACAGACAGACAGACAGACAGACAGACCGACAGACAGACAGACAGACAGACAGACAGACATGGCTCAAACGACTTAAAAAGTCATGAATCGAATTTGGTTCAAAGAAACCTAGGGTCTAAAGTGACTCCTTCTATGTGTTACACTTTTGGGTCGTATCAAATGATATATACCTTCATCCCTACGGGTGATGGTATAAAAATGGTGGCAAAAATGTATAGTTATTCATCAATTGAGAACGGCTGGGCCGATTTTGCTCAAACTTTTTTTCAGTTGTTCGTTATTGCCAGGAGAAGGTTTATGTGAAAGAAATGTTTCCGGAAAAGTCGGAAAATTGGAAAAATCGAAAATTGCCTTTTTGAATGGAATTTTGTGTGCAATTGTCACAGAATGGTTTTTCATATAGAAAAGTGGAAAATTTTTGTTGAAAATGCGGAAAATTCGGGAAAAATTCAAAAAGTTTGAAATTGTTTTTTTCGACGGAATTCTGCATTTTATAGTATGATTTAATAAATTTTGAGGATGAAACTGTGAAAAATTTCGGATAATTACTCCAAAATTACTTTTCGAATTAAAAAATAGAAAAATTTTTGGTGGAAAACTCGGAAAATTCCGGAAAAACTTGGATTTTTCCTACAAAATTTTGCATTGTATCGCTTGATTTGATAAAAACCAATAATTGAATTTTTGTTTAAAATTTTGTGTGCGATTGTTCCGTAGTGGCTTTACGAATGGAAAAATAGAAATTTTTGTCGAAAAATTACGGAAGAATGCCAACGAATTTAATTTTTTTTATGTGAAATTTTGAATTTTATCGTATGATTGATAATTTTGGATGATGTTAATCTGTAATTTTTCGGATAATAAAAAAATTCTTCGTGGAAAACTCGAAATATTCCGTAAAAACTCGAAACATGTAGATTTTTGGACGAAATTGTGCACTGTATCGCTTGATTTAATAATTTCTGTCGACGTAAAGGTGGAAAATTCGTTATGATGCTTGGAAAATTTTGGATTATTATGTTAAAAGATTAAACACGAAATGTTCGAACAATTTTAAAATCTTCTGCATGAGAACAACGAATTGGTCCGATTGTTCACAATCGCATTAAATACAATGCATTCCGAGACCACAAAATCATTATAAGAGCAGACAAAAAATCTATGGTTGCCATACAGGACAATTCGATGCTCCCACTATAAATTAAGTGGTGATTGTTGGGAAGAAAGTGGAATCACGCGATATTGTTCTCAAGCGTCGGGATGGTAGAAAACTGAGGCATGACTCATCGGTAATATGAGGCACTTCAATACCCGTTCGTGGAGAGGATGACTACAACCTCAATTTAAATATGGGCAATAGAACAAAAGATTTGTTTACAAGTCATCACTTTATTTTCATTCTCCTTTTAAGTTCGAATTTCGATTTTGATATTAACTTCTGATCGAAGACATGTGCGTACTTATGTGCGGCAGTCTGCTGTCGAAATTGGACGAAATTGGAATATCAGCGTAAAATTTTTCGATGCACGATGCCCTCAATCGCGATTTACTTTAGGCATTTTCTCGATGCTCCCCCAGCCAAGACATTCGTCATTTCTTTGATTCTGGCAACATTTGGTCAAGATCGCAAATTCCGTAAGCTGTTGCATCAACTGGTATTTCTGCCCCATTGTTGAAACGCGGTCGACCTGACCATGGTATTTTCGTCAAACTCTTCCCTTTATCCCAAAATCAACTGTTGCTTATGAAATTAACGCTTTCCTAAAATCGTCATCTTTGTATAACTGAATTTTCAAGACAGCTACTGGCTCTTGGAAAATGCCAAATTCATGTTGATGTTTCAACTGGATTGATGACGTTCCCGAGTTTACATCGTCAAAGGATGAACTTATCACCAAAGATTTCCCCGGCATTGCAAAACATTATAAAAATCTAGATTGGTGAGGGGACCAACTATCCGACAGAATTTTTGAATTTTTAAGATGTGTCAGGAACTCCGCCGCATAATTTACAGCTGACGGTGGGATCGACCATAAATTGTTGTATCTTAAATTGTGCAACTGTACGCGTTTTTCGGTCAAGAAACTGATAATCAATGTGATTAAAGCGACGTTCATCAGGGGTAAATTCCAAGGAGAGGAAATCCTTATCCCACGAATTTCTATTTTTCAAACCGATCTCCCCTTCCAAATTCAAGTGAATTCAACTTCCCATTCTATTGGATGACAATCAATAAATCGCAAAACCCCTAAATGAAAGTTTGTGGGATCAGTCTCGAATTCCCCTGCTTTTTACAAGGTCAGCCGTACGTTGTCTGTTCACCTATTAGCAAACCGTCTTCTATGTTTGTTTTTACGCCGGAAAACAAATCGAAAAACATTGTTAATCAGATCGCTCTTCACCGCTCTTCACTAATTTCGATTACATTGAAATAAATAACCTTAAAACTTGAACTTATATGAATTCTTTACCTTAGGAGCGAGACGAAGTTTGCCGGGTCCGAAGTTATATGACAAAACAACGTTTGCCGGGATAGCTAGTATAATATATAATATCAGTATAATAGAAATTTTTTTGTTTTACTAAGGGTGATGGTATATATAAGTCGGGTTGCCCGACTGAAACTTTTATACTGGATTATGTAGTTTTTAATAAGGTCTTAATCCATTAAAATGATTTGGGTAAATGTTATGTTTAAGTCAGCTAACTCAATAAATTTTGGTAGTGTACAGTACTAGTTCTGGTTAAAAAAGCTCCATCGCCGTAATTTATTCACTTTGTGCATGTCCTCCAAAAAAAAATGACATACACAAACAAAACTATATTTTTGTTTTAATATGTTCTACAGCTCAGTACCAAATCCACAATAATACAGCCATTATCATTCCAGCCACAACATTACAATGCCGTACGCTATTTTCCAAGCACAGAAAAGGTAATTAAAGTTTGTCATTTATGCATTTTTCATAATTCTTAGTTATGATTTAGCTACGAACACTACCACCGCAAAGACCTCATTAAGACCCTTGAATATGATGGCGTATAACAAGCTAAGCGTTAAAGGGGTGTTATCTACATTAACGGTCATTTAATTTCTGGACAGCGGTTCATAGAAAAATGAGTGTCATATTTCATTGAAGCATTTGAACTTTCAAAAGTAAACTTGGCAATGTTAAGTATGACACGAGCAACTAAAAATTTAGTTGTTTTTTTGCTATTGGGTAACATTAACCTTGTTTGTCTAATCATGACTCGCCAGGATTGAAAGAAAGTTTATCATACGATACGATGGGACCGGCCGAGGCATAGTGGTTAGAACACGATCATGCGGGAGATCCCGGGATATTTTTCTATCATTGCCGACCCCCTATATCCAAAAATTTTTTATTTACATTTTATGATCTGTTAATTTCCGTTATTAATTTTTTTTTTTTCGATTTAATTTCTTCTCTCCTTATTGGTGTTTATGCCAAATTATGATACTACTATTCATTCATAAATCTGATGCAAACATAAAATATATATTTGTAAGTGAATGTTAGTAAATATAATGGCATAGTAAATATTCACTTTACACTTTGATAGTTATGCATTTGGGATGTCGGCTACACTATATGATTTTAACGGCCTATCAAAAGTTTATAGTGGTGCGATATTTATGGTACCTTAGGCATCATACTCAAATAAAGTTTCTTCACTAATAGAGCAAAGGTCGACCAAGCGTAAATATTTACTTAAAAAGGAAAAATTTTAAAGTTTATATTTTTTTTCACTTATACAATAAAACGGAAAAACATTTGTTATGTTACTTTTTTTATAGTTTTTATCACGAAAAATTTACGGCTGTAGTTTTAAAGGCATAATAAAAAAATATGAACTATAAAAACCCCGTGCGGCATTACATTTATAAATGTCAAAGATATATGCGATGTCGGTAGGTTAACCAAATTGCTCTGTGTGCAAAAAATAAACACACATAATTGTAAACACCTACTGCTGTTAAATATGTATCGTATTTCTGAAACAAACACGAGAACCGTAGTTACAAATTTTAAATTTTTTAGCATGGTTAAATTTATTTGGTATCCGTTTCGTTGATATTCAATAAAATGTAAATTGTCCTGTGAATCGCTCTTGTATTTATTTCTATATTTATACCATCACCCTTAGGGATGAGGGTATACATCATTTGATACGACCCAAAAGTGTAACACATAGAAGGTGTGACTTTAGACCCTAGGTTTCTTGTACCAAATTCGGTTCATGACTTTTTAAGTCGTTTGAGCCATGTCCGTCTGTCTGTCTGTCCGGCTGATTCGCACGATAACTTTCGAAAAACGAAACCAAATGTTTTCAATTGTGCACGAGTTAATATTTCCCCAAAACTACTTACGGTATTGCAAATGGGCTACATGGCCCCGCCCCTTCTGGCACCTCCCATACAAATACATCATTCCGCCCACTTTAGATATCGAGTAATAATATTAATACATCCAACGCGATCGTACCCAAATTCTGCACTTAGTAAAGCTATTACAGGATAAAGTTTTGGAAAAAAAACGCCACGCCCCTTCTGGTACCTCCCATACAAATGTACCTTTCGGCCCACTTTAGAGGTGGAGTAATAATATCAATATCTCCAACGCGATCGTACCCAAATTCTTTATTTAGTAATGCTATAGCCGGATACAGTTTTTGGAGAAAAACTGGAAGTCTATCCACGCCCCATCTGGTACCTCCCATACACATCTGGTACCGCCCACTTTGGAAATCGATTAGTATTATTAAAAGAACTAACACGATCGTGCCCACATTATGTATTTAGTAAAGTTCAAGCAGGATAAAGTTTTGGAGAACAAATATGGAAGTCTAGACACGCCCCATCTGGAACCTCCCATACAAATGTACCACTCCGCCCACTCTAGAGATGGAGTTATAATATCAATATACTCTACACGATCGTGCCCAATTTATGGATTTTGTTAAGTTATAACAGAATAAAGTTTTGGAAAAAATATTGGAAGTCTAGCCACGCCCCTTCTGGTACCTCGCATACAAATGTACTTTTCCGCCCACTTTAGATATGGAGTAGTAATATCAATAAATCCAACGCGATCGTACCCTAATTCTTCATTTGGTAAATCTATAGCAGGATACAGTTTTTGAGAATAAAACTGGAAATTTAGCCACGCCCCTTCTGTTACGCCCCATACTGATCTGGTACCGCCCACTTTAGAAATCGATTAATATTATTAATAGAACTAACGCGATCGTGCCCAAATTCTGTATTTAGTTAAGTTTAAGCATGATACAGTTTTCGAGAGAAGAACTGGAAGTCTAGACACGCCCCTTCTGGTACTTTTTCGCCCACTTTAGAAATCGAGTAATAATATCAAATTACTGAGGGTGATGGTATATGTAAACTTTCTGACTGGTTTTTAGTATCCCGAGATGAGGTGGTAAAAAAATCTATTAGCACTCCGCTTGATTTCTTGCCTGACATTATTTTTCCTGTCTTGTCTTCATCTACTACCTCAAAACTATAAATTTTAACGTTGACTGTGCGTCCCTATCGAGGGGACTCTTTGTTCGTCGAAATCATTATTTTTGTCTTCTGCTCGTTGACCACTAAACCCATTTTTGCTGACTCCTTTTCTCGCAGTAACATCACGCAGATTTTGGCCAATGATGTTTAATCATCCGCATAGGCTGTGGGCATGTAATTCTTGTGGAATTTGGTGCCAGATATGTAGACACCAGCCATTCTAATCACCTTCTCCATAACTATATAAAATAGTGTACAGGACAAGCTGTCGCCTGCCTGAGACCTTATTCCGTGTTAAATGGTTTAGAGTAATCCTTTTCACTCTTATTAGAGGCTTAAGTGTTTCCAAGGTACTTCTGCAAAGTGAAATTAGTTTTGCAGGAATACCAAACTCAAACATGGCCTCATATAACCTATTTCTTATCGGAGAGTCGAAGGTAGCTTTGTAGTCGATAAGATGTGGTTGCGGGATATTGTCATACGTATCTCGCTTTAGCTCGGAGATGGGCAGTCAATACCAGCGGGGTCTTCTGAAATGGTGTCCGTATCCAGTAGATTGCTAGATTCCTCTCCTTATCTTCAGAATGTTATCCGGGTCCTTCGTTAGCTGACCATCGCTGTCCTTAAAGGAGGGCAACGCCTTCTCGCCATTACTCTCTGGTAGTGTTTTCGGGCTTCATCTTCAAACGGCTTTGAGTACCCAAGTGCGCTTCTCGCAGTCCGTTCTATGGAGTCGGCTATATATTGCCACTGTGAGTTACTATTATCAGGGATTGGAGCATTCAGTAGCACTTGAGTAAGGTGGGTAGAGTAGGCGTCCGCTGTGGTCAGCAGTTAACTGATATTCAGCTTTCATTGTGCCTGGTTACTTACGTTTTTCGCAATTCTTAGCCTTGTGCGTACCTTAACTTCGTAAAGGTTGTGATCGAAGTCAATGTTCGCTTACCTGATCACTCGTACTTCCAGAACACTAGATGCGTGCCTTCCATCGACTACCACGTGATCTATCTGATTACTCGTCAATTGATCTGGAGATAACCATGTTGCCTTATGAATATTCCTATGGTCAAATCGCCTACTGATAGACAGGTATTGGCTTGAAGTGTCCGATGACCAAGCTTTTCGTATCTCAGCTCACCAAAAGCAGGGCAGTGACATAGAAGGTGCTCCGTGGTCTCTTCTTCGTCATCATTGCAGCTTCTACAAAAATCGTTATAGGGTAGTTTCAGCCTCTTAGCGTGTTTACCAACCGGCCAGTGACCCGTTATTACAGCTATGATGTTCCTCAAGTGGACTCTGGACAAGTTCAGCACAAATCGGGTTCTCTGTATATCCATTGTAGGCCACATTTATTTGGTCGCCGTGCAGGAAGGTTCTCTTGCCTATCTCTCTTCAGCAATGAGGTCCAGTTTCCCCGTAATGAGCTGTTTCCCCCTTGTGAGAGGGATCCTATGAGACCGAAAACTTCGCCAGAGTTCACATTTGTGGGGGCCCTTGCTAACGTATCGGCCCTTTGGTTTCCATATATGTCCCCATGTCCTGGAAACCATGTTGGGGTAACCGTCAAATGTCTCGCTATCTCCTCAAAAGACGACCGGCTTTCTCGAACATTTCTCGAAGTGGTGTAAACGTTCTCTAGGGATCTGATAGCCGCTTTACTATCAGTAAGAATATGAATATTGCCGACCTAAATCCCAAGATACTGATTTTTTTCTACGGCTATTCTAATTGATTGATTAATAGACTCAAATTCAACTCTTCTGAAAAGATTCCACAGCCCGCTCTTTCCTTTGATTTTGAACCATCTGTGATAATTAGGATGACATTCTCCCCAAAGTTTAGGGCATTATCATTATCATCATAGTAGGACCTATCCGGCATAGGTCAGATAGGGTGGTCTTTAGCGACATCTTTAAATTATCTTTGTAGTGTCCGTGCCGGATTTAATTTGGATTTCTTTGATCCCGGAATGCGAATAAACTGCGCTCCACTGGAGACAGACGCAGACCATAGCCGCTCACTGTGAGAACAGACGCTGATTGGATTTGATAGAAATACGGACCGACGACCTTTGGAATGACGAGTGACCTTTAAGGTCAACGGACGTATATGCCCCTTAGCCGCCCCCACTGGGGAAAACAGACGCTAAGAGACAGGGAAGGGGTAGTTCTTAGTTCGTACTCAGTTCAGGCCGCACGAGCATCAGAGATTGCGATTTTAAATTTGATAGTTTTTTCAGAATATAAGTGTATTACGTGTAACAAATAAGGTTATCCATCCATTTCATTCCGTAACGACTTTAGTTTTTTAGGAAGAGTTATTTGCTTGCAAGATGCGTTCATAATCAAGATGAGCAGACCGAAAGAGATCGAACAAATGTGCCGCTATTTAATTTCGAGTACAAGAACGTGTACGAGAAGGTTGTTGATGATGAAACGGGAGGCATTTACTTTCTCGATACTCCCGGTGGGACAGACAAGACATCTTTTTGTATATTTTGGGGACAATTCGGTCAAGACCTCAAATAATGTTGGCCGCTGCATTCTCTGGCATGGCTGCCACATTGTTGGAAAGCATTGTTGGACTGAAAATTCCGCTTCGAAACGGTACACAATGTCTAAAAATTCGGCAACAGCGAAATTGATGCGAGAATGCAAGACGACGTATAAACGAGCTTTGGAAGTAGTAGTAGTGGTAGTAGAAGTCATGAAGGATTTACGAGGTGATTTAAAACGATTTGGTGGGGCTATGATATTGCTCACGAAATCTTCTGTTGCCGATTTACTTATACCATACTTGAAATCGTCGTCAATGTCGGGAAGTTGAAATTTACCACGAACATGAGAGTTGCCGTGCAGAACCTCCCATCGTCTGCTGAATTCTCGAGACAACTGCTGGCACTTGGCAATGGCCAAATTTGTGTTGATGTTTCGACTGAAGTGTTCCCCGCCATGGCACAAAATTATAAAAATCTCGATTGGAATTATCAACGGGCTGTACTAGCAGCGAAGAATAAGGACTTCAATAGCTTGAATTTCATTTCAGAAAGTCAAATCGCTGGAGAACTGCATTTGTACAAATTAGATTACAGCGTGACCAACAAGGGATGAAGCGACCAACAATCCGACCAAATTTTTCAACTCGCTTGATGTACCGCATGATTTACAGATAAAGGTGGGATCGAAAATAATCATATAGCGGAATCTGAAACAACCGAAATTGTGCCGACAATCATCAAGGGAAAATTCAAAGAAAAGGAAGTCCTTATCTCACGAATTCCAATTATTCCAACAGATCATCTATTCCAATTGGCTTTGGCAATGACAATCAATAAGTCGCAAGGCCAATGGTTAGAAGCATGTGGGATTAAACTCGAATTTTCCTGTTTTTGTGTGGTCAGCTGTACGTTACCTTTTCGCGTTTTAGAGAACCGCCTTCGTTGTTTGTTTTTGCGGCGGAAAACTAATAGAAAAACATTGTTTATCACATCACTCTCTACTGAGTTTATCTAAAGGCCTTAAATAAGGGCGGGACGAAGTTCGCCAGGTCCGCTAGTTTACTATAATTTATTTTACTACGGTTTGTGATAGGCCATAAGTAGTTAGTTTAGTTTAAAGACCAGGTAGGAAATTACAATATACCAACCTTACAATATTTTGAAATTATTCTTACACTATTGGGGCTCAAAAACTACTTTAATAGTATAATATTAAACAAAGAACAACAGTCAGTATCTCTTGTACAAGGACTTTATTAAACATTAAATAAATATACTGCATTGTCATCAACATTTTATAATTTACTACACATTTTCCAGTTCAAGGATTTTTACGATTACAGTTTTGCTATGAAAGTGTTTTCTTTAATATGTTCTTGGCTTAAACATAATTATTTGCTTTGTTCACTGTTAGTTGCTTGCCTTTTGCAGCGCTTCTCTTCTCTACCTTAAAGCATATTTTCTGTTTCATTAGCTGCGTTTTGAAGCGCGAATGTAATTGTTTTAATTAAAAGTGCGATGTCCAGATAATTGTGCTATAATATACTTTCCTCGAATTATTACACACAGAGATTATAAGAAGGTAACAATAAAGCAAGAAAGAAAACAGAGAAAAATTAAAAATTGTGTACTCATTTTCCTGTAACTAATTTAAGAGTAACTGTATTAACGTGAAAATCTATGCAAAATCTAAAAACTTAATGGCTTCACTAGTATTTTTCTTCATATGTACCATGCCTGTAGGTTCTATAAAAGTGTATAACGATAAAGCTCTGACAGCATTATTTGCATGTGTTAAATTGTTAATGCAAAGGTAAATTAACCTTACAAAAATATTTGCATTGAATAGAGTTAATTGCGCATACATGAATCTTAATACACGTAAGATATAATTTTGTTAATTTAAACATGACGATGCGTTATTGCAGAATATGCATCACATAAATTACAGAGCTATTTAAACTGAACACAATTATGTAAGTCATAAATGCTTTATGAAGCACAGTGGGGAAAGTACTAACATTGACCCAGAGTGGATCATAAAATTAATTACCGTCGCAATATATAGACTAAACGTAAAGAAAGCTAGGCACCGCAAGAATACATACAACTGAGAAAGTCAAGGCCTATTTTAATCAACTTTCCCAATTACTGCAAATAAACGATACTTATTCCGATGTTGATTACACACACTTTCTCCCAGTATAGCGTCGAGTCAATCGGCATGTCTAATAAAAGTTTCTCAAACAGTGACGTTTGCATTCGTCTATAAACAAATAAGTGCTGTTTGTTGTGAATCTAGAATAAAAAGCGTGTTAATTCACAGCAACAAGCGACAAGCTATCCCAAACCTCATTCATAGGAGGTACCAGGTATGTATATACTTTTACAAGATAACTTTTATACCATCACCCTTAGGGATGAGGGTATATATCATTTGATACGACCCAAAAGTGTAACACATAGAAGGGGTGACTTTAGACCCTAGGTTTCTTTGAACCAAATTCGATTCATGACTTTTTAGGTCGTTTGAACCATGTCCGTCTGTCTGTCTGGTGGCTGTCCGGCTGGTTCGCACGATAACTTTCGAAAGACGCAACAAAATGTTTTGAAATTTTGCACGAGTTATTATTTTCTCAAAGCTACTTACGGTATTGCAAATGGGCTACATGGCTCAGTCCCTTCTGGTACCTTCCATACAAATACATCATTCCGTCCATTTTAGAAATCGAGTAATAATATCAATACACCCTACGGGATCGTCCCCAAATTCTGTATTTAGTAAAGCTATAACAAGATAAAGTTTTGGAAAAAATTTTGAAAGCCTAGCCACGCCCCTTCTGGTACCTCCCATACAATTTTAACTTTCCGCCCGCTATAGAGATGGAGAAATAATATCAATAAATTAAACGTGATCGTACCCAAATTCTATTTTTAGTAAAGCTATAACAGGATAAAGCTTCGGAGAAAAAAATTGGAAGTCTATTCACGCCCCATCTGGTACCTCCCATACACATCTGGTACCGCCCACTTTGGAAATCGATTAATATTATTAAAAGACCTAACGCGATCGTGCCCAAATTCTGTATTTGGTAAAGTTTAAGCAGGATAAAGTTTTGGAGAAAAAATCTGGAAGTCTAGACACGCCCCTTCTGGTACCTCCTATGCAAATGTACAACTCCGCCCACATTAGAAATAGGGTAATAATATCAATACACTCGACACGATCGTGCCCAAATTCTGTATTTTGTTATGTTATAACAGGACAAAGTTTTGGAGAAAAAAATGCAAGTCTAGCGACGCCCCTTATGGTACCTCCCATACAAATGTACCTTTCCGCCCACTTTAGGGATGTACTAATAATATCAGTACACCCAAGGCAATCGTGCCCAAATTCTGTAATTAGTAAAGCTATAACTAAGCTATAACTTGTTATATAAGTAAGTATAACAGGATAAAGTAATGGAGAATAAATCTGGAAGCCTAACCACACCCCCTCGAAATCGAGTAATAATATCAATATAATAGAAAATTATTTGTTTTACTGAGGGTAAGGGTAAATGTAAGTTGGGTTGCCCGACTGAAACTTTCTAACTGGTTTTAATTACAAATCAGTTAATTTCAATAACTCAAGACTTAAACAATATCTTATATTGGGTGATGGTATTTATCGGTCAATTTAACTGACTGAAATTTCTGAACTGGTTAAATATTCTTTAGTTGTCCGTTTCAAAGTTATGCCAGAATTATTAATTTTCCACACATAGTTAGGACATTTTGTATCGAAGCATGCATGCATATTTGGATTTCCATAACATAATCTCGGAATATATAAACACTGGTAGATTTTCATAAGGATCAGTGAAGGTTTACTTGAGTAATCGTGCCCATCACCCAGCTGGACAAATTGCCAAGGATCAATCGTCATAAAAATTTCTGAAACGAATTTAGCCAAAAGGTTCTTCAGGTCTAACACGTCTTCATGAATGCGTTACTCTTTTACTCGTATCAAAAGATATACATATACTCTCATCACTAAGCGATGATTTCCATCAGATGAACTAAGTGATAAGAACACTGGTCAACACACATCTTGTTTCCTTACTTTTTTTTTATCTGGTGTTTGTTTGCCCCTTACTACGAAAAAAAATACTGGGAGATTTTTAACAGCTTTACTTTTTGAAATAACAAATTATAAGAACTATTCGAAGATAAGGACGGACAAGTGTTATTTCTTCAGAGAAGAAGTGGTGTATTTAGCGCGTAAGTGTTCCGTAGAGAGCGCCCCTCATAACCTGAAGGGTATCGAATGTGTGAGGACATAACCGGCCCCTAAAATCGAAAAGTGGTCCAGTCATTCGTTGGAGTGGTGAATTACTACAGTAAGTTTATTCCGCAAACGGCGGAAATTGCATTACTGATTAACATGTTGCTTCGAAAGGCTTGTCATTTCGAACGGACTGTTTAGTGCCAAGCCGCATTCGAGATATTGAAAACTTCAATCATTTCACCACCTGTACTTATTTATACAGATTTTTCTAAGCCATTTCCACCCTTGAGCAATGCCAGTGGAGATGCCTTGGGAGCAGTGATGTCCCAAGGTGAAAGTGGGAAAGACCAGCCAATAGCGTTTGCCAGCCGGGCTTGTCCGGCACTGAGACCCGGTTTGATTAAGGAACGAGTACGTGAAACTCAATGACCCGAGGAAAATATCGATGTCATTAAAGGAATTCCACGATGGTAAAAAGGACAAATCATGAAACGCAATTCCGCTGGGTTGAAAGGAAGACAAATTTGAAGCTTTATATTGATAATTGTGTCAAGTATCAGTTGAACAAGAGTGCCAGGAAGACTGTGATGCATATGGTGCTTACTGATACCCCCAACCGGCCATTTTAGTCAAATAAAAGAGCCTAAAAAGTGACAAGTTCCCCTATACGATACTTACTTACTTCACATCGATATTAAATTATTATGGCATGTAACTTGATAAAATAAATAATGCAGAGCTTCATCTTTTTGGGCTACTTTCACGTGCAGTTCTCAGAACTGAGTCCTAAAATCAGGTGTTGTGCTGTGTTATATACACTCTTTTTCACCCAGTTATACTAAAGTGTATACAATTTAAAAGATACCAAAAAATCGAAATTTTAAATAACTTATTATGTATGTTACATTAGGGCAGGTAAATTTTTGTCGCAAAATTGTATAGCAAAGTTGGAATCTATGATGGATTGCAAGAAAATTTCACCAAGAAACTTTATGTTTAAAATCAATTCCTAGCATGACGATTTCAGGTGGAGGTATTTTTTACCCTACCTGGGTGGAACCCAGACAACGTGAATAATATACCATTCTCTTCGTTATGGTCTCCAAACATCGAATGGTAGGTCAAAATTGGAGCCGGGGCCCATGAGCCCCTGGGGGCCAAAATAAGGACCGCTTGGGTTCTATAGTGACCCCCTAGGTGAGAATCTGCGATGAATTCTAAGAAAATTTCATCAAGAAACTGAAAAAATACTTCTGCCTGAAATCTTCATGCTTCTCAGCGGTAGGTAGGAATACATTTTTTATTGGTGAAATCTTCTTAGAATTTATCGTAGATTTCGATTCTGGTATACGATTACCATGCTTTTTACGACCCGCACAAATTGACCCAGCCTAATGTACATAGTTCGGCCCTTGTTTTTTTCATGACAAGGTTAATAAAACCAGATTAGCCGTTATAAAAAATGCAGATTAGAAGTTCTTACACGGCATCATCAATAGGTTTTACAACAAATTTGCCTATCTTACATATATAATTTTAATGAGTTTACAATAAATAATTATTTCCCTTGCCACTGTGCAGTATTTCAAAATATGTGCACAACTGCTTTCATAAAAGTTTTGTAATTTTGTGAAGATGTCGCAAATATTTATTATACAACGTATGATAGTTGAAAGCCAAGTTCATAGTAATTTAATAAAATATGTGAGTTTTTAATAAGGAAAAGGCACAACTATATAATCCTTAATGTCATACATATGTAGTTCCTTAATTAACATAATTGTATGCATTCATTCAGGGCAGCTAAATCATGAAAGAAACTTACAACATTATTTGCATATTTCGCAGAATTATTATAACACTGGCAAGGTCTTGCATAAGTAATTTAATTAAAGTTTAATTTCTTGCGAGATAATTGCATATAATAATTATAACCGAATTTTAAATTTAATAACATACACTTATCTTGAGGGGTGAGTGTTTTAATAGGATGAAGAATGCTCTAAATTCCGTTCATTGAAAATGTACCCACGTCTCGGGGATTGGGTGTATAATTAGTTGATAACATAATCAAGGTTTGAGTTATATGTTTCTTATACCTGTTCGGCATAGGAAACATACGACAAAGATCACTTTAAAATTGAGCTCACTTTAATTTTATTCTTTAAATAAAAAACGGTGCCGTGACATAACCCCACACGGTCATAATCCCCAAAACGATTTTGGGGATTGGCGATTATGTTCGATACTAATCTGCGGACATAAGCCCAAATCGGGATTATGACCGAATTTGCTGCCGCATACGCCGTAGTTAGCCTCGTTGCATAATTAGCCTTGCTACTCTCTCTCAATTCCTCCAGCGCGAGACGAATGCGGTGGGGGCACGCCCACGAAGTTTGTTTGTTACTTAAAAAGTCACTTCATCAAGATTTTTCATTACTTTAAGTCGCAAAATTAGTTTGTGTGTTATGTCCGTTATATTTGTTGGGGCTTATGTCCGCAGAGCGTGGTGAACATAGGCTCCAAAATCGTTTTGGGAATTATGTCCGTGGGGGTTATGTCCGGGCACCTAAAAAACATCTGATCTACACCGACTAATTGTTTTGAAGATTTAAATTTACATTTCGTTTTATTCAAAGTTGTAACAACAATGTGATGGCAATATATGGTTTTTTTTCCTAAGTGATCAATACAATTCTAAAATCAATAGTGAGAGTAATTATAATTGTAAACAATTGTGTCAAGTGGAAAGTAGTTGATTTAAATACACACGGATGAGAGAATGATTGCACGATATATTAAACATTTGAAATATTTTATTGCAACCCTTATTTGGAAGACATGTTAGCGATGCTGTTGAAGGAGTTATTGAATTTTGTGAAATTGCTGTAATTGAATTTTTAATCAAAGCGAAGTGATACAAACAATTTGTAATCACTTCACCTTTATTGATCACCCGAAAGAACAACTAGTAAGAAAGTTTCAGTCGGGCAACCCGACTTACATATACCATCACCCTCAGTAAAACAAAAAAAAAATTCTGTTGTATTGATATTATTACTCGATTTCTAAAGTGGGCGGAGTGGTACATTTGTATGGGAGGTACCAGAAGGGGGGAGTCTTTTTTTCCAAAACTTTATCCTGCTTGAACTTTACTAAATACAGAATTTGGGCACGATCGCGTTAGTTCTATTAATAATATTAATCGATTTCTAAAGTGGGCGGTACCAGATGAGTATGGGGCGTACCAGAAGGGGCGTGGCTAAACTTCCAGTTTTATTCTCAAAAACTGTATCCTGCTATAGATTTACCAAATAAAGAATTTATTGGATTTATTGATATTACTACTCCATATCTAAAGTGGGCGGAAAAGTATATTTGTATGGTAGGTGCCACAAGGGGTGTGGCTAGACTTCCAATATTTTTTCCAAAACGTTATCCTGTTATAGCTTAACAAAATACATAAATTGGGCACGATCGCGTCGGGTATATTGATATTATAACTCCATCTCTAAAGTGGGCGGAGTGGTACATTTGTATGGGAGGTACCAGAAGGGGCGTGTCTAGACTTCCAATATTTTTTCCAAAACTTTATCCTGCTTGAACTTCACTAAATACAGAATTTGGGCACGATCGCGTTAGTTCTATTAATAATATTAATCGATTTCAAAAGTGGGCGGTACCAGATGTGTATGGGAGGTACAAGATGGGGCGTGGTTAGACTTCCAGTTTTTTTTTCTCAAAAGCTGTATCCTGCTATAGCTTTACAAAAATAAAGAATTTGGGTACGATCGCCTTGGATTTATTGCTATTACAACTCCATATCTAAAGGTAGCAGAAGGGGCGTAGCTAGACTTCCAGATTTTTTCTCCAAAACTTTATCCTGCTATAGATTTACCAAATAAAGAATGAGGGTACGATCGTGTTGGATTTATTGATATTACTACTCCATCTCTAAAGTGGGCGGAGTGGTACTTTTGTATGGGAGGTAGCAGAAGGGGCGTGGCTAGACTTCCAATATTTTCTCCAAAACGTTATCCTGTTATAGCTTAACAAAATACATAAATTGGGCACGATCGTGTCGGGTATATTGATATTATAACTCCATCTCTAAAGTGGGCGGAGTGGTACATTTGTATGGGAGGTACCAGAAGGGGCGTGGCTAGACTTAAAACTTTTTTTTCCAAAACTTTATCCTGTAATAGCATTTTTAAATATAGAATTTGGAAATGATTGAGTTCGATGTATTGATATTATTACTCGATTTCTAAAGTGGGCGGAATTGTACATTTGTATGGAAGGTACCAGAATGGCCATGTAGGCCATTTTCAATGCCGTAAGTAGTTTTGGGGAAATATTAACTGGTGCAAAATTTGAAAACATTTGGTTGTGTCTTTCGAAAGTTATCGTGCGAACCAGCCGGACAGCAGACAGACGGACAGACATACGGACATGGCTCAAACGGTTTAAAAAGTCATGAATGGAATTTGGTGCAAAGAAACCTAGGGTCTAAAGTCACTCCTTCTATGTGTTACACTTTTGGGTCGTATCAAATGATATATACCCTTATCCCTAAGGGTGATGGTATAAAAATGAAAATCAATATGTTAGTTTGCAACTTGATAAATCTAATGATGACACATTTGCTTAATTGAAAATGTTGTTTGTTTATTTATAGTGCTTTTCGTGCTGTTTATTAATTAATGGCAGTGTTCACGTAAACGAATCGCAATTTGTAAACACACAGTGCACAGTGGTTCCGTCCATAGGCCAAAAATCAAAAAGCTAATCACAAAGTATTAAAATAAAATGTAAGCAAATTATCTCTTAAATGTCCAATCTTCATAATGGTAAACCGGGATTTTTTAAAAATAGAATTTAATCATGAACATTTGTTCGCGCTTTTGTAAGTTGGTCGAATAACTTAAAACAAGAGTGCAGTTCAAAAAGGATTGCTCATTGCATAAGTCTAAAAAATTTAATTATTTTTAATGGATTTTAATATTAAAAGTATTTATTTAATCTACACAAATTTATAAAATCTGACTTGTTTTGTAATTCTTGTCAAATTAATGTTTTAGGTAACGTATTTGTTTGATCCTATTTTGTGCGTCTTCATTATGATTATTTAGAGTTTTAGTTGTGTTCCCCCCAGATCCCCTTTTAGGTCTCTTTTCCGTTGTATTTGTCGTAGTCTTAAGGTAATAAAAGTGTTAAAGTTTGTTGCGGAAATTTGCGGATGTGCGTGTAGTTTTTAAAATACTAAACCGCCTTCTTAGTAAATCCTCAAACTTAGGTAAGAGGATAAGTATAATTTCATAAGTGAAAAAGTGTAACACCCCAATTATCTCGACCCAAATTATCTTAAAACCAAATTTGTTTAAAGATATTTTAAGACGTTTGTCCCATTTCCGTCGGTCCGGCTGGTTGGCCGGTTGGCTTGCTGGTTGGAAGGATAACTGATGGGCATGATAATTTGAGTAAACCTTAACTGATCTTTATGAAAATTTACCAGTTTTAATATTTTTCAAAATGAAGTTACCTTATTGTAAATAAGCAGAATTGCCCCACCCTTCTGGTACCTCCCATGCAAACTTACATATTTATGGATATTTCTTCCATTACTTCCAAACGAAACACTACATGATCATGAACTTTGGTGGACTAATAATCTTATAAATCCAGGTAAAACTACAGAAAATCGGAACATTTGCCGCGCCCCTTATGCCACCTCATTGTATATAAATGACCTAATTCAACGTTATATTGCCACAAGCATATTCTTTTTCAGTCAAATTTTTTCCAAGGAAAATTTAGGGTGGGATGTCTTATACAAAATTACCAACATATTTTTGGGAAAATTAATATTTCTCTCATTACATTTAAACGAAAAACTGGAGTATACTTGAATGTGGTCAGTTGGATTATCTTGTAATCCGACGTTTAAGCTACATAAGTAATTTCTTTTTCAATTTCATTAACTCGAGAGTAAAACAATGTCGTACATAGGGTGAGGGTATTTATCAGTCAGTTTACCTGATTGAAATTCCTGTACTGTCTTAAATATTTTTTAAGAGCCCTGCTGAACATTTCAGCTCTGTACTACCATTAGAAGTATTTTTGGCCGCGCCTCCATACAAGCGGATCCACTGTGCAGTGGCTGCAGCAAGTTTGCTTCAAACTGCACATGAGATTTAAGTAAAACCCTTTGTAGCCAATGTTTATTTTTCAGCTAAAAGATACTCTTAATTAAGATTTCACTTGTCGATGGAAGATATGGAACATGCACAAAATTGTTCAGCTCATTAAATTGTGATTCAATTTTGAGAACTGCATATGAAAGTATCCCCAAAAAGAAGAAGTTTTGCATCATTCGTTTTGCCAAGTTACATGCCATAATAATTTAATATCGATTTTGAGTTAGTAAGTATCCTATAGGGGAATTTGCCACGTTTTAAGCTCTTTTGTTTGACATAACTCTAGAACCACTAGCCCGATTTAGTAGAAACAAATTTGAAGACTTTTCGAACTATCCAACGCAACCGCTGCTCATTAAAGCTCGTTAACGATGATGTGTCAACATATTTTACTGAGTATTTTTCTCTCGAATACTGCCAGAACCGATTCATCCGCTTGTGTCATAACTCAGAATTCTAAACCGTACATGAAGACTGCTAGAAACAGTACCTAGTATAGCTGGATTTTTGTTCGTCGAGAGAGGGCTCTGTCATTGATTCGCAGGCTTAGTCCTTAGTACCACTTATTAGCAAACAGAATTCTTTACCCGATTTCGAGGCTGACATTATTTGTTTTGTTGATGGCGGAGCCTAGGTAGATAGAATTATCTACCACCTCGAAATTATAGTTGTCAGTGTTCACGCAGTTTTCCAAACGAGTAGATTCTTTGTTCGTTGAAACTAATAACTTCGTTTGTCCTCGTTCACCGTTAGGCCCATTTTCATTTTTTGACCGATGCTGCCTACGTCATCTTCTTTTGTTGAATATTGTGCCACTCGTGTTTACTGCAGCTTTTCTCATTGTCATCTCCATCACTATGTTGAAGAGGTCACACGATAGGCCGTCGCCTTATTTTAGGCCTCGTCTGGTACAGAATGGCTCCGTAAGGTCCTAGGCAATCTTCACTGAAGACTTCGTGTCAGTCAGCTTCGAGTAATTTTTGTCGTATCGGACTGTCGAAGGCAGCTTTATAGTCGACGAAAAGATGGTACGTGTCGATCTGTTTTTCTTCGGTCTTTTCCAGGATTTGTCAAAGTGTGAATATCTGGTTAGTTGTTGATTTACCACCTCTAAAGCCACACTGATAAGGCCCGATCAGATTGGATAATACTGGCTTTAGTCTATCACATAGCACACTAGACAGGACCGCGGTAATTGAAGCACAGACTTGGATTACCATTTTTAGCACAGGACATAATACGCTTGGATTCCAATCGTTGGGGATGCACTCCTTAAGACAAACCGTGTGTAGGAACTGGTGCATTCTCGTTATCAGCTTCTCACCACCGGAAGCGCTCTGTCGGAAGTCCGTCGGCACCGGCTGCTATATTATTTTGCAGCCGCCGCTATATTGCTCTTCGTACCTCGGCTTGACTTGGTGGTGGGCAATCTAAGCTATCGTCGACAATTGGCGTGATACCTTCATGTGCGCTACCTTCTAGAACTAGCAGTTGCTGGTAGTGTACTCTCTCAGTTGCTGGAAGTGTACTCTTCATGTACACTCTGCGTATCTGTGACCAGATTTCCATCCTTGTCCTTACAGTAGTGCTTTTACTTTCTGGTTAAGTTTTCGGGCCTCACCTCTATCCCTGTATCGCTCTAAATCCTCATTCTCCCGTTCCTTCATTTGAAGTTTTTTCGCTTAAATAGCTGTCTTGCCTGTTTTACCGTCTCCTTGTGCCGTTCCCTCACAGCACGAGTAACAATTGGCCGTAGCGTTACCCTATAAGCAGCATCCTGACGCTATGCGACATTCTTCATCGTACTAGGACTCATCTGAGTGCCATTTTTGCAGCGGTTGCCATGGAATGAGCAATAAGCTGCGACTGTATATCGGGAACGTCAGTAGTAGAAGCATTGTGTCGTAGAAGTTAGAAGAGCTGGTTGGAGTATGCAGTGGCTATCTCTGGGGTGTGCAGTTTCGCAATGTCCAGCTTGCTTTGTGTTTGGTTATGTTTGGTTTAACAATACATCAACCACTGATATATAGGCATCTTTGCCAGCAATTGGCATTATTGGTCTATAGATATTTTATGAAACTAACAGATAACAGTGTAATTTTCTTTAAAAGAACTTAGAGACTTCATCTTATTATAATAATTATGTTTGTTGCTGCTAAATTTAAATCAATAGCTGTTTCTTACTGTAGACGTAGATATTATGTGCTTGAAATACTATAAAATTGCATTCATATTAAGATTTGCTTCTATACTTACTGTCTATTTTTGGCGGTCAAATGTTCTTACATAAATATATTCGGAGAAATATGTATGTATATCCATTAAATACCTTTAATGATAATGAATACAGTCTGGTGGCACATTCAGTAAGGTCATTGCTCTTGTATAATGATTTTATTTACGTCATGGAGAAATGTGTAAGAGCATACGTACTTACAAATGTATTAGCAAAAACATATCAAAGTAAAATTGTTCTTTTTAGGTTATCTGGCAGTATGTATACAGCAATATTTTTTAGGGCATGTAAAAACTCACAGGAGAGAAATTGATATTGATTGATACTTAAGCAACTACAACTTGTGGGGATGTATAAATATTTTTATGTAGAAGCATCAAAATACAATATATATGAGTTACATAGGTAATATTCTGTTAATTTCTATGAAAATTACACAATGGAATTCGTAGGTAGCTGGCTCGATAAACATCTCATAGGAGCGCAAGCATACTGCAAACATACGAAATCCACAATCATTTGTTTGTTATCATTATTTTGGTGAAACAAAACACCGTACCATCAATTATTGGACACATTTTTTTTGTGCCTGTGAAGCCGCTATTTGTTTAATTTCGATGGAGGCTATATCTTTGTAAAAAATCAATCAAATATAATAATACCTAAACAATTTTTTTTTCAAGATGCGAATTTTGGGACTGTTTAGGAAGATGGTAACAGTTTGATGGAGAAGTTATAAGAAAATACAACTTATACAAAAAATTTAAAGTTTCAAAGTCAGACTATATGAGAGAAATGTCATAAAGTAAAATTTTATCGGTTTAGAGATAAGAACCACAATATAATACCTATATTGCAAGAGTAATTTTAGCATCCTACCATAATGGGAAGAATAGTTTAATTATTTCTTTTCTAAAGTCTTTTAACATCTGTCTACTTCATATTTTAGCCCTATCCTTTAAATTTTAGAGTTATATACAAGTTATTCAACATTTTCAATACAATAGATTTCTTTTGACAAATAATTTTATGCTGTTATGTGCAGTTATGAATTGTGCTGCATTTAAGGTGACGTTGATTGTGGCCTCATTAATTGTCAGCAACATTATAAATGCAAAGTTTCATGTACACATCAAAGCTAATTGAAAATGTTATCGCATTGTCACATCACTAGCAATTAGTACAATTTCCAAAGAAAGTGTTGTGCTGCAATGACATATTAAACATGTGTCCAGTTTTAGATCTGGTTCTTCAGAATTGTTACCACATATGCGGTGCTCGGCAAACTTTGTGATTGTGTGGGTTTCTACAAAGTAGTATCTATTGTATTCACATGTAAGCTTTGAAATGCTCAGATGATAGACGACAACCCCAAAACAAAAGTACCTAAATATATAACAGCTCTATTTCAAATTGATGTCAAACAAACAGAAACATACATATTTAGTAGTACAAATTTTTTCTTAACATTGCTATAAAATCCTGAACATTTTTCTTAAAATTGGTATGTTGTAAAATCATACATAAGCAAAAATAAAACCAGAACAGAAATTTCAGTCAGGTAAACTGACTGATAAATACCAACACCCAATATAAGATATTGTTGAAGTCTTGAGTTATTCAAATGAATAGATTTTTAATTAAAATAAAATAACTTATGTATAATTTTTCCCCTGCTTGTGGTGCAAAATCGTCCAACTTACTTAATTTCCCTTTGCACCCCATGAATGAGGTATGGGATAGCTTCTCGCGTTGTTGTGAATTAACACGCTTTCTATTTTTAGATTCACAACTAACGGCACCTACTTGTTTATCGACGAATGCGAACGTCACTGTTTATGAAGCTCTTACTAGACACGACGATTGAATCGACGCTTAATACTGCGAAGTTGCTGTCAACAACATTCGAGGGGAGCCGACAATGAAAGAAAATTTTACTTATTTTTTTTTTTAAGATGACTTGTGCCAGGTTTGAACCTGCGATCTCCCGCATGGTAGTCGTGTGTTCTAACCACTATGCCACGGCCGGTCCCATCCAATCGTCCAAAACTTTACTTATTTGTGTAGGGGGTATAGGTGCCGGTTTGGAATTTATGTGAGAAATATTAATTTTTCAAAAAAATTTAATTTTGATAGGGGGTACCAAAAGGGGTGAACCGATACAGTCCTTATTCATTCCTGACTCAAATTTTCATACGTACAACTTTCGAATAATTTGACTAAATTCAGTGCACTTACAAAAAAAAGATATGTATGTAAGACTTACTCATAATTTGACTGAATTCAGTGTACTTAGAAAAAAAGATATGTTTGCAAGACTATGGGGGTGAGTTCGGTCATTTGTATGGGAGGTACCAGAAGGGGTGTGTCAAATAGTTAGATTTTCTGGGATTTTGCCTCCTCTAATAACATAAAATAATCGACCAATTTCCATTACCCCCCAAGAGCCCGTTTGGAAGTTATAGGAGAAATATTAATTTACCAAAAAATAAGTAATTTTGTATGGGAGGTACCAGAAGGCGTGAACTGATATAGTCCATATTCATACCTGAGTCTAATTTTCATAAGCAAACATCATACGCAAAATTTGAGTGATCTCAGTTTACTAACAAAAAAGATATGTATGTAAAACTATAAGGGTCAATTCGGTCATTTGTATGGGAGGTACCAGAAGGGGTGTGTCAAATAGTTAGGCTCTCTGAGGTTTCGCCTCCTATCACAACATTAATTAATCGACCTATGTTCATAACCCCCCAAGAGCCCGTTATAGGAGAAATATTAATTTGCCAAAAATAGGTAATTTTGTATGGGAGGTACCAGAAGGCGTAAACCGATATAGTTCATATTCATTCCTGAGTCCTATTTTCATAAGCGAACATCATACTCAAAATTTGAGTAAATTAAGTTTACTTCCAAAAAAGATATGTATGTAAAACTATAATGGTCAATTAGGTCATTTGTATGGGAGGTACCAGAAGGGGTATGGCAAAGGTTTCGGTTTTCTTAGGGTTTGTCTACTTTTGCAAGATAAATAAACTGACCAAATTTAAATATCCTACGATCGTCCGTGTGGAAGTTATGAAAGAAATATAAATTATCCAAAAATAGGTAATTTTGTATGGGAGGTACCAGAAGGGGTGGGGCTATTTTACCCATTTACAATTCCATAAGTTCGTTTTGAAAAATATTAATACTGGTGAATTTTTATACCGATCCGTTAAGGTTTACTCGAGTTATCCTGCTGACCAGCCAGCCAGACAGACGGACATAGCTCAATCGTCTTAAAATGTCCTGAAACGAATTTGGTCTTCAGATACTTGGGGTCTAACTCGTCTCTTTAATGCGTTTACATACATATCTTTTTTGTAAGTAAACTAAATTCACTCAAATTTTGCATATGATGTTTGCTTATGAAAACTGGACTCAGGAATGAAGATGAACTATATCGGTTCACGCCTTCTGGTACCTCCCATGCAAATTTAATATTTCTCCCTTAACTTCCAAACCGACACTTGGAGGATAATGAAAATTAGTCGGTTAATTTATCTTATGATGGGAAGCAAAACCTCACAAAACCTTACTATTTGACGCACCCCTTCTGATACCTCCCATACAAATGCCCGAATTCACCCTCATAGTCCTACATACATATCTTTTTTGAAAGTACACTGAATTTAGTCAAATTTGGCGTAACTTGTACTGTTCTGAAAATTTGAATATGGAATGAAAATGGATTATATAGGATCACCACTTCTGGTACCCCCCATACAAAATTACCTATTTTTGAAAAATTAATATTTCTTCCATAATTTCCAAACAGACACTTGGGGGGTAATGAAAATTGGTCAATTAATTTATCTTGTGGTAGGGAGCAAAACCTTACAAAACATAACTATTTGACGCACCCCTTCTGGTGCGGCACTTTGAGAATAATCACATTTGGTAATTAATTATCTTGTAATAGGAAATATTATTGGGTGATGGTATTTATCAGTCAGTTTACCTGACTGAAATTTCTGTACTGGTTAGTATAATTAATATACATTTTAGTACAATAAATTGTACCTTTTGGGCTAAAATGCAGTTTTTACATACCCCTTTTGACCACTGGTATAGAATAACAATTTCGTCTTCAAATTTGAACCTGAAGTGCAGAGGACTATCTATATACCAAATGCTATCTCTCCGGGGGTAAAGTACAGTTTGGTCATGCCTTTACGCCCACTGATCCAAACATAAACTGTCGTCTGCTTTAAGTATTCGTGTAGGATAGGATAGGATAGGATAGGATAGGATAGGATAGGATAGGATAGGATAGGATAGGATAGGATAGGATAGGATAGGATAGGATAGGATAGGATAGGATAGGATAGGATAGGATAGGATAGGATAGGATAGGATAGGATAGGATAGGATAGGATAGGATAGGATAGGATAGGATAGGATAGGATAGGATAGGATAGGATAGGATAGGATAGGATAGGATAGGATAGGATAGGATAGGATAGGATAGGATAGGATAGGATAGGATAGGATAGGATAGGATAGGATAGGATAGGATAGGATAGGATAGGATAGGATAGGATAGGATAGGATAGGATAGGATAGGATAGGATAGGATAGGATAGGATAGGATAGGATAGGATAGGATAGGATAGGATAGGATAGGATAGGATAGGATAGGATAGGATAGGATAGGATAGGATAGGATAGGATAGGATAGGATAGGATAGGATAGGATAGGATAGGATAGGATAGGATAGGATAGGATAGGATAGGATAGGATAGGATAGGATAGGATAGGATAGGATAGGATAGGATAGGATAGGATAGGATAGGATAGGATAGGATAGGATAGGATAGGATAGGATAGGATAGGATAGGATAGGATAGGATAGGATAGGATAGGATAGGATAGGATAGGATAGGATAGGATAGGATAGGATAGGATAGGATAGGATAGGATAGGATAGGATAGGATAGGATAGGATAGGATAGGATAGGATAGGATAGGATAGGATAGGATAGGATAGGATAGGATAGGATAGGATAGGATAGGATAGGATAGGATAGGATAGGATAGGATAGGATAGGATAGGATAGGATAGGATAGGATAGGATAGGATAGGATAGGATAGGATAGGATAGGATAGGATAGGATAGGATAGGATAGGATAGGATAGGATAGGATAGGATAGGATAGGATAGGATAGGATAGGATAGGATAGGATAGGATAGGATAGGATAGGATAGGATAGGATAGGATAGGATAGGATAGGATAGGATAGGATAGGATAGGATAGGATAGGATAGGATAGGATAGGATAGGATAGGATAGGATAGGATAGGATAGGATAGGATAGGATAGGATAGGATAGGATAGGATAGGATAGGATAGGATAGGATAGGATAGGATAGGATAGGATAGGATAGGATAGGATAGGATAGGATAGGATAGGATAGGATAGGATAGGATAGGATAGGATAGGATAGGATAGGATAGGATAGGATAGGATAGGATAGGATAGGATAGGATAGGATAGGATAGGATAGGATAGGATAGGATAGGATAGGATAGGATAGGATAGGATAGGATAGGATAGGATAGGATAGGATAGGATAGGATAGGATAGGATAGGATAGGATAGGATAGGATAGGATAGGATAGGATAGGATAGGATAGGATAGGATAGGATAGGATAGGATAGGATAGGATAGGATAGGATAGGATAGGATAGGATAGGATAGGATAGGATAGGATAGGATAGGATAGGATAGGATAGGATAGGATAGGATAGGATAGGATAGCAGAGACTACGTCACTGATTCTACAAATTGTCCAAAATTTAAAAGAACCATGGAGGTTACTAAGACGAAAGCATGAGATTTCTTCAACTAAATCTTAATGTCTGCAAGCATCACAATGCCCACTAAGGTAAAGTGTAATCGAAGAAAAAGTGGACGTAGCCCTTTTAAGTAAGCCTTATAAGGTAGCAAAAATTCCATTGTGGAGGAACGACGCAACCAAATCAGCATCAATCTGGGTAACAAATGGAAAGATGCCAACACAATCGTTTACAAACAAGGAAGGTTTTGTTCAGGCTAATATATCTGACTTGGCAGTATATAGCTGTTATATTGCTCCTCGACACCATATTGACGTATTCTAAAGCATAGTAGATAGACTGATCACCGGTGACTTCAACGCGTGGCTACCGATTGGAGATGTCCACGAACTACCACTCGCGGAAAGAAGCGCTTGCAAACCTGGATATAGTTTTGTTGAATCAAGGCAACGAACATATGTAAAGCCGTAACGGACGTGGGTCAGTAATGGACATAGTATTGTTGAATCAAGGCAACGAACATACGTATAGCCGTAATGAACTTGGGTCAGTAATAGATATTGCATTTGCCAGCGGCAATATTGCAAACAGCTTCAAGTGGGGTATTAGCGATATCTACACCCATAGTGACCATAGGCTGATAATTATTGATTATCTCGCTGCACCCAAGCCCATATATAATGCGCGTAAAGAGGTACAGGGATGGAAGTGTAGCATTTTCGGACGCGAAATGTTCCGAGCCTGTCGTGCAAACGAATAACTTTATCAATAAAGTGTCCCAAGCGTGCGACATTTCAATGAAAAGAAGGCGACCAGGACACACAAAGAACTACGTTTACTGGTGGAATGAAAATATCGCTCAACTTAGGAGGGAGTGCATTCGAACCCGCAGAGATTTTTCCAGATCAAGAGGACGCCCTGAAAACCTCGAGCTCCATGAAATCTTAAAATCGAGAAAGAAGGAGCAAAAAAACGCCATAAAGAGGAGTAATATGGGATGACCTCGATAATAACCCTTTTGGTTTGGCATACAAATTGGTCACGAAGAGGCTAAAATCGTGCAACACTGCAACACTGACCGATCCCGACGCGCTTAGAGCGATTTACACCTCTTTCCGCCACAGGATATTCCAGCATGGAGCAGAATGCCACAGAATTTATTTGAAAATTTCCTTTCTGTTTTCAGAGCTGAAATTCAGCAATCTGTATGCAGATTGCAGGATAAAAAGCACCAGGCCTCGATGGAATCCCAAACATCGTAGTAAAGGAAGTAGTAATGTCACACCCTGAGTATTTAGTAGATCTATTCAGTAGCTGCTTTAAATATTCAACATTTCCTTCGATATGGAAAAGGCAAAAACTTGTGCTGCCTCGCGAACGTTAAAAATCCATGGAATCATTGTTACTTTCGGGAAGGTACTAGAATGCATTATCTGCAAGAGACTGCAGGAGAGCGTGGATAGAGCAAATGGACTTTCGGAATACCAGTTTGGGTTTAGGAAGGCCAAATCAACCATAGATGCTATTAAAAAAGCTATTAAACAGCAAGAGAAGCAATAAATAAGAGAAAGTATTCAAACGATTACTGTGTTGTTGTAAGCCTAGATGTCAAAAGCGCCTTCAAGTCTGCGAATTATACAGGTACTGCAGAATCTAAGTATTCCCGAATACCTGATATCAATCATACAGGACTACTTTAGAAACCTAGTAGTTCTCTACAATACGGATAATGGTCTCAAGAAATATGTGGTTACAGGGGGAGTATCATGATAGGATAGGATAGGACAATCCATTTTATCGGAACTCCTAAATTGCTTCATAATGTACTTGTTGATGATTGATTATATATGATTTAAGCTTAATTCGGTTTGACTAAGCTCACGGTTCAATATTTTTATCTCAATGACACACACAGACTTACATGACAAACACATAGCTACGCAACATTGCATCATACAGCTACCTTAGATATGAATGTCTTGTTTATTATAAATGTTTCTTACAGCATACATTATCCCTCTATCATTTGATTCTCAGTTCATGTCATAACTTTTTCACCCTTATTGTTTTACTTACTGATATGATATTAAGGATTAAATTTGTCATGATGTTAATGCAAATATGAATTAAAAATGAATTAAAAAATTAATAAAAATTATCAATAAAAATACATATTTAAATAAACACATACAATTACTGAAATGTTTCGAACTTCATTTGATGACGCAACATTCACGCTTGACTTCTTTCGCTTTGAATGTGGACAGCAGCAATGAAAACTTGATCAGGCTTACAGAGCCTATCAATGACTAGGTATAAACCAATGACCAACAATTGCCACTGTATGTTATTTCATTGATTCATATTAATTTTCTGTCGGCTGTTGTGTTCAATAAAATCACAGTTCATTGGAAATATTTACCAGGTTGAAAAATCTGAATTAATGATTTTTATACGCTTACATGTGAAACAGTAGACTATTAATATTATTGTTACAAATAATAGTTGGGTATTAAGTCTGTCTTTACATGTAAAACAGTAAAGAGTAAGTATTATTATTTCAAAAGAGAGTTTTATCGGAAAAATATGTAATAACTTTTACATATTCAATCATTAAGAAAATCGTATTACTATTAATATTTATACCCTTATTCATAATTATGCATGAGACATATAGTAAACCATATCACTATGAAAATATGGCTGTTATCAGAGTCACATGACCATTTTGTTGTAGTTAAAAAATTTCCTTTGTTAACTTTTAAATTGCAGAATTACAACAAAAATCTTTAATCGAATATGAAATGAAATCACAGTGACATTGACATCGACATCGTGGCACTGTATAGATTTACTTCAGTATAAATTGTATATAGAGCTCCTACCGCAATGTTGGATTAAGTGTAATTACGCATTTTCTACAAACAGAAAACGAATACGTTCTCACTTTGCTTCAACAATTATATGGAAATCAGCTTATTATATTTCCATGGAACCCATGGTAATGTGTACATCGATATCAGCTATAGATTGTTGTTCGCAAGGTGGTTGCAGCAACCGAAGCAGGGCATGTACAACAAGTGCCAACAACCACAATAATTGTTTAAATCCTAAACAGATAACAAGCTCGTTAAAACTTCAACACTCTAGTTCGTGCTAAGTTAGGCGATTTTCATTATCGAAATGCAACAGTTAATCACAGCAATTTTTTTCTATATTCAACTTAGCCTTTCCAGGTTCTCTAGCATGGATACACGTGTTGATTCAAACCAGCTGTGTGTAATAGAAGCAATCCCCTCTATTTCAATGGTTTAGACAAATGCAAATACTTTGATTACATGTAATTTAAGTGAATACGAAAATTCGACAGATATAACAATTTCCAGAGGATACCAAAAACTAGCTAAATAAGCGGAAAGTATCCATATCGAGTAATTGAAAATCATAAACGGAAAGATTTTGTGGAAATGTAATTTGATATGGATGTTATTGAGAAACGAAGTGGATAAGTTTTACTTAAGGCACTTTAGCGCGTGTGTGAACGGTAGACTTATTTTGTGATTATTACTATAATGAAAAACATTTCAATGTATGACATGTTTGGTTTTCCACTTAAATTTTGTAATGATGGTGGATAAGTCATAGGATTCGCTGATAATGACATTATTGATTACATAGTGCAAAATATGATTTTGGGACTCAATTCTGAGAACTGCACGTGAAAGTAGCCCCAAATAGAACGAGATCTGCGTCAAGTTTCAATAATAATTTAATATCGATTTGAAGTAAGTAAGTATCGTATAGGGGAACTTGTCACGTTTTAGGCTCTTTTGTTATTGTGACTGGTACAAAATATACCCAGTTCAAAAAAATTTGAAACGCAACTTATTAACTTCAAATCGATATTGAATTATTATGGCATGTAACTTGAGAAAACGAATGATGCATAACTTCTTCTTTTTGGGGCTAATTTCACATGCAGTTCTCAGAATTGAGTCCCAAACCAATGAGCTGAAAAATTTTGTACTGTGTTATGGAAAAATAACGTCACCTGACCAGCGGTCTTATAAAACATATTATAAGTCTTGAACAAAAAACCTAAGTTTTTAAGCGTCTTTTACACTCATAATATAAATTGGAACTGTGCTGCTTAGAGAAGACAAACTTTAACAAGAAAAGTTCAAATAAAAAAAATATTTAGTTTACAATTTTTATTAAGTTGTAAGTTTCTTATCAACTTTAATGAATATAGAATTAATAAACCACTATTACTGGGAATGAGTTACATTTAATAGATGGGTAGAAGTGTCACATTGGGTGCCGTTGGGGATGTGAAGTAAATCTTGCATCTCAAGCCGATTCATAATCTTATTCGAGGTGGCACCTGGGCAACGTTGTTCGTGATATTTTTTTATCATGAATAGCAACAGATAGTGAGCGATGAAACCTAATTGTTGAGTTAGCCACCAGTTTTCAGGTCCTTTATTGACTATGAAAACACGAAAAACAAGTAACAAACGGAAACCCCAAGTGTTGACAAACAAGGACCATGATTTGAGTAGGTGCTACTATCAGAATTGCGAATGGCCTCAAAAACTATATCCCCTCCATGCAGGAGATGAGACGGACAGATAAGGATGCTCGCGACGTGAAAATTGCGACATCTATTATAGATGCCATGCGGAGAAGCACGAATTTAGATGTGGATTTGCAGTTGCCAAGACACTCAGACATCTTATCGGGCGTTTCAATCCTGTTGGTGATCGAAAAGCCACAATCCGCATCAAGGCGTAATATTTCTACTGTTTTGTGCCCATGCACATTTCACGAGCGTCTAGAGAAAATATACGGCCGCTGCCCTGGCCATGACCTCAAAATCGTCCTGGAAGATGTAAGTGCAAAAATAGGAATGGAAGATGTTCTTGTTTCAGCGATCGGTAATTTCCACCTGCATACCGACAAGTCAGACAACGGGTTAGCTTCGCAGTAGGAAGAAACATGGTAGTAAATGGAACCAGATTTCAGCACAAAGACATCAACATGGCAATTTGGCTATCCTTCGATCAAAACACCAAAAATCAACTTGATCCTGTGGCAATTGTTGGAAGGAATGCATCCAATGTCATGGAGAAGCGTATGATTCGTGGTGCTAATATTGGCTCGGATCAATATCTGGATTCAGCCTAGGTGCACACAAGATTGAGCAGAGCGAAAAATGCACTTAACCAAACACTAAAAAAGCTGAACATCGCAAAGCCGCAAACCCCAGAGATAGCCACTGCCTACGCCAACCAGCTCTCCCAACTACTGCGACACAACGCCTTTTCTTTTGATGTTCCCGATACACAGTAACAGCATATTGCACATTCCATGGCAACCGCCGCTACAACCGTGCTTGGATATGAAAAACGGCGCTCATACGAATCCTAGTACGATAAAGAATGACGCATAGCGTCTAAGGAACAGGATCCTGCTTATAAGGCAACGCTACAGCCAATTGTAATCCTGGCAGTTAGAGAAAGTCACAAAGAGACAATAGAACAGGCGAGACAGCTATATGCGCGAATAAAGTTGGATGAAGGCACGGGAGAACGAGGATATAGAGCGATACAGGGATGGAGGTGAAGTCCCTAAAATGTTACCAAAAAGTAAAAGCAAAAGGCTAAGGTAATGGCTTCCCTTCCTTTAAGAGTAAGGATGGATACAGATACGCAGAGGGTGCTGCTGCATATGTGGAGAGGACACAACCAGCAACTGCTGGTTTTAGTAGGCAGCGCACATCAAGGTATCACTCGAATTGTCGACGACGGCTTAGATTGCCCACCGCCAAGTTAAGCAAAGGTAAGGAGAGCAATATCGCTGCTGAAAACAAATTAAGCAGCCAGTGTCTACGGACTGTTGGCCGAGCTCTTCAATTCCGGTGGCGATGAGCTGATAACGAGCATGCACCAGCTCCTACAAACTGTTTGGCTTAACGACTGCATGCCCAACGATTGAAATCTAAGCGTGTTATGTCCTGTGCTGAAAAACAGTAATACAAGTGTGTGCTCCAACTATCAGCTTGGATCAGCCTTTTACCTATCGCTTACAACGTCCTGTCGTGTGTGCTATGTGAAAAAAGCCAGTGTTATCCAACCTGATCGGGCCATACCAGTGTGGCTGTAGACATGGTAAATCAACAACTGACCAGATATTCACACTTTGCGCAAATCCTGGAAAATACCCAAAAGAAACAGATCGACACGTACCATCTTTTCGTCAACTATAAAGCTGTCTTCGACAGCCCGATTCGACAGAAATTACTCGAAGCCATGGCTGAGTTTGGTATTCCAGGGAATCTAACATGCCTTTGCGAAAAAACGCTGACTGACACGAAGTCTTCAGTGAAGATGGCAAGAACTTTACGGAGCCATTCTATACCAGACGAGGCCTAAAGCAAGGCGACGACCTATCGTGTGACCTCTTCACATAGTGATGGAGATGATTATGAGGAAAGCTGCAGTAAAAAATACGAGTGGCACGATATTCAACAAAGGCCACACGCAACTTGCTTACGCTGCTGACGTAGATATCATCGGTCTGCAGCCTTGTCAGGTATAAAGAAGGAATCAGTGAAATGGGTCTAACGGTGAACGAGGACAAAACGAAATTAAAACTTTCAACGACCAAAGAACCTACTTGCTGGGGAAACTGCGTGAACGTTGACAACTATAAATTCGAGGTGGTAGAAGAATTTATCTACCTAGGCTCCGCCATCAATAACAAAAATAACGCTATCCTCGAAATCCAGAGAAAATCCTGCTTGCTTATAATTGCTACTACGGACTAAGCAAGTTATTGAATGACAAATCCCTCTCTCGATCTCTCGACGAATAAAAATACAGCTATACCAGATACTGATTCTACTTGAATCCTGGGTTGTGCCACAAGGTGATGAATCGGTTCTGGTGGTATTCGAGACTGACATCGACGTGATCAGACCCATAATGAACTCGATGGAAGACACAGAAGAAGGCGACCAAAACTCCGATTACTAAAAACCTTTAAAAACTTGGTGTGACTAACTGGAGAAGAAGCGCACATAATATTTTTCTTCGTGCAGCATATTTTCCAATGAGATTGCAAACAAGTGTCACCTAAGTAAGTAAGAAGTGTCAATAGCATGAATGCTACAAATCTCTCCCATATCTTATACATTTCATTCAAAAGGAAATTGCATATTCTACATCTTCCGTAGACTTGTGACTATCTCGCGTTTTTTGGTATCGAAACACCGCTTAAATTCACTTTATAACAGTAATAGTACTATGTAGTTTCAACTACAACATTGAATGCGTTGCAGTTATATACGATAAGCGAATGCAAGGTAGAAACATTTATAAGGAAAATTAGAGCTAATTACATTTTCTTGCAATTCATGATACTGTGTATCACTTTCCGCTTCCAGTTTGGTGTTCGCTAGTGGTTGCTGTAATCGTAGCAGGATATGTGCAACAACAGCCAAACACCACAATGGTTGTTTAACTACTTATTAGTAATTAACAAGCTCGTTAAAGTTTACGCACAGTAGCTCGTGCGAAGTAAGGCGATATTCATTATACCAATTGCTACATTTAACCGTAGGCATTTTTTTTATTTTGGACTCATTTCTATCGGGCTCTGGCTTAGATGCACGTGTAGATTCAACCCAACACCGTAGTGCCAAAGCAATTTACTTCGATGTAGTAGTTTAGACAAATACAAAGCCAAACATTTACTACCCGCCAGTTTTTAAAGAAATCAATTGCCACTAAATACTAGTTACGTAGTCGATTATAGGAGGTTAATTTCCACATAATACTAGCTATGTGGTAGAATTCAGCGAACTAACTACTGAGCTTGATCCAAGTAAACGAGGACGGGTCAATTTGAATGTGTGTTTGCTGAAATGATTTGTTTTTTTTTATTTCAACATATTTGCTATTTGTTACGATCAACTTCCAACGAAAGTGAAGCAAAGCAAAAAATGTCCCGTTAGTTGAGTGAAAAAAAAACAGACATGAATATTTGGTGGTAGAGTTTTAATTCTTGCAAGCGTTCTTCAGTTGCAATTTAATAATCGTGGAAGTAAAGTGATTGTTAAATGAAACATATTTTTAAAATAAAATATTTAATGTAACTTAAATAAAATTCATATAATTAAATAGAAACGTAATAAAAAAAACTGAAAATTTGTTTACTTTAGTATAATAGTACTCGTAAAGGAAGCAGTCCCAAAGAAATAGGTCCGTAGTCAGTAAAAAAGAACTAGAGAAATAGTTGGAACCAATGTACCAGTTACGTAGTTAGTATGTCAGAACTATCTCAGTAGCTAGTACAGGGTAATGCAGAGGGAAGTGAGTATATTACCCCCAATGACAAGCCCATGTTAAATTCGCCAGTAAAAAGCCATTGAAGGTAAATTAGTCGGAACTAGTCATGTTTACTTAGGAACTACCTATGCTACAGGTTTTGAACTAGTTCCATTTCCTGGCGGGTAATGAGTTATTTAGTTATATACGGAAAACTGACAGAATGCATTAAGGTTGTTTTATAGATACTGTAATGCAAATTTGGGAGGAAATCAGTAAGAGGTAACAATAAGACCAAATTCTGTATTTAGTAAAGTTCAAGCAGGATAAAGTTTTAGAGAAAAAATCTGGAAGTCTAGACACGCCCCTTCTGGTACCTCCCATACAAATGTACCACTCCGACCACTTTAGAAATCGAGTAATAATATCAATATAACATAATTTTTTTTGTTTTACTGAGGGTGATGGTATATGTAAGTCGGGTTGCCCGACTGAAGCTTTCTTACTGGTTTTAATTATGATTTCAGTAACTGGCTTCTATAATTTAGTTAAAAACATACCGTTTTTTAGCTTCTTATTTAAGTTAATTAAATCCCTTTTGTAACACTGAAGATTCATTAACGTTATTTAGATGTTTTTATTTTTTTGTTATCATATTTGTTTGTTTTTTACAGTCAAATTAATGAGATCGTAAATTTTTAGGATACTAATTTCATTACTTCTCTCCTAGCGATGCGAAAAATTTGTATCGCATTACATTTGGTTGTATTGTCCATCAACACGTTTTTAATTCTCCGACACTCTTACAGCTATGAGCAGTCCATGCATGGCAATTAATACATAATTCATTGGATTTTGTCTAGAGGTGTTAACAGGACCATAAAACTTTACAATAATAAAAACAAATCAAATGCTAATATAGACAAGTTAATGTGCCGCAGCACATTAAGATATACAAAAGGTGTTGTCTGCTGTTATTTAAATAAAATAAGTATTAGTTGCTGCGGACGACCGTCGTCAGCAATCCTCACCTCAGGTTATTTCAGTTGCAAAGCTGTTAAATCAAAATAAAATAAATCCAGAACAATAATTTGGAAGGTAAATAAGTTATGACTGTTTAAGGATATGGGGGTTTAATTATGAAAACACAATTAAAATGAAAATAAAATTACGCGATTAAGTTAAGGTTTTGTTGTGGTATGTTTCCATAATACAAGGATTTATGTCCATTACTGTAAACATTGTAATTTTAGCGACAGCATCCAGTTTATTGTTATATTAAACATCAAATATAAATAGCTCTTGGCCTTCAAATTTTGAAGTCTTTAAGAAAAGCTATTAATCGTTGTTAAATACTAAAACTTGCCAAGTTTATGTTTGTTCTTCTAGAACAAAAAATAAAAACAACAATGTTTACCCAAGGGCAGGAGAGTTAAAGTTGATAAGACCACATCAATTAAATATATCTCAATGTTGTGTGACTATGGCCTAATAGTTGAATGTTTTTTGTGTATTGCTGTGTGATAGTTAATTTGTTGTTCATCTTTCTAAGAAAGGATAATTAATTAAATTATAACAAGAGTTAAGAAATATACCACCGCCGGCAATAATAGATATAAAATGTAATAAGATAATTGGTAATTGAGTGTAGGCAAGGAATTATATAGGTTTTGTTTGGATCTTTTGTAAAAGCAAACAAATGAACAAAGTTACTGTAGCATAACAAAAATCAAATGTGGTAGAGCTTGTCACATAAGAGTGGGTTAATAAGTTTATATTAGGGAACTCACATAAACGATAATCCAAAGGTAAATCCGGACATCAGCTTTTTATGAATAATTTAGCGTAAAAATAAAAATTGACATGACTCCTCGGAAGTTGCTGTTTACCGCAACTAGGATACACGACTTGAACCCACGACGACTAAAGAAAATACTAAGATAGCTATACTCATACCCAAAAGCTCTAAGGTTGTAACAGAGTTAATCGCTCAATGCTATTGTCCTTATTAGGATGCACATTTATCTCAAGCCTGATTTTTATACATTTTATAATGGAGGGAAAGCAATTTTCTATCATTCACTTTTCTATCATTCGCAGAACACAACATCCCATAGTTAACGAACTTTCCGGCAATTTCACTGTGTATCCACTCTCTGGTAGCAAACGTAACAAGCATATAACCATCGAAGCATCTTAGGATATAGGTAACAGAAGTTAGCGAAGCTTATTAATACTGCTCTCTTAGGATAGAACTCGGTGACATAAAAAGCCACTCCCCTAAAAATAAACCATCTATTACTAAAAACCAATTAAGAAACTTACTGCCGGATAAACCGATTTTTCAGTAAAAACCCGATAGGGGCTGGCTAGGGTTTAAATAGTATACTAATTATACCATCACCCTTTGGGATGAGGGTATATATCATTTGATACGACCCAAAAGTGTAACACATAGAAGGAGTGACTTTAGACCCTAGGTTTCTTTGAACCAAATTCGATTCATGACTTTTTAAGTCGTTTGAGCCATGTCCGTCTGTCTGTCTGTCTGGTGGCTGTCCGGCTGGTTCGCACGATAACTTTCGAAAGACGCAACCAAATGTTTTGAAATTTTGCACGAGTTATTATTTTGTCAAAACTACTTACGGTATTGCAAATGGGCTACATGGCCCCGCCCTTCTGGTACCTCCCATACAAATACATCATCCGTCCACTTTAGAAATCGAGTAATAATATCAATACATCCTACGGAATCGTCCCCAAATTCTGTATTTAGTAAAGCTATAACAGGATAAAGTTTTGGAAAAAATTTTGAAAGCCTAGCCACGCCCCTTCTGGTACCTCCCATACAAATCTACCTTTCCGCCCACTATAGAGATGGAGAAATAATATCAATAAATTAAACGTGATCGTACCCAAATTCTATTTTTAGTAAAGCTATAACAGGATAAAGTTTTGGAGAAAAAAATTGGAAGTCTATTCACGCCCCATCTGGTACCTCCCATACACATCTGGTACCGCCCACTTTAGAAAACGATTAATATTATTAAAAGACCTAACGCGATCGTGCCCAAATTCTGTATTTGGTAAAGTTTAAGCAGGATAAAGTTTTGGAGAAAAAATCTGGAAGTCTAGACACGCCCCTTCTGGTACCTCCCATACAAATGTACCACTCCGCCCACTTTAGAAATAGGGTAATAATATCAATACACTCGACACGATCGTGCCCAAATTCAGTATTTTGTTATGTTATAACAGGACAAAGTTTTGGAGAAAAAAATTGGAAGTCTAGCGACGCCCCTTATGGTACCTCCCATACAAATGTACCTTTCCGCCCACTTTAGGGATGTACTAATAATATCAGTACACCCAAGGCAATCGTCCCCAAATTTTGTAATTAGTAAAGCTATAACAGGATAAAGTAATGGAGAATAAATATGGAAGCCGAACCACACCCCTTCTCGTACCTCCCATACAAATGTACCACTCCGCCCACTTTAGAAATCGATTAATAATATCAATATAATAGAAAATTATTTGTTTTACTGAGGGTAAGGGTAAATGTAAGATGGGTTGGCCGAATGAAACTTTCTAACTGGTTTTAATTACAAATCGGTTAATTTCAATAACTCAAGACGTGAACAATATCTTATATTGGGTGATGGTATTTATCAGTCAGTTCAACTGACTGAAATTTCTGTACTGGTTATTTACAACTTTTTAATTTTTTTAATAAAAAAGTTTTATTTTGTTATTAAAAACCATTGCTACAATTATATGATAATTCCATAAGGTAATAAAATGCACAAAAGAATTATCAAAAAAAAAAAAAAATTTTGTCATTGTTACAGCCAACTGTAGTTTTTAATTCTCTTTTGTTCCTCATATTCGGTTCTATGACTTTGATCCTCCAAGTCTATCTGCTGCGAAATATAGTGGTGCATATATGATAGTGTAGATATGATAGTCCATGCTCAGGAAAGTCCCAGAATGTTAAAGAATGTTTCGTATTATCAGAGGTATTGCGTGAAACGAAGAAGTTGAAGTTCGCCTTCTAGCTCCTTAAGACGTGAAAATCTTTTATGATGGAACAGAGGCAGAGAGAAAGCTAAGACATCGAAATTAACAGGTGTAGAAGTGAAGTCCGCAAATTCTAACAAGAGGTACAGTGTGAAGCATGTGGGTCAAAGATGTCCACCTGAATAGACAGAGATGGAAATTTAGTGCTCACATAAATGAGAAGAGAATTTTAATCTGAAGTTGTTTGTACGATGTTAGACAAAATCATTGAGACTCTTAAGGTTCAACAAAATGTTATTTTTGCTGCCGTTAAGGCTCACATTAAACAGCTCTATGTCTACAACGCTCGTATCGGTTGAGTTAAGGGAATACGCTGACGATGTATATATAAATTGCCGGCGACTCCGGTGTTTTTGCTGTGGCCTTTTCAGGCATTCAAAAACATTCCACAGAAGTAGGTCTGAGGACACACAAGGTCTAAACCAAGCCTACTCGCTTCTAAAAAATTTACAACAAGAACTTTAAAGGGGTAGGTAATATTATTATGACAAATATCCATCTCGACGGGCCGAATTCCTACTACACCAGATTTTTGTCATAACTGTACTGATCTGAAGCACAGACTCATGAATGCTTGAATCGCATCTGGGAGTCTATAAGAGAAATTTTTTTAAAAAAAAAATATTTTAATCCAACAGCAAATCCGGCAAGTACTACCGTCGTAAAAATAATGAGCCGTACAACGACATCGACGTTCAAGAAACGCGAGAGCGCTGGATAGGACATGCTTCGCTAATGCATAAAAATGCCCCAGCTTGAAAAACCTTCGACGATAATCTCAATAGGTGGCGAAAAAAGGATAACAAATTAATACCGAACACCTTGGAACATTCTTCTTCTTCTTTACTGGCAGCAACAACAGAAATTCATCTAACAGTAGCCGCACGAAGAAAAGCATCCCAAGCGCTTCGGTCTTTTGCGCTCCGTAGATAGTTCGTCATATCGAGCTTACTTAACAGTTCCGTCACCTGGTCCATCCATCGGAGTTTTGGTAGCCCCCTCCGGCGACGCCCATCGAGTTTATTGCCGAAGACTTTTCGAGCCGGAGCGTTTTCGTCCATTCGTACAACGTGTCCAGCCAGCGCATTCGGTCTCTTTGACCGCGCTGGACCACGTCGATGATGGGTCCAAATATTTTTCGGAGTATTTTTCTCTCGAAGACTCCCAGAATAGATTGATCTGCTCATGATTCATTCGACGACGGTACTCGCCGTTCACGATGATGGGTCCAAATATTTTGCGGAGTATTTTTCTCTCGAAGACTCCCAGAATTGATTGATCCGCTTGTGTCATTACCCAGGATTCTGCGCTGTAGAGCAAGACAGGTAGGATCAGAGTCTGGTAGAGCTGGATCTTTGTTCTTCGAGAGAGAGCTTTGTCGTTAAGTCGCTTGCTTAGCGCATAGTAACAGACATTTGCAATCAACACTCTTCTTTTGACTTCGAGGCTGACATTATTATTTTTGTTTATAGCGGAGCCAAGGTGGACAAAATCATATACCACTTCAATGTTATAGTTGTCAACGTTCACACAGCGTCCCAGACGAGTGGACTTTTTGTTCGTTGAAACAAATAACTTGGTTTTTGTCCTAGTTTATCACCAGACCCACTTCAGCCGACTGCTTTTCAATGCTCGAAAAAACGAAGTAACATCTCGCAATCCACGTCCAATAATATCTATATCATCAGCATATGCGAGTAACATGTGGCTTTTGTTAAATATGGAGCCATTCCTGTTTACTGCTCCTTTCCGCATGATCATCACCATTACGATGTTAAAGAGATCGCAGGACAGACTATCGCCTTGTCTAAAGCCTCGCTTGGCAGAAGATGGCTCTGACAGATTTTTGCCAATTTTCACTGAAGACTTCGTGTCAGTCAGTGTCATCCCGCAGAGTAGAAGTAGCTTTGCGGGGATACCAAACTCAGCCATAGCATCCAACAATTTCTGTCGTAACTGACTGTCAAATGCAGATTTGTAATCAATGAACAGATGGTAGGTATCGATCTGCATTTCTTGGGTCTTCTCCTGGATTTGGTGGATTTACCAGGTCTAAAGCCACACTGATAAGGTCCTATCAGTTTCGCCAGAATGGGCTTTAGGCTTTTACATAATACATTATACAGGACCTTGTATGCGATAGGTAAAAGGCTAATCCCGCGATAGTTGGTACACACACTAGGATCGCCTTTCTTAAGGATGGGACATAGGACACTCAGATTCCAATCATCGGGCATGCATGTTACCAGGTCATCGCCGCCGGCTTAAAAAAGCTCTGCCGGCAGTCCATCGGCTTCCGCAGCTTTATTATTTTAAGCCTCACAATTGCCGTGCTGATCTCGTTTTGGCTCGGTGGTGGACAGTCTACCCCATCGTCGATGATTGGTGCGATTTCGTCACTTATGCTGTCTTCGGGAACGAGAAGAGATTGCAAGTGTTTCCTCTGAGTGTCCGTGACCAGATTTCCGTCTCTGTCCTTACAGGTGGGGATCCCTGTTCCAAACATTGTGAAACATTGTGTAGCTGAAATTGATCTGTTTTCCTCTTAAAAAAAAATAAGATGAACGATTGTTTATTTTTATCCCTTCACTCAAAAATATATTCATTTATTTTGTCTTTCCTTAAAACAACTTACTCTCGTAAAATTTGATATACTTAGAGGCATCATGTGAGAAAATAAACTAAGTTCAATATTTTAAAACATCTGTAATTTTTCTTTCTAAATTTCTTTACTAATACATTTCTAATGTTAAATGTAAAATGAACTATTTATAGCCTTTTCCATCATACTTTACTACTTCATTTATATGTTCACCTATTTGTGTTTAGCAAATTGGTTTCCTTATAACATACTCTGCACATTCCACCTGATGCCTTTACTTGTACACAATATTTAACAAGGCGACTATAAAGCTGCCGTCAACAAACCGATGCGGCAGAAATTACTCGTTTGCTTGCAATATCCTTTGCACATTCCAAATGATGCCTTCACTTGTTCACATACTTTACATAGTTTTCTATCTATTGAAGCTACACAATTTTCTATGCTGAGATTGCTCAACTTCCAGTTTGTCAAAAGTTAATGTTTTCATCTGTGGATGGTTAACATTCGTAGACTTCAAAAATAACACAAAAGTAAGTCACTTTACTTTACAGGTAAAATTAATGCTGAAGACGATTGATACTGCAAAGACATGTAACAAACATCAACATAATCATGAGTATGTGTGTAATCCTTTTGCATCTGTTGTTGGTGTGTCATTCCTTAGTGCCATATTTTGCTTTGCCTTTGCTATCACTTATTGAGGCTAAGTAACTGCTAGCCTACATTTTACTCTATCACCGCAAAAAATTGCAGACTTGCCATGATGGGCTAACTTGTTGTCTGTGTTGAAAGATACTGATGACAGTGCCGAAGGAATTGGAATATTGTTAATGCTTCTGTTTACTAACACATGGGAACTGTTTGGTGTATTAAGAAAACTTGTTTAATATTTATCATCCTGCAGGCACATCTGTAGTTTGTTCTACATAACGAAACATATTTAATGCTGATTATAGATAAAATTTACTTTGTGCTGTTACAGAAGTGGTTGAATGAAAATCTAATATAAAGAAAAATACAGCCTTTAAGTAGAAATGTCAATTTGTAGGAACTTCTTAATAATTTTCAGCGACAAAATATTACTCTGATTTTTATTATTGAAGAAAATTAATTTAAGGCTTTCTCAGTCAGCAGTCAGCGTTGGAGCGGATAGTGCCATTAGGTCACTTACTGTGTTAAACCGAGAAACTAGATGTCGAAGTCTCTTAGCGTGTCTTCTAGATTTTCCATACTTTCGTGTTTTTATAATAGTTACTTATTTAAGGAGACACAATTAACTCTTCGTTATGGAGCTCATCTTTTGCCTAAAATAATGCAAAGATAACTACTTTTAGAATAGACCAGTTGGGCTGTGTCCGAATTCACACTAAACAAACTTGCGTTGTATGTTTGTTCCCCATCTTCGATATTGATAAACACTCTTAATTTACTGCTCAGGAGTATTGAAAAAGAGTTACTAAAGAGTAAAATTGTAATCCAAAAAGTCGGATAGTCGTTGATGTTGTCTTTAAGAAATTAAAGTAGAAAATTGTTCTTTCGCTCCGAGGTATAGATTCCGGCAGCGAATTCAAATTTAAATGTTTTGTAAATAATTTGAAAAATAAACTTCTAAATGAATCAACTTGTGTTCATTTGTGTTCCACGCTACAGTTGGTTCTTTTTGAAAAATTTCAAGGGCAGCAAATTCAATAAAACATTTTTTAATACTTGTATGCTTTAATAACATTTCCTTTCAATTGATTTGTTGTCCCTCAAAGTAAATGTCTATCATGAAACAAAATAAATGCACTCCCTTCACGAAGGGTCCAGGGAATTTATTTTAATTATTTTAATTGACGTCATTTTGTACTTTTTCTTTGCCTTATCTTTGTGAATGAAAGAAAAACCATATGGAAAAAATACCCAATAGTAAATTCAATTCAACAGTGTAATTTAATAACAAGAAGAATGAATGGAAACCTATATAAATCTATGAACAAAAATAAAGGAATTTTATTCTAAAGTATAGTTTACAAGGTATCTACTAGGGTGATCAGTTCGGTTTTCAAAAACCGGCTACTCGGTTTTTTTCACTCATAAAAACCGTCGGTTTTTTTTAAATCCATATTTTTCGAATATCGAATAATCCGGTTATTTTTTGTCGAATCTCGGTTTTTTTGGCATTCGATATTTTTTTATTTAAATTTATTCATAATTGTGGTAAATGTGTTTTCGTACTTGTTTTTTTTCCAGTATCTCGGAAGAACAACCTAATTGTTAGTTTTATAAATCTTCACTGTTTAATAAGTCGGCTGAAAAGCGAAAGAAATTACAAATGTTTGTAAAAGACCAATTTAATAAGGAGCTTCAACTTATCCATGATGTTAAGCACCACTGGAATTCCATGGCCAATATGGTTTCTCAATTTTTAAAATTGCACAAATGTGTGAATCATACTTTATTGGAGTTAGGACTGACACCATTTAGGGAAAATTATAACGCAACTTTGTCTGTGCTTAGTGACACCCTTAAACCTTTGGAAATGTCTATACAAAAACTTTCTGCAAACTCTTCGACTTTAGCTGATGCTGCAGGTATTTTTAAATTTTTACTTTAACACTTTTCAACAATTCAAAACCAATGATCAATAAATTTACATGCAATTTTCAAAAGACGTATATCAGAACGACGTGTTCAAACCCTGAATACTCTCATTTTGTATTTAAGTACGAGTAAACTCCCAATTAATGACATATTTCTAAAATATTCAAGTAAAATTGATTTTTGATTTTTTATATATGGATAAGAGCGGCAAAAGGACTCAAAACCTTGTCAGATTATTAAACGCCTTGTACACTATAAGTCCAAATAGTACACTGAGTGAAAGAGCATTTTCAATGTCAAGTTTTATAAAAACCAAAGAAAAAAATAGGTATAAACCCAAGCACTTAAATTGTATCTTATTTCTTAAATGTTACTTAAGGTAAAACTAAAGATTACATTTAATATATTTATATATAATCAATTATTTAGAAATTAATTGTTTTGTTTCGTTTGTCTTTGTTAAAATAACAAACTGATCTCACTAATGTTTTGCATTGTAATTATAATTTAACAAAAAGTTTACTTTTTAAAGGTATAATTGATTTGTTTTCTGTTATTTTTTAATAAAAATTTTTGTAAAAAATTGTGTTTTAATTTGTTATTTGGCATAATTTTGAAAACCGGATTATCCGGTTTTTTGTGAATTTCAAAAAAAGCAACCGGTTTTTTTTAAATGCCATTTTTCGAATAATTCGAAAACCGGTTTTCGCAAAAACCCGAATAATTGATCACCCTAGTATCTACCCATATGTACTCATATCCCCTCAAAAACATGAGCGAGATAGCCTAATAAGAAAACATGTAGGAGTAAGCAAAGACAAACACTACAAATTATAGCAAAGTAATTTTGAATTATGGGAAGGTGGATAGGAAATCAAAATGTACTGATTTGACAGTAGATAGAGGATATGGGTGGATAGCGGGTAAATCAGCCATAAAAATAACTAAAAAGCTGACAGACATAAAATGGAAAAGAAAGTGTGTATGGGAAATGGGACTTTGCCCAGAGGTTGAAAGTTACTGATTGTCACTCACTTGGGAGTGACCAGAAGCGATTCTTTTGCGGCACTGTCCAAGCAGCTAACTACTTCCGGTCTTAGACCAAGTATTCCCCGGGCAATGACTTTAAAGCAACCGCTTAGAAGTTACCTAAAGTTAGAAGGCGAAATGTTGAGTAACCTAAACGGCATGCTACCACCGATGCGTCTTAGAAACTAGGTAACAGAAGTTACTGAAGCTCAACACAGGCTCTCTTAGTGGCTTTGGCAGCCCCAAGAAACTAAGATAAGGAGCGGTGGCCTAATAAGCCACTCTCCTTAAAGAAAATTTATTATGAAAACACGAAGAAAAGGAAAAACAAGAACCCCCCCAAATGTTGACGACCTCCGCACACGATAAAAGAGCCATGATTTAAGGATATGCACCTGGAATGTCCGAACTCAATACAGAGATGGTGCCTCTATCCAACTGGCGGATGTCCTTGACAAATACAAGGCTGACATCACCGCCACACAGGAAATGAGATGGACGGGACGGGGATGCACACGACGGAAGAACTGAGACATCTTTTACAGCTGCCATGCAGAAAGACACGAATTGGATGTGGTTTCATAGCCGCCAAGAGACTTCGACACCTGGTCTCGCGGTTTAACCCTGTAAGTGACCGTATAGCCACCATTCCCATCCGGGCGAAATATTTTTACATTACACTGATTTGTGGACACGCCCCGACGGAAGACAAAGACGATGACATCAAAGATGCATTCTATTAGCGCCTGGAGGATATATATGACCACTGGCCTGCACATGACATTAAAATTGTTCTGGGAGATTTTAATGCTAAAATAGGAAGAGAAGATGCTCTTGGTTCAGCAGTCGGAAAATTCAGTCTACACAACAACACCTCCGATAACAGATTCAGACTGGTAAGTTTCGCGTCGGCAAGAAACATGGTTGTGAGTGGAACAACGCAACATGGATATCTCCCGATCAAAATACAAGAAATCATATTGATCACTTAGTAATTGATGGAAGGCATGTCTCAAGCGTTATTGACGTGCGTGTGATACGCGGTGCAAATATCGACTCGGATCACTACCTAGTTCCAGCCAAGGTACGCACACGATTAAGTAATGCTAAAAACACTCGTAATCAAACGCAAAGGAACCTAGACATCACAAAGCTAAATACCACTGAGTTAAGTATGGTTTACACGCTATCTACCCATATCTACTCATATCCCCTCAACAACAAAAGCGAGATAGCCTTATTAGAAATCATGTGGGAGTAAGCAAAGGCAAACACTACAAAATTATAGCAAAGTAATATTGAGTTATAGGAAGGTAGATAGGAAATCAAAATATACTGATTTGACTGGAGATAGGGGATATGGGTGGATAGCGTGTAAATCAGCCTTTAGCCAATGCCTACTCCAACCAACTCTCTCAATTACTCCATACAAATCCCCCTAGTTCTGATGTTCCTGACATGCAGTTGCAGCATATTGCGAATTCTATGACCACTGCCGCAACAACCGTACTGGGTTATAAAAACCACGCTCAGACAAGCCCTGGTACGATGATGAATGTCGCAAAATGTCTGAGGAAATATATGCTGCATACAAGGCAAAACTGCAGCCAATGGCGACGCGTGCGGTGACGGAGCGTTATAAAGAGAAAAGGAGGGAGATGAAACGCCTGCTTAGACGGAAAAAGCGTCTGTGGAAGAAAAGAGAGAGCCAAGATATCGAAAACTACAGGGATAGAGGTGAGGCCCGAAAGTTCTACCAAAAGGTAAAAAGTAAAGGTTTTGGAACAGGGATCCCCACCTGTAAGGACAGAGACGGAAATCTGGTCACGGACACTCAGAGTCTGCTGCAAATATGGAGGGAACACTTTCAATTTCTTCTCGTTCCCGAAGGCAGCATAAGTGATGAAATCGCACCAATCATTGACGATGGAGTAGACTGTCCACCACCGAGCCAAAACGAGATCAGCACGGCAACTGCGCGGCTTAAAAATAATAAAGCTGCGGGAGCCGATGGACTGCCGGCAGAGCTTTTTAAAGCCGGCGGCGATGACCTGGTAACATGCATGCATCAGCTCATAAACACGATTTGGCTCAGGGAGTGCATGCCCGATGATTGGAATCTGAGTGTCCTATGTCTCGTGCCTAAGAAAGGCGATCCTAGTGTGTGTACCAACTATCGCAGGATTAGCCTTTTACCCAACGCATACAAGGTCCTGTCTAGTGTGTTATGTGAAAGACTAAAGCCCCTCCTGGCGAACCTGATTGGACCTTATCAGTGTGCCTTTAGACCTGGTAAATCCACCACCGACCAGATATTCACGCTACGACAAATCCTGGAGAAGACCCAAGAAATGCAGATCGATACCTACCATCTGTTCATCGATTACAAAGCTGCATTTGACAGTCCGATACGACAGAAATTGTTGGATGCTATGGCTGAGTTTGGTATTCCCGCAAAACTAATTCGACTCTGCGGGATGACACTGACTGACACGAAGTATTCAGTGAAAATTGGCAAAAATCTGTCAGAGCCATTTTCTACCAAGCGAGGCTTTAGACAAGGCGATAGTCTGTCCTGCGATCTCTTTAACATCGTAATGGAAATGATCATGCGGAAAGCAGCAGTAAACAGTAATGTCACCATATTTAACAAAAGCCACATGTTGCTCGCGTATGCTGATGATATCGATATTATTGGACGTGGATTGCGAGATGTTACTGCGGCTTTTTCGAGCATTGAAAAGCAGTCGGCTGAAGTGGGTCTGGTGATAAACGAGGACAAAACCAAGTTATTTGTTTCAATGAACAAAGAGTCCACTCGTCTGGGACGCTGCGTGAACGTTGACAACTATAATTTTGAAGTGGTAGATGATTTTGTCTACCTTGGCTCCGCCATAAACAAAAATAATAATGTCAGCCTCGAAATCAAAAGACGAGCTTGTGCCTTTGATACTCTAAAAACTAGTAAGGTAATTATCTAATAACCTTCACCATTTATAAAAAATAGTGATACACGCGGGTATTTTCATTGGAAATAGTTTTTGTCCGATCTTATAAAAAATTATTTAATGCTGATGATTTATTTTGAGATTTTTGTTCGAATTTCTCTTATTAATTCTCTTAAACTTTCATTACCTAGAAATATTGAATAGAACATTTCACATTTGTTGACAAATTTAATGTTGATTTCTCTTTTGTATCCTATTCAAGCTAATTATTTGTACGAACAAAATAAGAAATCAAATGAAGCAGTTAAGCTAAAATTTATTACTAAATTATATATAACTAAACGTTGATTAGGGCATTGACAATAAATAGTTAAATGCAAACAATTCACTTACCTAAAATGATTATTTCTGTAAAAGCAAATCCACCTAATAGGACTTAGTATTGATTTGAAGTAATCGTAAAGGGGAAAATGTGTTTCCGTCTATTTTTTCACACTTAATATTATCAATTTGTATGTGCTTTCGGAATTTAACAACACAATCTGACAGTAAATGACAAACACCAAGATTATGTGAGCGTGTGTAAGTACTATACGACTTGTGCTTGCTGGTTGTATGTTTTTGTGTGAATGCGTGTGTACGTGTTTACACTGATAATATGGGAAGGAAGAAAGAGCTCGTAAAAAATCTATTTCCATTCACTTTAACACATCTTCTGAAGGAAGAGCAGTAAATGAATTAATGGCTTTAATAGGAATATGCAGCCCCTACCGTTCAGAGCCCTGTTAGCAACATCTTAGGTTCGAGCGAATTTACAGAGGATGTTAAGTGAGAGAGGTTTGATTGGAAGTTTCTTGTTTCATTTAAGCTTTTTGAACCTTGAACTAGAATAGTCCACATTAGTACCCGAAACAAAAATCTCTAATATTTATTTTTGAGTGCCACGTTCATAACATTTCCCTTATATTTCAAAAATAAGCTCAAACAACTGTGCAGTTATTCCACACTGTTAACCTTTTACACTTTATTACGTCGCCAATTAATATAATATCACAAGAGTAAACTGAATTAATGTTTTTTTCTAGCCACTCAGGAAAATGTAGGGATTTTTCTTTTAATCAATTTTTGTTTTCTTTTTATTCTCTTTATATTGAGGACTAATTTCTTTTATTCAATCAAGTATTTCTATATATATTTTTTCTACTCATGTGTATGGGCCAGTTGTTTCGTGTTCGGACTATAAATGAAAAAATCCAATTTGTTCTGTCTTTCATTTAGTTATTTTCTTCTAACTGTATACTCGTGTGACACACTTGCTTGCTATAGTGTCAGCATCAAGTTAATAAATCTTCATAATGCCATTGTTGTTGTTTCAAATTAGGTGAAACTGATGATTGACTTCCTAACACTGAAGTACTTGGGATTAAATAAACTTGATTATTTGTGAAATTCCAAGATAGTCTATGACACTGACGGGTCAATACTGTTTGCTTTAGCAGCAAAGAAGAAGGCAAAATGTGCTCTAAATAAAAAAATGTTTTTGGAATTTAATAATAATAAACAAATTTGTGGATACTCCTGAAAATTAATTCACTTAAAGTGCCCACACACAAACATGCGTACATTAAACTACGGTACAGAATATTCATTTAGTTTATTATAAAAATAGTTTTCTTGCTGTATATACTACACCCCTCTGTTTTACGGTGTATAATTTAGATTTATTCTTTAGAGAGTTCCTGTCTACAAAGTTTTGTGATTATTATTTGACAGTAAATTATTAGTTGTTATTGTTTTCTCTTTGTTTTTTACTATACTAAAGCGTAGCCTTATGAGTCCGTTTTTCATGCTAAGGATACTTCCTGTTTTCTCCAGTAAAGGATACAGGATAACAAAAGTTTTCGTTTGTTTCAAAGGGTTTGTGTGTAGTTATTTGTTTTTGCTTGCAGCTATTTACATACTTATTTATTTATTCTATTCGATTTATTTATTCTGTTTGATTATATTAAATCTAAATAAATCTTGTTTATTGAATGCGTCATAATTGACTGTCTAAGTTGCTCTATATTTTCTTAATAGAGCGCATGAAGATTTGAATTAAAATTAGTAGAGCTCTAGCGATTCAACAGCGAGTAATGTTGGTTTACATTGTTTGGCTATCCGCCCTGCCAGCTGTCAACATAATCCAACAAAAGAATGATCTTGAACCGGACTATGAAATCACTTTCATTATGTATACATACACTTAAACTTAATTTCCCTTTGCACCCCATGAATAATTTTATTTCTTTTTTTCTTTTAATATGACTGGAGCCAGGTTTGAACCTGCGATCTCCCGCATGGTAGTCGCGTGTTCTAACCACTATGCCACGGCTTATAGATCTAAAATACAAGTCAATAGTTTTGCAGTTTTACTTTTTTTGTGGAGACGAATTCTTACATCTATTGTTATGTAGTCCTTGAGAATGCGTTGGAGGAGAAGTCATTGAAAAATAAAGAAAAAAAAAATTATGTTAAAAAAAATCCCTCCTAGTATATGCGTTATACTTCTTCTTCTTTACTGGCAGCAACAACAGAAGTTCATCTATCAGTAGCCGCACGCAAAAAAACATTCCAAGCTCTTCAGTCTTAACAGTTTCGTCACCTGGTCCATCCATCGGAGTTTTGGTCGCCCCCTCCTGCGCCGCCCGTCGAGTTTATTGCCGAAGACTTTTCGAGCCGGAGCGTTTTTGTCCATTCGCACAAGCCAGCGGCCTATTTGAACGCGCATTCGGCCTATTTGAACGCGCTTGACCACGTCGATGTCGTTGTACAGCTCATACAGCTCATGATTCATTCGACGACGGTACTCGCCGTTCACGATGATGGGTCCAAATATTTTGCGGAGTATTTTTCTCTCGATGACTCCCAGAATAGATTGATCCGCTTGCGTCAATAGCCAGGATTCTGCGCTGTAGAGCAAGACAGGTAGGATCAGAGTCTGGTAGAGCTGGATCTTAGTTCTTCGAGAGAGCGCTCTTTGTCGTTAAATCGCTTGCTTAGCGCATAGTAGCAGCGGTTTGCGATCAATACTCGTCTTTTGATTTCGAGGCAGACATTATTATTTTTGTTTATGGCGGAGCCAAGGTACACAAAATCATCTACCACTTCAAAGTTGTAGTTGTCAACGTTCACGCAGCGTCCCAGACGAGTGGACACTTTGTTCGTTGAAACAAATAACTTGGTTTTGTCCTCACTCAGACCCACTTCAGCCGACTACTTTTCAATGCACGGAAAAGCCGTAGTAACATCTCGCAACCCATGTCCAATAATATCTATATCATCAGCATACGCAAGCAACATGTGGCTTTTGTTAAATATGGTGCCATTCCTGTTTACTGCTGCGTTCTCCATTACGATGTTAAAGAGATCGAAGGACAGACTATTGCCTTGTCTAAAGCCTCGCTTGGTAGAAAATGGGTCCGACAGATTTTTGCCAATTTTCACTGAAGACTTCGTGTCAGTCAGTGTCATCCCGCAGAGTCGAATTAGCGTTGCGGGGATACCAAACTCAGCCATAGCATCCAACAATTTCTGTCGTATCGGACTGTCAAATGCAGCTTTGTTATCGATGAACAGATGGTAGGTAACGATCTGCATTTCTTGGGTCTTCTCCAGGATTTGTCGTAGCGTGAATATCTGGTCAGTGGTGGATTTACCAGGTCTAAAGCCACACTGATAAGGTCCAATCAGGTTCGCCAGAAGGGGCTTTAGTCTTTCACATAACACACTAGACAGGACCTTGTATGCGATGGGTAAAAGGCTAATCCCGCGATAGTTGGTACACACACTAGGATCGCCTTTCTTAAGCACGTGACATAGGACACTCCGATTCCAATCATCGGGCATGCACTCCCTGAGTCAAATCGTGTTTTTTAGCTGGTGCATGCATGTTACCAGGTCATCGCCGCCGACTTTAAAAAGCTCTGCCGGCAGTCCATCGACTCCCGCATATATATGCGTAATACACGACATTATAATCCAGATTTGTTTAAATTGTTAAATTTAGCATTGAATGAACAATAAAAAATGCAATTTATATAAAAACCTCAAGGTATGATCCATTCTTTAATGCAACAGATAAGTTCAAATTTGGGAATAAATACGTATACGCTATATTTTGTGTCTGTTGATTGAGCTATTCTATATACGCCACCATATACTTTGAAACAACCAATGCACAGTGGGGTATTTTTCACTCAAACAGAAGATTAATTTAGGGAAGGCACAGTGGCCCAAACGGGCAATCTAGCGGGATTTAAGTCGAATTCCAATGTTTGAAAATACCGATCTTTTTTGTTTTCGTTTAATTGACAACTCTTGTAAATGCTTATAAATCTTCACTGAAGACTACGTGTCATTCCGCAAAGGCGTATCAGCTGGAATACCAAACTCAGCCTTGGAGCCATAATTTCTGCCGTCTCGGGCTGTCGACGGCAGCTTTATAGTCGACGAAAAGATGGTACGTGTCGATCTGTTTCTCTTGGGTCCTTTCCAGGATTTGCCGAAGTGTGAATATCCGGTCAGTTTTTGATTTTCCAGGTCTAAAGCCATGCTGATAAGGCCCTATCAGGTTGGATAACACTGGCTTTAGCCTTTCACATAGCACACTCGACAGGACCTTATATGCGATGGGTAAAAGGCGTATCCCGCGGTAGTTGGAGCACACAATTGGATCACCTTTTTTTAGAACTGGATATAATACGCTTAAGTTCCAATCGTCGGGCATGCACTCTTTAAGCCAAACCGTGCGCAGGAGCTGCTGGATGCTCGTTATCAGCTTCTCGAGCTCTGCCGACAGATCGTCGGCACCGGCTGTTTTTTGCTCTTTTTACCTCGGCTTGACTTGGTAGTAGGCAATCTAAACAGTCGTCGACAATTGGCGTGATAACTTCAGGTGCGCTGCCTTCTTGAATCAGTAGTTGCTGGAAGTTTTCTCTCCATATGTGCAGCACATTCTGCGTAGCTGTGACCAGATTTCCATCCTTGTCCTTAGAGGAGGGGAGGCCATTACCGTAGCCATTTGCTCTTATTTTCTGGAAAAATGTTTGGCCCTCACGTCATCCCTGTATCGCTTTATATTCTAGTTCTCCCGTTCCTTCATTTGACGTTTTTTTCGCTTAAATAGCTGTCTCGACTGTTTTACTTTTTCCCAGTGCACAACATCTACACCACAAATAATTTAATTCAAGTTAATCCAAAGTTTCTGGAAATAAACACCATCAACACCATCGTCATGTTAATAATTTATGTATGTCAATTATTTTCCTCCATTCAACAACATTCAAAACAAATTTGCAACAAATATTCCGCATTTTGCGTTGAACAAATATCTCATACAATCGTGCTATAAGGTAAACCTGCTGTGGTACAACATTACAATAGATATTGACATTACAATACTACTCGTATTTCATCCATCAACTAAAGTTCGTTTCAGCAAAATGGGGCTAAACAAAAAAGATTTATACATTGTATATTCAACTGTTGACGCTTTATTGTACATTTAAGGCCTTATTCATTATAATTTCTATATGGCTTATAGAACGATTTTATTAATTCTTTATTATTTGTTTTAATTGCTTCTGTATTGACCAAAAATGTATTTGTCGTTTGTTAAAACTTGTAACACAACAAATTTCAAATTTAGCATTGATTAGCATTGATTTTGGATTTGCTGAATAAAAATTTTTTTTTGTAGATAAATAGAAGCCTTTTAATATTTACAAGCGTTAAAAGTATGACGTCAATTCAAAATATAAAATAACAATTACAGATGATTCCTACATAAGTCATTGCGGAAATGATTTTGAATATTTTCAATAGTCGCTGAATGATGCCATAAAGCATAAATGTGTTGTTTACGATGAGTATGGCAAACAAATTTATTGTTCAAACAATTGTGTTTGACTTTCAATATGAGGAATTATATGGATTTTATTAACCAATATATTTGTAAAATTTATCGCTTTAGGGTTCCAAATGAATCGTTAAAAATCATTATTGCTTTTGGAACACATTTATTTCTGTACAATAAAACATAAATTCGATTGCATATGGAGAATATGTTGGCAAATACTTTTAACATTTGTCGTAAAATAAATATAAAAATATTTATTGGAAAACATCGTCTTATTCAATGAAATAGATGACATCTTTAATATATTCTTTTTGCAATATACAAGTGTTTAGACAAGTTAATAATATACTAATTTACAAATTTTCACGGGCCGAATATGGAATATATGGGTGAAATACTTAACTATATTGCGCTTGCCCTCCGCTCGGGTTCTGTCGTATCATTCACATTTCAATGGTATAGACAGCAACATCCGGTTGTTCAAGACAATCGGCACTCTCCAGTAAAAGCTTGTCAAGAAATACGAGAAACTCTTCCATATCTCATCAATGCAACGCAAAAAGAAAAAAATGTTTAATCACTTCCTCTGTTTAATTATACCATAACCCTTAGGGATGAGGGTATATATCATTTGATACGACACAAAAGTGTAACACATAGAAGGAGTGACTTTAGACCCTAGGTTTCTTTGAACCAAATTCAATTCATGACTTTTAAGTTGTTTGAGCCATGTCCGTCTGTCTGTCTGTCCGTCTGTTGGCTGTCCGGCTGGTTCGCACGATAAGTTTCGAAAGAGGCAACCAAATGTTTTGCACGAGTTAATATTTCCCCAAAACTACTTACGGTATTGAAAATGGGCTACATGGCCACGCCACTTCTGGTACCTTCCATACAAATGTACAATTCCGCCCACATTAGAAATCGAGTAATAATATCAATAAATCGAACTCAATCATTCCCAAATTCTATAATTAGTAATGCTATAACAGGATAAAGTTTTGGAAAAAAAAACGTTGTCTAGCCACGCCCCTTCTGGTACCTCCCATAAAAATGTACAACTCCGACTATTTTAGAGATGGAGTTATAATATCAATACACTCAACACGATCGTGCCAAATTATGCATTTTGTTAAGTCATAACAGGATAACGTTTTGGAAAAAATATTGGAAGTCTAGCCACGCCCCTTCTGGTACCTCCCATACAAATGTACTTTTCCGCCCACTTTAGATATGGAGTAGTAATATCAACAAATCCAAGGCGATCGTACCCAAATTCTTTATTTTAGTAAAGCTATAGCAGGATACAGTTTTTGAGAAAAAAAACTAAAAGTCTATCCACGCCCCATCTGGTACCACCCATACAAATGTATCACTCCGCGCACTTTAGAGATGGAGTTATAATATCAATATACTCGACATGATCGTTCTAAATTTATGTAGTTTGTTAAGTTATAACAGGATAAAGTTTTGGAAAAAATATTGGATGTCTAGCCACGCCCCTTCTGGTACCTCCCATTCAAATGTACTTTTCCGCCCACTTTAGATATGGAGTAGTAATATCAATAAATCCAACGCGATCGTACCCTAATTCTTTATTTGGTAAATCTATAGCAGGATACAGTTTTTGAGAATAAAACTGGAAATTTAGCCACGCCCCTTCTGGTACGCCCCATACTGATCCGGTACCGCCCACTTTAGAAATCGATTAATATTATTAATAGAACTAACGCGATCGTGTCCAAATTCTGTATTTAGTAAAGTTCAAGCACGATAAAGTTTTCGAGAGAAAAACTAGAAGTCTAGACACGCCCCTTCTGGTATCTCCCATACAAATGTACCACTCCGCCCACCTTAGAAATCGAGTAATAATATCAATATAACAAAATTTTTTTTTGTTTTACTGAGGGTGATGGTATATGTAATTCGGTGCATAGGCGTAAGACGAATGAATTTAGGAGACGCAGACGATATTGGTAAATTGCAGCAGAGAGGATAATAAAGTAGTAAAACATTAACAACATTGAAACATTAAACAACTAGTTTAATGGTCATAAAAATAAATAGCATAGCGATAAGTAGCAGCAAATAACTCTTAACTACATAACACTGTGGAACATATTCGAGGCCATTGCCTTTTTAGGGTAAGAAATTCCAAGTCAAAGTGATCGTATTATGCCAGTGTAGTTAAACTACCGAAGGTTTTGCCGTTCTCAGACCAAACTTTTCTTTATTATCTTTAATATTCTAGTTTGATGTTTGTTCGCTTAGTTTTCCAGCTATAACTTGAGAAGCATTGATGATTTATCATTTCATTCTTCAGCATAATTCAAGAGAACGCCAAACCCTTTGTTGGTTTTACTATGCTGGCTTAGTTCATTCACCTGGAATTTGAATGTATAACTCTGCATATTGACTAAACCATAAGTGCACAATATTGCAAGGGTATGCGTATGATTAATATTTAATCCACATACAATTAATATTTCACATACGTAGTTAGAGTTGGAGTGGCTTAATTTGTATGGAGTTAAAAAAAATGTTTATCAAAATCGTAACCAACGATGAATTCTAAGAAAAGTTGATCAATTTTAAAAAAAAATCCACAACAAGCCAAGCAACTGCCCCTGAATCGGCCCTAAAATGTTTGACCGACCTCCAATCACTTCTCTCTACAAACATTTCTCTCAAACATACCTACTCACCACACAGAATTTTTTTTTTTTATAAAATGTGCTTCCTTCTCTCTAACTGCACCGGAATCGCCCGTAGAATTTTTCCCAGTAATTTTTCCCTCCTTACGTTCCAAAACATACCTGCACCCATAAAAAATCAAATTTTTATAAATTTGCTCCTAAGTGCCCTAAAGGTGTCCCTTCTTCAACACTTAAGGTGGTCTTAATAAATTTTTTTATTTTTATAATTTTTTTATATCATCACCCTTAACGGATCGGTAAGGAAATTTACCAGTATTAAAACGAACTAATAGGATTGTAAATGGGCTAAATAGCCTCACCCCTTCTGGTTCCTCCCATATTAAATTTACTATTATTGGATAATTTATATTTCTTTCATAACTGCCAAACAGACCATCGGAAGATATTTAAATTTGGTCAGATTTTTTACTTTGCAATAGTAGACAAACCCTATGAAAACCGAAACCTTTACCACACCCCATCTGGTATCTCCCAGACAAATGACTGAATTGACCCTCATAGTTTTACCAACATAACTTTTTATACCATCACCTTTAGGGATGAGGGTATATATCATTTGATACGACCCAAAAGTGTAACACATAGAAGGCTTCACTTCAAACCCTAGGTTTCTTTGAACCAAATTCGATTCATGACTTTTTAAGTCGTTTGAGCCATGTCCGTCTGTCTGTCTGTCTGTCTGTATGTCTGTCTGTCTGTCTGTCTGTCTGTCTGTCTGTCTGTCTGTCTGTCTGTCTGGTGGCTGTCCGGCTGGTTCGCACGATAACTTTCGAAAGACGAAACCAAATGTTTTGACATTTTGCACGAGTTATTATTTTCTCAAAACTACTTACGGTATTGCAAATGGGCTACGTTGCCCCGCCCCTTCTGGTACCTCCCATACAAATACATCATTCCGCCCACTTTAGAAATCGAGTAATAATATCAATACACCCTACGGGATCGTCCCCAAATTCTGTCTATAGTAAAGCTATAACAGGATAAAGTTTTGGAAAAAATTTTAAAAGCTTAGCCACGCCCCTTCTGGTACCTCCCATACAAACCTACCTTTCTGCCCACTATGGAGATGGAGAAATAATATCAATAAATCAAACGTGATCGTACCCAAATTCTATTTTTAGTAAAGCAATAACGGGATAAAGTTTTGGAGAAAAAAATTGGAAGTCTATCCACGCCCCATCTGGTACTTCCCATACACATCTGGTACCGCCCACTTTAAAAATCGATTAATATTATTAAAAGACCTAACGCGATCGTGTCCAAATTCTGTATTTGGTAAAGTTCAAGCAGGATAAAGTTTTGGAGAAAAAATCTGGAAGTCTAGACACGCCCCATATTGTACCTCCCATACAAATGTACCACTCCACCCACTTTAGAAATAGGGTAATAAAATCAACACACTAGACACGATCGTGTCCAAATTCTGTATTTTGTTATATTATAGTAGGACAAAGTTTTGGAGAAAAAATTGGAAGTCTATCGACTACCCTTATGGTACCTCCCATACAAATGTACCTTTCCTCCCACTTATGGGATGTAGTAATAATATCAGTACACCCAACGCAATCGTGCGCAAATTCTGTATTTAGTAAAGCTATAACAGAATAATGTTATGGAGAATAAATCTGGAGCCTAAACACACCCCTTCTCGTACCTCCCATATAAATGTACCACTCCGCCCAATTTCGAAATCGAGAAATAATATCAATAAAATAGAAAATTATTTGTTATTTTTACTGAGGGTAAAGGTAAAGGTACGATGATGAATGTCGCAATGCCACGAGAGAGACGGATGCTGCATACAGGGCAAAACTGCAGCCAATGGCAACGCGAGCTGTTCGTGAACGGCACAGGGAGAAGAGACGACAGGCAACTCGTCTTTTTAGAAGAAAAAAGAAGGAGCTGAAGAAGAGGCAGGATGAGTGCCCTGAGTTGCTCCGAAGTAGAGGGGAAGCCCGAAAATTCTACAAGAGAGTTAAAGCGAGAATGCGTGGAACAGGGTTGCCCTCCTGCAAGGACAGCGATGGTCAGCTGGTGACGGACCCGGATAACGTTCTGAAGATATGGAGAGATCACTTTAGAAATTTACTGGATACTGACACCACTCCAGAAGACCCCGCTCCAATCCATGACGATGGTATTAACTGTCCACCTCCGAGCCAGAGCGAGATACGTATGGCCATCTCCCGCCTTAAAAACAACAAAGCTGCTGGAGCCGATGGTCTCCCTGCTGAATTGTTTAAGGCTGGCGGGGAGGAGCTGATTAGGAGCATGCATCAGCTCATGGAGAACATCTGGCAAGAGGAGAGCATGCCCGGGGATTGGAGTCTCAGTCTGTTATGTCCCACATATAAGAAAGGAGATCGTAGTGAATGTAAGAACTACCGTGGAATAAGCCTATTACCAATTGCGTACAAGGTCCTTTCAAGCATATTGTGTGAACGTCTAAAGCCAATTGTAGAAAAACTAATTGGACCATATCAGTGCGGCTTTAGACCTGGCAAATCTACGACGGATCAAATATTCACCTTACGACAAATCCTGGAAAAAAACCCATGAAAAGCAGATCGACACCTACCACCTCTTTGTCGACTACAAAGCTGCCTTCGACTCTGCGATAAGGAATAGGCTTTATGAGGCCATGTCTGAGTTTGGTATTCCTGCAAAGCTGATTCGACTTTGCAAATGTACCTTAGACAACACCAAATCCTCGGTTAAGATTGGTAAGGACCAGTCTGAACCATTCAACACGGAAAGAGGTCTCAGGCAGGGCGATAGCCTGTCCTGTACACTATTTAATATAGTTATGGAGAAGGTGATGAGAAAGGCTGGTGTCAACATGTCTGGCACCATATTCCACAAAAGCCTCATGCCACTAGCCTACGACGATGATATAGATATCATTGGCCGAAATCTGCGGGACGTTACTGCAGTCTTCTCATCCCTAGAAAAGGAGTCGGCAAAAATGGGTTTAGCGGTCAACGAGGACAAAACAAAAATAATGATTTCGACGAACAAAGAGTCCTCTCGATGGGGACGCAGCGTCAACGTTGAAAATTATTGTTTTGAGGTAGTAGATGAGTTTACCTACCTCGGATCTTCCGTCAATAAGACAAATAATGTCAGCCAAGAAATTAAGCGGAGAATAGTGCTAGCCAATAGATGTTTTTACGGACTTCGGCAGCACTTTAGTAATACCACCTTATCTCGGAATACTAAGAAACAGCTTTACCAGGTGCTAATATTACCCGTTCTTTTGTATGCTGCCGAATCATGGGTGCTTACGACAACGGACATACAAAACCTGGGAGTATTCGAGAGAAAAGTACTCCGGAAAATTTATGGACCTATCTGTGTCGACGGCGAGTTTCGCCATCGGATGAACCATGAGCTGTATGAGCTTTACCACGACATCGACGTAGCTAAAAGAGTCAAAATGCAACGACTACGATGGCTGGGTCATGTTGCCAGGATGGATGTAAATGCTCCAGCGAGAAAGGTGTTTGAAGGCGAACCTGAAGGACGGCGCAGAGCAGGGAGACCCAAACTCCGTTGGAAGGACCAAGTGGTGGGCGACGTGCCACCATCTGGTAGGACTAACTGGAGAACACACGCACAAGACCGAAGCGTGTGGAATTCTTTAATACTTCAGGCCTCAAACTTATAAACCATGTTTGTAAGTTGTAATGGGCCACCTAAGTAAGAAAGTAAAGGTAAATGTAAGTCGGGTTGCCCGAATGAAACTTTCTAACTGGTTTTAATTACAAATCGATTATTTTTAATAACTCAAGACTTAAACAATATATTATATTGGGTGATGGTATTTATCAGTCAGTTTAACTGACTGAAATTTCTGTACTGGTTTGTAAGTAATCTGAGACAAAATTATAGCAAGATTAAAGGAAAGAAGAATACAAACTTTGAATACCCTAATTATATATCTTAGCTCCGGAAAATATCCTACAAGCTCATCCTGTGTAAAGTATTCTAAAAAGGCAGAAACGTTGGAATACACGAACGAACTTTTAAACAGACTTTATCCTGCAATTTCCCCAATAACGGCAGAGTGTAGGAACAGTTCAGATTGTGAGATGGAGGAATCCCATAATCGTAGTGTTTGCAACGATTTAAACAGGACAATAAATAAAATCCAAAAGCCGCAAGTGAAAACAAATTGCAATGGCACAAGTCTATATGATGATTTCAACTATTTCAATAGATTTAATAAAAGGACCGAAAAGCTCAACATCCTTCTAAACGTGGTTTTGTCAATAAATCCTACTTCTATAATAAGTACGCTCACGTGTTTTTTGTATCAAGCTTTATAAAAATGAAACAGAAGAATAGACTAAAAATTTAACACTTAAATTGCATAATATTTCTTAAACACTATTTTAAAAAACAATATTAAAAATATTCCACAAATGCATTTCTTTCCAAAAATTTAATAAAAAGTAAAAACACAAAATAAAACATCATATTTCTTATTTTTGTAAATAAATGAATTTTTTTAAACCAAATTGTTTTACTTATTTTTAACTTTTTATGAAAAAAAATCTGTTTAACCGGGTTTCTTCCAAATGCTGTACTCGAAATCCGATTTTTCTAAGAAATCAATTTTTTGAATAACTCGGAAAACGGGGTTTAAAAAACGGAGAGATTTGAACACTCTATGTAGGTACGTTTGAGAAAACTGTTTGGAGGGAAATACTAATGGGAGTCAGTCATACGTTTTACCCCTCTAGAAAGCACCGTGAGAGCGGCAGGAAGATTTAATAAAAAAAAATGTATAAATTTGGGTACGATCGCGTTGGATTTATTGATATTATTACTCAATCTCTTTAGTTGACAGAAAGTAAATTTATCCTGTTAAAGCTTTACTAAATACAGAATTTGGGTACGATCCCGTTATGTGCATTGGTATTGTTACTCCATTTCTAATGTAGGCGGAATGAACTATTTGTATGGGAGGTACCAGAAGGGGCGGTGCCATCTAGCCCATTTTCAATACCGTAACTAGCCGGAAAGCCAGATAGACAGGCGGACAGACGGACTTAAAAAGTCATGAATCGAATTTGGTTCAAAGAAACCTAGGGTCTAAAGTGATTCCTTCTATGTGTTATGTCGTATCCAATAATGTAGTATACATATTATATACCCTCCTACCCGTAGGGTAAGGACATAAAAATGTTTTTGTATGGTAGCCCCGGAATATGGGGGTATGAAGATGGAGGTATGTATGTTTGGGAAAAATTTTAGAAGGGAAAAATTACTGGGGGTCGGTCACAAATTTGAACCTTCTAGTGGCGATTTCGGGGCAGTTGCGGGGCTTGTTGTGGATTTTTGATCGAGAAAACAAGTACAGAAATTTCAGTCAGATAAACTGACTGATAAATACCATCACCCACTATAAGATATTGTCTAAGTCTTGAGTTATTGAAATTAACCGATTTGTAATTAAAACCAGTTAGAAAGTTTCAGTCGGGCATATACCCTTACCCTCAGTAAAACAAATAATTTTCTATTATATTGATATTATTACTCGATTTCTAAAATGGGCGGAGTGGTACATTTGTATGGAAGGTACAAGAAGGGGTGTGTCTCTAGGCTTCCAGATTTATTCTCCATAACTTTATCCTGCTATAGCTTTACTAAATACAGAATTTGGGCACGATTGCGTAGGGTGTATTGATATTATTACTACATCCCTAAAGTGGGCGGAAAGGTACATTTGTATGGGAGGTACCATAAGAGGCGTGTCTAGACTTCAAAATATTTCTACAAAACTTTGTTATAATATAGCATAACAAAATTCAGAATTTGGGCACGATCGTGTCGAGTGTATTGATATTATTAGCCTATTTCTAAAGTGGGCGGAGTGGTACATTTGTATGGGAGGTACCAGAATGGGCGTGTCAAGACCTTTAGATTTTTTTCTCCAAAACATTATCCTGCTTGAACTTTACCAAATACAGAATTTAGGCACGATCGCGTTAGGTCTTTTAATAATATCAATCGATTTCTAAAGTGGGCGGTACCAGATGTGTATGGGAGGTACCAATTTTTTTTTTCAAAACTTTATCCTGTTACAGCTTTACTAAAAATAGAATTTGGGTACGATCACGTTTGATTTATTGGTATTATTCCTCCGTCTCTATAGTGGGCGGAAAGGTAGATTTGTATGGGAGGTACCAGAAGGGGCGTGGCTAAGCTTTCAAAATTTTTTCCAAAACTTTATCATGTTTACCAAATACTGAATTTGGGTACGATCCCGTTGGGTGTATTGATATTATTACTCGATTTCTAAAGTGGGCGGAATGATGTATTTTTATGCGAGGTACCAGAAGGGGTGGGCCAGGTAGCCCATTTGCAATACCGTTAGTAAGTTTTGAGGAAATAATAACTCGTGCAAAAATTTAAAACATTTGGTTACGTATTTCGAAAGTTATCGTGCGAACCAGCCGGACAGACAGACAGACAGACAGACAGGGCTCAAACGACCTAAAAAGCATGAATCGAATTTGGTTCAAAGAAACTTAGGGTCTAAAGTGACTCGTTCTATGTGTTACACTTTTGGGTCGTATCAAATGATATATACCCTCATCCCTAAGGGTGATAGTATAAAAATTGACACACTCTATAAACTCGCCCCAAGCACATTACAGTACTTGAGTCTGGTTCGTCATTCAATATCACCAGAATTGACCAGTTTTCTACTTATTAAAGATCAGGCATCCAAAATAAGGCCAGATATTTGAAATTATTGTGATATTTGGAGTTACTGGGAAAATTTTTTGAAAAAAGGCGATAAATAAATTTTTTTTTAAGATTTCATACATTGTCAAAATATAAACTTAAACTTAATTTCCCTTTGCACCCCATGAATGAGGTATGGGATAGCTGCTCGGGTTGTTGTGAATTAACACGCTCTCTATTTTTATATTCACAACTAACGGCACCTACTTATTTATCGACGAATGCGAACGTCACTGTTTGAGAAGCTCTTACTATACACGACGATTGAATCGACGCTTAATACTGCGAAGTTGCTGTCAAACAACATTCGAGGGGAGCCGACAATGAAAGAAAATTTTATTTATTTTTTTTTCTTTTAAGATGACTGGAGCCAGGTTTGAACCTGCGATCTCCCGCATGGTAGTCGCGTGTTCTAACTACTATGCCACGGCCGGTCCCAAATATACAAATATAAGTATAATGTTAAATTAAAAAATTTTTTTGTTTAATATTTAGCTAAGATTCTGCTAGGGAATAAAATAAGATAAACGTCAAAAGTTCTTCAGTTATAGCTGAGAAAATAAGTTCAATGTACAGACTGCAAATTTGAAATCATTTTGACAAATGTTGACTTTGTTTTGTTAAAGGAAAACAGCTGTACGACTGCCTGGCATTATGAGAAAATCATTCTGCTATAAACTTCTTTCAAAGACACTGATCTTGAGCTTTAAATAAATTCCAAATCAATGAAAAACTTTATTGTAAATGGTCAATATCGACCAATTGTTTCTAACAAATTGGTCCTTAAAAAATTAAATCGATTTAATAAGATAATGTGGTAATGAAGACAAATGGGCCGTCTTAATTTAACTTATTTTCCTTTTACATCCCATGAATTAGGTATGAGAAAGCTTCTCGCATTTGAGATGTTAAGACACAGCTGAACGACGAATTCGAATATCAGTTGTTGCAAAAGCTTTTAATAGACTCGATTACCGAGAAGTTGCTGGCTGATAAAAGGATTGAACTCATGATAACCGAGTGCTCTAACCGCCAAGCCGCTGTCAGACGCAATGGGCTTTCAAAATCAGTTATAATTGTTTATTAAATACAAAGCTTTCATCGTTTATGTAAATTTTTCCTGATAAAAAATGTTTACCCACGTTTGAATTTGAGTTAATAAAGATCCCAACGAATATAAATGTTATGTGCTTTGTTTTTCATATAAACAGGTTCTTTAAGCGATTTGATATTTTTTTATTTCAATTACAATCGCTATACAAATCCTTAGCTATGATTAAAATCAACCAAACATAATTAAACTTTGCACATTATGATATACACCTTGTCCTTTGTCATTGCATACCATATTAAGCCTTGTATTTATATTGTTTTCATATAAATCGATAGTTCAAATCCTAAGTTTGCATCGGACTTCATTATGTTTCGTTATCAACTTTAAAAGCCATGACGTCAAATAATAACAAATGTGTTAAAATAATTCTTTCGATGGCCACAAATTCTTATATAAGATTTTCACCAATCCTTTGAATTTTATCTTAAATCCCCTTAACCTTTTCAATCTACTGTGACCTTATATTTTAACCCTACTCTTAGAAGGACAATGTAAAAAGACTCAAAAACATATTTATACTCTTAATGTTTGTTTATTCAAAAGTATCCTTTTTTGAGCTTTTTCTTTACATCTGTGAGGATGGTGCAAAAAATATTTATGTCTTATTTTGTGCTTCAAAGAAAACTTTGTATAATTTTAATTGTATTCTCTTAGGAATTTCTAAATACTTTTAGCAGTAAGTGTGAAATATGACCTTTTCTGGCCCTTTAGTAAATAACTGTGTTTCATTTCAGTTTTATTGCGACAACACAACACTTGTTTTGTTATTCGTTTAATGCATCATGTTTTGATAAATATTTCCCTCATTATTTTTAAAACACGTGAAACATTTTATCAACTATATCTAAAGACAAGACCACTAGGCAATTGCTTTTAAAGTAACATTATAAAGACAAAATAGGAGTCAGGTGGGTTTAACAAAGACTCAAGATAGCAGACTGTTTAATGGTACATATGCTAAAATATGCGTATTGTTTTGATAGGACAAGAAATAAAAAATATGGCAAAATAATCCAGATTAGCCGCATGTAGGGTGCACGGATCAACAAATTTGTTGGTGCTCAGAAACCCATAATGTACTACAATTGCGTCGTTTGCAAAATAAAAACAAATGCGTATTTTTATTGTATGAAAAATGCATATAAATTTTCTTTTTTTGTTATAATAGTGTCATAATTGCACTAAAAAAATACAATATTTTGAAATTTGCATGTCTTGTTAAGAATTGTATGCGCATTATTTTAATTTAAAATGAAGAAAATCAAAAGATACTTTTTCAGGATATTCAAGGATGAAGGACATTTTCTAAATTGTCTTTGTCCCACAAGGACTATTAATTTTTGTACTTCACCTTGAAGTTCAAGGTATTGCAGTGCTGCCAGTAGCCAGTTGTCTATCAGGCTACCGTCCCGATATCAGGACCTATCTAACGCAGCATCAGCTCTGGCACTCTTGCTTAGGGGATGACCAGAGAGGCGCGTCACTGGCTGAACAAATTGATGAATCCACCTTCTGCAGTCTGAATGAGGATGCCCCCACACGGATTATGGATAACTGCAGCACCTCCCCAGACACACTGTGGGGAAAAAAAAGTTTTTTTGGACATTTGAAATTTTAGGGCGCAATTCTTAACCGATTTTCAAAATTCTTTTTTTGTATTATTGGAAACAAAATTGCGCACAGAAGGTACGTTTTTTTCATTCTGAATTTCTTACCGTTATTTTTTAAAAAATTTACCAAAGTCTTTGCAAAAATAATTTTTGACTTTAATGTCAAAGATTTTTTGAACTACAGACACCCCCAATAATATAATAAATTTTGCGCAAGAAATACTATTGACTTTCGGAATATTTGCTAACATTTAGTAGTTTCATCCAAAGGTATAAAAGAATGGAATCTGACCAAATTTAGATATCCTCCGATGGTCTGTTTGGCAGCTATGGAAGAAATATTAATTATCCAAAAATAGGTAATTTTAAATGGGAGGTACCAGAAGGGGTGGGTCTATTCTGCCCATTTACAATCCCATAAGTTCGTTTCGAAAAATATTAATACTGGTAAATTTTCATACCGATCCGTTAAGGTTTACTAGAGTTATCCTGCTGACCAGCCAGGCTCTACAAAAGTAAAAATCCTCTCAAGTACTCTTATAAAAAACTAGCGTTTTATTATTGAAAACTTTTCTACCACTTATTTAAATTTCGCTAGATAAGTTTAAAGTTAAAATATAGCTAGCAATTGAATATATACATTAAAGTTTATTTTAAATTAAATTCTTTTAAGATTGCCAGAGTTGAAATGTTAAACTCGTCCTTTTCAATAATTGAATGTCAATATGAGTTCAGTGACATTACTTTGTGTGATTTCCAGTAAAAGTGGATCTAAATATTTTGTTTGGCCTTGATGGTTTGTTGATAAACCACAAGTGTCCGACAATCGAATCGGCAACAGATTTTGCGGTCGTAAATTTCAAACAAGTTTTTGATGACATTGTTTGCAAATGACTTTGATAAAGATAAAGAAAACACTTATCTACACAATATGCCAAAGTTTGCTAAAAATTTAAGAAAAACTTTATTGATTTTAACAGCATATGTACAAAAAAATGGTCAATGAACGTATGTATATTGAAGCTAAAAAGTATTGAAGCTAGGCCATTGTGGTAAATGCCTCCCGTTTCATTGTCAACAGTCTTTATCAGCGAATCGTAATCGTTCTTGTACTCGGCATTTAATAGTGGCACGTTTGTTCGAACTCTTTCGGTCAGCTCATCTCGTTAATAGTCTTGCTCCCGTTAAAATTCGTGATCGAAAACATCTTGCATCGAAAGATTTGGCGTTGGCATTCCCAATGTCGACAGCAGATTGCCGCACATGTCATCCGATCGGGTTCGGTGGATGACATGTGTCTCCGATGATCGCAAACATTGTACGAATTTGAATCGCTCACGCAGAAACGGTCGCATCGGCAGTGCTCGTCATTTTCGAGCACATTTAAATTTCGGCAAGCCTCCCTAAATGCATCGCACAGAACACCATCCACAGTACGCAGGGAATTGAAGGATAGCAAAGATAGAAGCATACACCTTGGCATGGATAAACTGTGTATTGTCTGACTAATTATTGCACGACGTTTACGTCATCTAAGATTTTGTCGTCTAATAGGAGGCATTAGTCAAGCAAATAACTCTCCCTAAAAAACTACAGTCGTTACGGAATGAATGCCCGGAATACAACTGGATAACCTTATTTTTTACACGTAAACTCATTTTCTGAACAAATTATCAAATTTATAAATATTGCTTAGAATATCAATATATATTTTTTATCTACATACTATTTATCTCGTTAAATACTCCTACCAAAATTTATCTGAAATTTTCCACCTTAAATCATCAAATCATGCGAAAACTGCAAAAATTTCGATAAAATAAATCAATTTTTTTGGCGTTTTTCTGGAATTTTCCGAGTTTTTTGCTAAAAATTTTCTATTATTTCATTCGAAAAGCCATTCCATAACACTTGCACACAAAAAAAAACAATTATCGAATTTTTCAATCGACTATTCCTTAGGATTTTCCCAGATTAACTTTCTCCTGCCACAACAATTGAAACAATTGAAAAAAAATTGAGCAGAAGGGCCAGCCTTTCTCACTTTATAAATTACTATAAATTTTTACACCAACCAATGTGTATATCTTATGTACATACGTCGCCACTTTTATTATTATATGGGAGAAATAAGTAAGCAGTAAGATAACAAATACACTGGCGAAATCTATATATATAAAAATGGTGGCAAAAATGTATAGTAATTCATCAATTAAGAACGGCTGGGCCGATTTTGCTCAAACTTTTTTTAAGTTGTTCGTTATTGGCAGGAGCAGGATTATGTAAAAGAAAATTTTGGGAAAATCTTCCGGAAAAGTCGGAAAATTGGAAAAATCGAAAATTGCCTTTTTGTATGGAATTTTGTGTGCAATTGTTACTGAATGGCTTTTCGAGTAGAAAAATGGAAAATTTTTGTTGAAAAATGCGGAAAATTCCGAAAAAATCAAAAAGTTTGAATTTGTTGTTCGATGAAATTTTGTATATTATCGTATGATTTGATCATTTTGGACGATGTAACAGTGAACAATTTTGGATAATTATTCCGAAATGACTTTCCGAATGAAAACATAGAAAAATTATCGGTGGAAAACTCGGAAAATTCCGGAAAAACTCGAAAAATTTGGATTTTTTCATAAACATTTTGCATCGCAAATTGAGTTCTTGAATAACTTTTTGTGCGCAATTGTTCCGTAGTATCTTTTCCTTAAAAAACAGAAAATTTTGGTTGGAAAATTATGGAAAAATTCCAAAAATTTGGATTTTTTTCGACAAAATTTTAAAATTTTTTTGTGTTTTGATAATTTTGAATGACGTAAATGTGAAAATTTCGGATAATCATTCCAAAATGACTTTTCGAATGGAAAAATAGAAAAATTCTTGGTGGAAAACTCGGAAAATTCTTGAAACAACTCGAAAATTTTGAATTTTTTAATCGAAATTTTTCATTGTATCGCTTGATTTAATGATTTTAGACGACGGTAGAAAATTCGTTGTGCTGCTTGGAAAAATCGGTTTATTGTGAAACCTATATGTATAAAAACGTTGTAAACAGTGTGTAGTAATTCATCTAGGGGGAACGGCTGGCCCATTTTGTTTTCAATTTTTATTCAATTATTCGTAATTGGTATGAGGGTTTTATGCAAGATAATTTTGGGAAAATCCTTTGAAAAAGTCGGGAAATTGGAAAAATCGAAAATTGGTTTTTTGTATGGAGTTGTTACGGAATGGCTTTTCGAATGGAAAAATAGAAAATTCTTAGGGAAAAACTCGGAAAATTCCGGAAAGGTTAAAAAAATTTGTTTTTTTTTTATTGACAAAGTTTTGAAATTTTCGCATGATTTGATGGTTTTAAACGATGTCTAGGTGGAAAATTTTCGGTTAAATGTTGGTTGGTAACGAGAAAAATAATATTTAAATAAAAAATCCGTCGAACCCGACATCGGTAGTGCCAGCGTCAAATCGTTCGATGCAAAATGCATTCGGTCGCGAATTTTAACGGGAGCAAGACTATAATCTAGATGAGCTGATCGGAAGAGTTCGAACTAATGTGCCGCTATTAAATACCGAGTACAAGAACGTGTACGATTCACGATGAAACTGGAGGCATTTACTTTCTCGATGCTGCGAGTGGGACACCTAAGACATTTTTTGTTGATATTGGCAACAATTTGATCAAGATCTCAAATAACGTTAGCCGCTGCATCCTCTGGCATACCTGTCACATTGTTGGAAGGCATTCGAACTGCAAATTCCACTTTAAAACTGTCGATGAATCTTCTCACTTTTGAAAAGCCAAAGTATACAATGACCAAGAATTTCGCAACGGCGAAGTAGATGCGGGAATGCCAAATCAACATTTCGGATGAATGCTCGATAACGACTAAATGAGCTTTGGAAGTAGTTGACTGAACGATGAAGGATTTACGAGGGAATTTTAAACGATTTGGTGGGGCTATGATTTTGCTAAAAATGTCTAATGCTGCTGATTTACTAAAACCATGCTTGAAAACGTCAAGAAGTTGTAATTGACCAAAAATTAGGGGCTCATTCCAGAACCTCCCATCTTCTGCTGAATTCCCGAAACAACTACCAGCGCTTGGCAATGGCAAAATTCGGGTTGATGTTTCGACTGAATTGATATCGTTCCCAGCAAATTTTTGCCAGTTCACATCGTTGGAAAAGTAACTCATGACATTGCACAAAATTATAAAAATCTCGATTGGATTACTTTACGGGCAGTATGTTACTAGCAGAGAAGAATAAATACATTAATAGCTACAATTTCAAATTAGAAAGTTAAATCGCTTGAGAACTGCATTCGTACAAATCTGTTTACAGCGTGACCGTAAAGGATGAAGCGACCAACAATCCGACCGAATTTTCCACTCGCTTAATATGCCGCATATTTACAGATAAAGGTGGGATCGATCTTAATCATATTGCGGAATCTGAATCAACCGAAATTGTGCAACGGTACGCGGTTGTCCGTCAAGAATATGATAAAAAACGTGATTTCAGACAATCATAAAGAACAAATTCAAAGAAGAGGAAGTCCTTATCTTACGAATTAGATAATTCCAACTGATCATCCATTCCAATTCCCCGACGACAATCAATAAATCGCAAGGCCAATCGTTGGAAGTATATGAGATTAATCTCGAATATCCCTGTTTTATGTCCGGTCAGTTGAACGTTGCCTTTTCGAGTTTTGGAGAATCGCCTTCGTTGTTTGTTTTTGAGGCGGAAAGCTAATCGAAAAACATTGTTTATCAAACATTCTCTACTGAGTTTATCTAAAGGCATAAAATTGGGGCGAGACAAAGTTCGCCGGGTCCGCTAGTGTATGTATATTTTGTATGGGTTAGGGATTGTCATCTGAATATCAGTCTCATCTTTGCACCGATATTTGTATACTTTTAGTAAGAACAATTATTTTAAAGTCTGTGTTTCCTTTTATTCTAAATTTTTAAGCGGGAACAAGAAAAGTGTTTAGTTTTGGTACAGTTATTGAACAGGAAAAGTACCTAGTTTTGGTATATTTCTGTTCCCATTTCAAAACATATATTTTACACAAATAAATACTTTTATTTGGAAATTGTAAAAAATATTAATTTACGACAGCAAGACGTAAGTCATTATCCTCACAAATGAGAACAGCATTATAGGTATAATGCTTCTTTATTTTTAGGTTTTTTTTACTTAAACATATAAATGTTTAAAGTGCAAATTTTGTTATCACAGTTATTTTACATTAAACAAAAATACAAACCGGTTTTTTTGCAAATACATGTCATCGGAAACTTGTTAGAATGTTAAGAGCAAAAAACTTTGCTATGGAATGCTGTAACCGTCTACATTTATCTTGTATGAATCACAATAATCCACAAACAGCATCATCGTTGTCACTTTGTCTTAAAAGCCAAACTAATTTTTAGACATATTTTCTCTGGAAATGGCTAATTGCTATTCCATTGAACTTGTATGTCTCTTAAAGACGTAAAAAGTAATGTTAATCATTAAAATGTCAGCTTATAAATTGCACACATATTTCATGTAAATCTTTTAACTCATGTCAAATTGTTGTAGTTAGTAATATAAATGTCATCAAAAATATTTATTATTAAATTTACTTAAACGGAATTCAATAAAAATTCAACTTGTGGAAGTTAAATTTGAGAATGATTTTTACATTTATTTACTGTTATTGTATATTGGATGAAATTGCTACATGTCGTTGGCAGTGAAAATGTCATTTAAAAAAATATTTGTGAATGATGTGATGATGCTGTATTTAGTTAAAGGACTCCCATTAAAAAAATATTAAATTGTGCACCAGCAATTTTAATTTAGTTTTTCGTACACATTAAAAAAATTTCTGTTACTGACTTATGTTACCAACAAGAAATCGGCCACAGCAAATCAACATACCCAGCAAAGTGGCGGATGTGTTTTTAAACGTTGGCATAACCAAATGTATTCTAGAGAGAAATGTATACATTATGTGCTCAGAGAAAGTTGCCCTGATACTCCAAACGTTTGCTGAATGTGTAATCTGATACGGCATTCATTTCATATACACATAGGCGTTGATAATTTTTGTTGGAAAATGCCAACTAAAGAGATGCTTGAGCTCCACATTCTATTTTTGTTGAAAGTACTTGAATAATATTTCAATACCCAGAGCCTATTCAAAGAAGTTATCAAAGAATCATTTAGTCTCTATTCAATGTGAGACTTTAGCGATTTTATATTTTGAGATGTGCGTTGCTTTGAATAACTTCTGTGGTACACTGTACCCATTGTGTCAACTTCGATACGATTTACCACTTAAACTTTTTCAATATTCACATTCATGTATACATTATGTCACAAAAAGTGGACTTGATAACTTTTTGCAGGATACCAACGATATACATTAGGGTTGGCATAGTGTACAAATATTTGATTGCGATACGTCTCAACCCCTAATTTTGTTAGGTTAGGAAAAAAATCAAGAGCCAGTAATTGACGGCAAATGGATGCGCCGGAACAGCCCCATAATTGCCATTAGAGGCGTAGATAATATATCCAATACCCACCAATTTTTCCCAAATACACCTACCCTATATATGCAACCACTAAGGGGCTCCAATACAAAAATTTTAATCAAATTTGCTTCCACCGCTCTTACTGCCCAAAGGTGCCCCAAGAAAAGTCAAATGTATGACCGAACCCAACAGTTTCTCGAAACGTATCTACCTACTATTTTAACACTTAATATGAACCATATACAATTTTTTATACCCTCACCCTACGTGAAGGAGGATATGTATTATTTGATACGACCCTAAATTGTAACACATAGAAGGAGTCACTTAAGACCCTATGTTTCTTTTGATCAAATTCGATTTATGAAATTTTAAGTCGTTTGAGCCATGTCCGTTTGTCCGTCTATCCTTCTATCTATCTGGCTGTCCAGCTGGTACGCAGGATAACCTTCGAAAAACGCAACGATTGGGTGTTATTTCATTGGAGATTATTTCATAATTTGAAAACCCCAAATGAGAAATCAAATAATTCCCAACAGTAAATGAAAAACCGTCCAAAAAATTTGGGAGTTATTTCATATGAAATAATACCCAAAAATGTATGAAAAAAATTTGGGGAATATTTCATTTCTCGTTTGGGCGAGATTGGGGGGCTTTTCGTGGAGCCTATGGAAGGTACCAGATAGGGCGAGGCTAGACTTCCAGTTTTGTTTTCTCAAAAACTGTATCCTGCTATAGCTTTACTAAATAAATAATTTGGGTACAATCGCGTTGGATTTATTGGTATTATTACTCCATCTCTAAAGTGGTCGGAACGGTACATTTGTATGGGATGTACCAGAAGGGGCGTAGCTAGACTTCAAATTTTTTTTCCAAAACGTTATCGTATTATAGCTTTACGAAGTACAGAATTTGAGTACGATCCTGTTGGGAGTATTGATATTATTACTCGATTTCTAAAGTGGGCGGAAGGATGTTGTTGATGCACTTTTCCAGAATTTTCCTTAAATAAAATAATACTTATTTTTTAAATTTTTAATTCGTTGCATTTAAATACACTCTTGTACAACATTGAAATTTGTAATAGATTTTTTTTCCATAATTTGACATTCTTCTTTAAATCATATCCGCAAGAAAAACAATTGTACTCAGTCATAGACATATTTTCTCTGAAATAAATTTATTGCTCATCGAACAAGCAAAGGCACATCATCAAACCGAGTGTTTTAAAATTATTAACCACAGGTTCTACAGATGTATTTGTATGGGAGGTACCAGAAGGGCCGGGCCCTGCAGCCCATTTGCAATACCGTAAGTAGTTTTAGGGAAATATTAACTCGTACAAAATTTCAAAACATTTGGTTGCGTCTTTCGAAAGTTATCGTACGAACCAGCAGGACAGCCAGATAGACAGACAGATGAACATGGCTTAAACGACTTAAAAAGTCATGAATCGAATTTGGTTCAAAGAAACTTAGGGTCTAAAGTGACTCCTGCTATGTGTTAGACTTTTGGGTCGTATCAATTGATATGTACCCTCATCCCTAAGGGTAATGGTATAAAAAAATAAAAGTTTAGCCACGCCCCTTAGGGTACCTCCCATCCAAATGTACCATTCCGACCACTTTAGAAATCGAGTAATGATATTAATACATCAAACGCGATCGTGGCTAAAGTATATATTTTGTTAACCTATAACATGATAAAGTTTTGAAATAAAAACTTGAAGTATAGCCACATGCCTTTTGGTACCTCTCATACAAGTACCTCCAAACTGACCAAATTTAATTAATCGGCAGGTGTCGGTTTGGAAATTAAGGGAGAAATATTAATTTTCCAAAAAAAGGTCATTTTGTATGAGAGGTACAAGAAGGTGTTAACCGATATAGTCCATATTTGTTCCTGAGTCCAATTTTCATAAGCGAACTTCATACTTAAAATTTGAGTGAATTCAGTTTACTTACAAAAACTGTGAGGGTCAATTCGGTCATTTGTATGGGAGGTACCAGAAGGGGTGTGGCAAAGGTTCTGGTTTTCTTAGGGTTTGTCTACTATTGCAAGATAAATAAACTGACCAAATTCAAATATCCTCCGGTCGTAGATGTGTCCGTTATGAGATAAATATTTATTATCCTAAAATAGGTAATTTTGTATGGGAGGTACGAAAAGGTGTGGGGCTATTCTGTTCATTTGCAGACCCGTTACTTCGTTTTGAAAAATATTAGTATCAGTAAATTGTCATACTGATCCGTTAGGGTTTACTCGAGTTATCCTGCCCTCCAGCCATCCAGCCAGACAGACGGACATAGCTCAATCGTCTTAAAAAGTCCAGAAACGAATTTGGTCTAAGATACTTGGAATCTAACTCGTCTCCTTTAATGCGTTACATATTTGTTCGTATCAAATGATATAAACTGTCATCCCTAAGGGTGATGGTATAAAAACTAAAGAAACTTAATTTCCCTTTACACTCCATGAATGAGGTATGGGATGCTTCTCGCGTTGTTGTGAATTAACACGCTTTATATATTTAGATACACAACAAACGGCACCTAATTGTTTATCGACGAAGGCGAACGTTACTGTTTAAGAAGATTTAAATAGACATGCCGATTGACTGGACACCATACTGCAGAATTTCTATCTACAAAACCGAGTGGGCCAGCAACCAAACAAAAATGTAGATGACTGGAGCAGGGAACCGAACCTTGGACCTCTCGCATGGTTGTCGCGTGCTCTAACTACTATTTCACGGCCGGAATATAATCTGTATTAAAAAGTTGCTCATAATTAACATGAGAAACCTGATGATATAACATAATTTCCCAAGATTTCACCATTTTGTTATGTGGGCAGAAGTTTATTGTATTACAAAGTATCTTTTAATTTTGATATTACCTAAGGGAACAAATTGACTATCTTTGCAAAAGCTTTAATAAATTCCTCGCTTTGTATTGACACCAGTCCACTCAATACCTACGTGTTTATTCCTGAGTGTTAATAGATCTAAGCTCTTTCACCTTTTGTCTATGTAATTGTTTGAACACCAAGACATTTCGTCTTAACGTCTAAGTAGTTTGCACAAACTTCTACGTCGTCATAACATCCATAGATGAAAAGTTGCCGAAACTACGCACAAATTAAACAATTCCGCGAAATATGACTGGGTCTGGGAATTCGATAGCAACAGGCATGACCAACAGCTGCAATGTATCAAACAAAGTTAAATTATACAGTCAGCCAGTATATCAACATTTTCCATAAAAGAACAAATAATTGTGAAAATTTACCGAAATCTATGATGATATTTTGTTGTCATCAATTGATATTATTAAGTTAATGGTTTGTAGAAGAAAATGCCAAAAAAATATCAAAACCAACAAGGCCAATGTTACAGATTTTAATATCATCAGACAGTTTACAATATGACATCAGAAGCAAATCAATTACTAAAACGAAATGTAATGCATATTTGTTTTTGAGCAAAGAAAAAATTTAAAACAAAAAATCAAAGCAAACCAAAAATGTTTTATTGTGAACAAGTTGATGTTGCCTAAAATAACGCCTTTAAAAAAGCTTTGCAGAAGAGTTATTTAGCCCCATAGAGATACAACTTGTTATGCGGGTAGTACTAGGCATTACATCATGAATCATCATGAATTTTCAGACGAATAATTCTATCTTAGTAATAACACAGTGCAACAGTGAAATAAACACAAGAGCTTGACCCTGTACGTTAGATTCTACTATCGAAGAGTAATGAAATCCTAGAATCAGTTTGGCGGGATTTTTTTATGGACCTCAAAAGATTCTGTCTGTCAGCCCAGCTGAGTGCTATCGGACGAGTCCACAGGTTGCGGATAGTGGAATGCCCAGATATGCTTGGCAACGTAATTTCCCTTTAGACCCCATGAATGAGGTATGGGATAGCTTGTCGCGCTGTTTGAATTAACACGCTTTCTATTTTTAGACTCACTACTAACGGCACCTACTTGTTTATCGATGAATGCGAACGTCACTGTTTGAGAAGCTTTTACTTGGCAAGCCGATTGACTCCGAACTATATTGCGAAGTAGCGGTCGACAACATCGAAAAATGTAGATAACTGGAGGCGGGAATCGAACCAAAGAAGTCATGCATGATAATTGCTTGTTCTCACCATCATACCATGGCCGGCCCCGATATGCTGGTTAACTGCGAATTCAATTAACAGTCGCGGTCAATCAGCGATTTAAAGGGGATATCATTGAGAGGACTCCGGCTTCATCAAATACGCGGGTTGCTTACTTACTTACTTAGCTGGTACTTCTATGCAATCCCAGTGGATTATATACCGCACGTAGAAAAATATTATAAGCGCCACGATCTTCTGCGCTTCTTCTCCAGTTAGTCACACCGAGTTCTGTAAGGTTCTCAGTAACCTGGTCTTTCCAACGGAGTTTTGGTCGCCCTCTTCTGCGCCGTCCATCGAGTTCATTGTCGAAGACTTTTCGAGCTGGAGCATTTTCGTCCATACGTACGACATGACCTAGCCAACGCAACCGTTGCACCTTAATGCGTTTGACCACGTCAGTGTACAGCTCGTACAGCTCGTACAGCTCATGATTCATACGACGCCGATACTCCTCGTTAACGATGATGGGCCCATATAGTATTTTTCTCTCAAATACCGCCAGAACCGATTCATCCACTTGTGTCATAACCCAGGATTCTGAGCCATACATTAAGACAGGTAGAACCAGTATCTGGTATAGCTGGAGTTTTCGTCGTCGAGAGAGGGCTCTGTCATTGAATCGCTTGCTTAGTCCGTAGTAGCATTTATTTGCAAGCAAGATTCTTCTCCGGATTTCTAGGCTGACATTATTTGCTTTGTTGATGGCGGAGCCTAGGTAGACAATATTATCTACCACCTCGAAATTATAGTTGTCAACGTTCACGCAGTTTCCCAAACGAGTAGATTCTTTGTTCGTTGAAACTAATAACTTCGTTTTGTCCTCGTTCACCTGAGAAGGCTGCAGTCACATCCCGCAGTTTTCGACCGATGATGTCTACGTCATCAGCGTACGCGAGTAGCATGTGGCTTTTGTTGAATATAGTGCCACTCCTGTTTACTGCAGCTTTTCTCATTATCAACTCCATCACAATGTTGAAGAGATCACACGATAGGCCGTCGCCTTGTTTTAGGCCTCGTCTAGTACAGAATGGCTCCGTAAGGTCCTTGCCAATCTTCACTGAAGACTTCGTGTCAGTTCAAGTAATTTCTGCCGTATCGGGCTGTCGAAGGCAGCTTTATAGTCGACAAAAAGATGGAACGTGTCGATCTGTTTCTCTTGGGTCTTTTCCAGGATTTGCCGAAGTGTGAAAATCTGGTCAGTTGTTGATTTTCCAGGTCTAAAGCCACACTGATAAGGCCCGATCAGGTTGGATAACACTGGCTTTAGTCTTTCACATAGCACACTCGACAGGACCTTATATGCGATGGGTAAAAGGCTGATCCCGCGGTAGTTGGAGCACACACTTGGATCACATTTTTTCAGCACAGGACATAATACGCTTACATTCCAATCGTCTGGCATGCACTCTTTAAGCCAAACCGTGCGCAGGAGCTGGTGCATGCTCGTTATCAGCTCCTCGCCACCGGACTTGAAGAGCTCTGCGGGCACACCGTCGGCACCGGCTGCTTTGTTGTGTTTCAGCCGCGATATTGCTCTTCTTACCTCGGCTTGACTTGGTGGTGGGCAATCTACGCCGTCGTCGACAATCGGCGTGATAACTTCACGTGCGCTGCCTTCTGGAACCAGCAGTTGTTGGAAGTGTTCTCTCCATATGTGCAGCACACTCTGCGTATCCATAACCAGATTTCCATCCTTGTCCTTACAGGTGGGGAGGCCATTACCATTTCCATTTGCTCTTACTTTCTGATAAAAGGAACATGGTAGTGAGTGGAACCAGATTCCAGCACAAAGATATCCACAAGGCAACTTGGCTATTCCCCCATCACAACACCATAAATCAAATTGATCATGTGGTAATTGATGGCAGGCATGCATCTAGTGTCATGGATGTGCGTGTGATCCGTGGTGTTAATATTGGCTCGGATCATTACCTGGTTGCAGCCAAGGTGCGCACAAGATTGAGCAGAGCGAAAAACGCACGTAACCAAACTTCTGACGTTCCCGATACACAGTGGCACCATATTGCGCATTTCATGGCAACCGCCGCAACAACCGTGCTAGGATATGAAAAGCGGCGCTCAGACGAATCCTGGTACGATGAAGAATGTCGCATAGCGTCTGAGGAACAGGATGCTGCTTATAGGGCAACGCTACAGCCAATTGTAACCCGTGCTGTTAGAGAACGGCATAAGGAGAAAGCAAAACAGGCGAGACAGCTTAAAAAAACTTAATTTCCCTTTGCACCCCATGAATGAGGTATGGGATAGCTTTTCGCGTTGTTGTGAATTAACACGCTTTCTATTTTTAGATTCACAACTAACGGCACCTACTTATTTATCGACGAATGCGAACGTCACTTTTTTGAGAAGCTCTTACTAGACACGACGATTGAATCGACGCTTAATACTGCGAAGTTGCTGTCAAACAACATTCGAGGGGAGCCGACAATGAAAGAAAATTTTATTTATTTTTTACTTTTAAGATGACTCTAACCACTATGCCACGGCCGGTCCCGGGCGAGACAGCTATTTAGGCGAATAAAACGTCAGATGAAGGAACGGGAGAACGAGGATATAGAGCGATACAGGGATAGAGGTGAGGCCCGAAAATTTTACCAGAAGTACGCGGGTTGCTACTGATCCTTAAAATGACAGAGCGAGCAATTAGCGCCACTCAATCAGCCTATCCGATAACAACACCTAGTTGTTATAAAGCAACTAGCCACCGATTAGATTCTCCAATCGGCAATCCCGATACCAGATTTAGATGCGAACGGCAAATCACGAAAACGATCTCCAACTATTGGTGATCTTTAGCATTAAATCAAAGACACAATTAGGGACATGGGATATTAAAATGCTTTTGGAACCACCAAGATTGGCCCAAATAGAAATACAAACTACTTTTACTTGGTTTATGCGAAACAACAGGTAATGGCATCATAACAACAGACAAATGCATCATGTCCTTGTAATCGGGCAAACCAAGTGGACTCCCTAGATATAGCAGCGCATGTTTCTTACTTACCAAAGAAGCTATGAAGGCTCTTATTACATGGTAACCATATATAGATAGGACCATATCCATGATCATCCAAACAGAAACTCAAATTGACCACATTGCGATAAGCAGAAAGTGGCGAGGATCTTTAATGGATGTACGCAACAGGCGTGGTACAAATGGAGCTTCAGATCACCTCTTGTAGGGGAGATATGACTGAAAATATGTGCAATCCGGCGACAAAAAACACAGTCTCTGCCAAGACGATATGAAGTAGTCAAACTGGAGTCTACTCATGTATGCGAAAGCAACATCGATTCCCGGTATGATCGTATATTAAACAACTGTAGATGGCAGTGGAATGAAATAAAAAACATTTTTTTAGAGATGGTGAAACAATATCTCGGGTACCCGCAACGCAAGCGTATGGATATCAGACAATACCTGATAAACATATTGAAGACAGAAGTTGCTTGAAAGGCGCCATAAACGCTAAATCTCAAAATCGTGTCTGCAAGCTCAATATACCGCCTAAGATCGCCTGTTATTATGAATTTTAACTTAACATATAGTGGACTAACCATCATGCCACGGACGACATTATTAACCTCCTTTTTATCATTGGACGCATAGTATAGAAAATTGCGCAACTATTGTAAGGTGATCAAAAATTAAGCTCTTTTTTGCGATCGGACACATAATTTAGGATATAACTGCATTTTAAGTTGCTCATATGAATATCGACGGCTTCCCTCTCATTTCGAGGTGAGATCCCAAATATATCTTAGTGATTGCACAAATATTGTATGGGATTCGCAAATAAAGCCCTTTTTCACGATTGGATGCTTAGTTAACCCTTTCCGACCTAAGCAAAAACTGTTGGTTGAAATTTTGCAAAATTTTGGAATCTGCTGTTTTAATGTGCCGAAAAGCAATAAAGTATATAATTTTATCAAATTATTCTATTATCCTTTATTTTAAGGATACGCACAATTGTTGCACTTAATATAAAAGTTGGTAAAAGACAAATTAAATTACAAAATCAAAACTGGAAAACAATTTCTACTTAAAGTTGTGTAATGTTCTGAACGTAAAACCGCTTATTTTATGACAAACTAGTGGGCCCGGCAATGCTTCGCTATTGCATTATAACTTGTAATATATTTCACATTTAGGTCTACAAAGTACTTTGAAAACGGTACTTAAGCTCGATAATGATATGTTGAGTTTATTAACTTATGTAACTAATTTCAAGCAACTCCTTAACATGAAAGTTAACAAATTAAGTGTTGTTGTTTTAAATTCTAAATATCATAGGCTCGATGATGATAGTAAAAAGTTCATCAGCAAAGTCATATCTTTTACAAATCGGAAACAGACATTCCGTTATAGATCAAAATTCAATGTAGTAGTGGTAATAGTCTGTATACTAACTATCTCTTTGGGCGTAAAAAACACATGCCTTCTCCGCCTATTGACCGAAAATGAAAATTTCGTTTGAAGCTTCATGCCTTTAGCCATAAAAACCTCTTTTGCCATGTCTTCTTCTCACATGGATCAATAATATTTCCAAATACTATCTTTGTATTGAACTCGTATTACCATTCTATGAGATAATTCGGTCACCAACGTTTGGCTTTACAAAGTGATGATCTCACGCGCTGTATGGCATTTTACGCCGTCGTGTTGGAACCATTTCTCCTTCAAATAATGTGCAATGACATGATAAATAAAAAAAAATCAATTGATCGTCCACTGGTTTTAGTTCTTCTACCAGTTGGATATATGAATATAGGCCAAGATCTTTCCTCAGCATTTGCAGAGACCGAGTTGCTGAGAACGGCGTCGGTCCGATAAATTCGAGTCCCCTGTCACACTTACGTCTACAGCGTCGATGGCTTCTATTAGCTGCTCAGATGGATGAGTATATGCACCATAAACTTCACAAAGGGCAAACAGAACGCGCATTTTAAAAATAAATTTGCAAGATTTGTAAACGTTGTTCTTGTGTAGTCTTTATATGGTGATTTTTCACAGAAAGTCTCAATGAAAGTCTATCACACACCTCGCCTGTATGAAGAATTGGTTGACCTAAAATGGCAACAAAAACGGTAAATGGTGTTTTGTTGGGGGTCAATTGTACATTAAAAATCCACATGAATCAAAATCCTAGCTGATACTTTTTTTAAGATAAAAGGATTTTTCGTTTATTTACTCCGTTTTGCACTTCTTTTAGAAGTTACGTTCGTTGCTCCATGATTATTGAAAGCGTACAGACTTCAGCTTTAAGACACTTCTACCAAAATTTAAGTTTTCTGCACTAAATTAAGCTTTCCCAGCGCGAGCTAGGAATTGATATTACACACAAAGTTTATTGGTGACATTTTCTTACAATTCATCGTAGATTTGGTTACAATTTTTGCGAATAAAAAAACTGGCCCACCTTACTGTTCATATCTCTAGGCGAACTGCAATATACTGTGGAATTTTGACAGTTATAACTGTTTATTTTAAAAGGAGTCTGTACAGCCCACTTCCGCTCTTACTGTAATTTATACTGCAACAACAACATATATACCAAATCTCATCTTCATACCTCTGATAGTTCATGAGATATAGCCCTTTTGATTTTCAAGTTGTATCAGCGGTGCCACGCCCCTTTATCCAATCACAATCTATTATATCCAGGGACTATCAACAGGTCAACAGTACCATTTGGTAAAATTTTCGTATCAATCGGTCTATTAGAAAAGCCGTTAGAGCGATTTTTGAAAAGGGGGCGTGGCACCGCCCACTTCCACCTTGGCTGTAATTAATACTGCTCCAACAACATATATACCAAATCTCATCTTCATACCTCTGATAGTTCATGAGATACAGCCCTTTTGATTTTCAAGTTGTATGGGCGGTGCCACGCCCCTTTGTCCAATTGGACCGAATTGTAAATATAAACCACCCGGGGCGCCACCCAAACGCATACCAAAAAATTTATGCAAATCGGTCCAGCCGTTCGTGAGTTATGAAGTCACAACACACTTGCAACAATTTTTTATATATATAGATTTCAAAATTTTAATAATTTTAATAGATTTAAGTAATTACTCTTCCGACTCATTTCCTCAAATGCGCAAAATGCCACACGAAAAATGAAAATTTACGACAACTACGAAAACAAATATCGGTACTTTTTGGATTTCTTTAAAACTAAAAGCATAAACAATCATGTATTTCAGAGATTAACACAATTTGACAACAGGTTGTTGAGTAAAGAGGAATTAAACTTATACGCACAATTGTGCGTATACGGTCGGAAAGGGTTAAGGAGATAGGTATATAGAAAGTTCCACCCATTTACAAGAAGAGGGGAAACATCTAGCAGCATTTGCCAAACAAATTTTTGTATTTTATAAGGCTATTTCATAAAGCATCCTTTGAGATGTGCTCAAAGAATATCGGAAAAGCATAAACAACCTTTTATGCCGATTTGCCTATAATTATACTGGCAATGTTCTGTAAAAATACCCCTTTTTGAAAAACCGTTTAACCGACACAAAAAACCGGTTAAACCGTCATACGGTTTCGGAGAAAAAACTTTCGGTTTCGGTTTTGAACACCCTGATCATGGGTGAGATCAAAAGTTTAAATTTGTCTTACAGTGTTATATAACATTTTGATATACATACTCATTAATACTTATACATCAGATTTGGCTAAAAATCATCACCTGCTATGATTCCTCCCATTTTAGATATTTGCGGCTCTATTCAGTTGACACTGTCATGTTGTATTCTGGTCCAAGAATACCACATTTGTTACTTGTTTGCAATAAACGGCATGACTATTGTGACGCTGTGCAGAATATGCATGATTTGACTAAATCAAATGGGTTGACAGTATGAGAAGTAGCATTCAGGTTTAACACTAACCGCAAAACCAAACTGCAATAAGTTTATCAGGATTTATATTTATAATGCATATTCACAGGAAGATTTTTAAGATTTTTGCTCTAAACATCTCTTTTATTAAAAAATAAACACAAAGCTTAAGGAGCAGCATATCTTAGATTGTCAACTCCAAACACGTGCATTATTAAATTTTAATGTTATATACTTTTTTATGCCACATTACGCTTGGTATGATCAGATTTGTTTTTTTTCTTAATGCAGCGACGTTTACCATTGCTGGATAATTATCAGCTACCCTCATATCAATTAGACCTTTGAAGTACATGTTTTGTATCTGTTGCTTTTTTCAAATCAATCAATTTATCAGATTTGTGTGTAGGTTTTTGCGGTTTCCACAGGTCACATCATTGTTCCACACACATTACTATGGCAGCATCAATGTTAAAAATTTTCATGGAAATTAATGAAAACGGATGACAAGAGTAAAAGCCATATATGTCAGATGCCGACGACGTATGCAAATATTGTGATAGAAAGTTTTTTGGTCAAATCCACCTATAGTTTTCATGTTTCGTATGATGTCACTTCTTTGCATGATACTGGACTGGAACTATAGTAATTTTTTTTGGAAATTGCAAGGAACTGGGAATTACATACGGAAGGTGTCATATTATAATATTTGTTAAAAGCAGTTTAAACTTACATCCAATGTCAGTAGAAAATTGTTTTCGCCTGTTTGTTTTTTGTTCTTTTGTAAGGTTACTTATATTATATGGCAAAGTTTATGGTCGAAAGTGAAAGAGATCATTAAGGTAATATTTAATTGTATTCCATAAATAAATAAAAAATTGGTAAATTGAAATAATAATAATTATTATACAATAACCCTTAGGAATGCGGGTATATATCATTTGATACGACCCAAAAGTGTAACACATAAAAGGAGTGACTTTAGACCCTAGGTTTCTTTGAACCAAATTTGATTCATGACTTGAGCCATTTCCGTCTGTCTGTCTGGCTGGCTCGCACGATAACTTTCGGAAAAAAATGTTTTGAAATTTTGCACGAGTTAATATTTCCCCAAAACTACTTACTTACTTACTTACTTAATTTCCCTTTGCACCCCATGAATGAGGTATGGGATAGCTTCTCGCGTTGTTGTAAATTAACACGCTTTCTATTTTTAGGTTCACAACTAACGGCATCTACTTGTTTATCGACGAATGCGAACGTCACTGTTTGAGAAGCTCTTACTAGACACGACGATTGAATCGACGCTTAATACCGCGACGTTGCTGTCAACAACATTCGAGGGGAGCCGACAATGAAAGAAAAATTTTTTTTTTTCTTTTTTAAGATGACTGGAGCCAGGTTTGAACCTGCGATCTCCCGCATGGTAGTCGCGTGTTCTAACCAGTATGCCACGGCCGGTCCCCAAAACTACTTACGGTATTGCAAATGGGCTACATGGCTCCGCCCCTTCTGGTACCTCCCATACAAATACATCATTTCGCCCACTTTAGATATCGAGTAATAATATCAATACAACCAATGGGATCGTACCCAAATTCTGTACTTAGTAAATCTATTACAGGATAAAGTTTTGGAAAAAAAATTGGAAGTTTAGCCACGCCCCTTCCGGTACATCCCATACAAATGTGCCTTTCTGTCCACTTTAGAGATGGAGTAATAATATCAATAGATCCAACGCGATCGTACCCAAATTCTGTATTTAATAATGCTATAGCAGGATACAGTGTTTGGAGAAAAAACTAGAAGTCTAGCCACGTCCCATCTGGGACCTCCAATACACATCTGATACCGCCCACTTTAGAAATCGATTAATATTATTAATACACTTAACGCAATCGTGCCCAGATTCTGTATTTAGTAAAGTTCTGGCGGGATAAAGTTTTAGAGAAAAAATCTAGAAGTCTAGACACGCCCCTTCTGGTACCTCCTATATAAATGCATCACTCCGCCCACTTTAGAGATGGAGTAATAATATCAATACACTCGACACGATCGGGCCCAAATTCTGTATTTTGTTAAGTTATGACAAGATCAAGTTTTGGAGAAAAAATCTGGAAGTCTAGACACGCCCCTTCTGGTACCTCCCATACAAATGTACCTTCCCGCCCACTTAAGAGATGGAGTAATAATATCAATACACGCAACGCGATCGTGCCCAAATTCTTTGTTTAGTACAGCTATAACAGGCAACTAGGCATGCCCCTTCTGGCACCTCCCATACAAATGTACCACTTCGCCCACTTTAGAAATCGAGTAATAACATCAATGTAATAGATTTTTTTTTGTTTTACTGAAAGTGATGGTATATGCTACTCGGATTGCCCGACTGAAACTTTCTTACTGGTTTTTGTATAAAATTATCAAATCTTGAGTTTGAATGAGATGTCAAGATTTGATAATGGATGATGTTATTTGTTCTAACCATTATAACTTTAGCTTTTTAACATAGATTCATGGCATATATAAAATGTCAAAGTGTTAATAATAAGCAAATTTAATATGATAAGGAAAAACCAAATCTTTTTTTAAGTTTTTAAATTTAATTATCGTTGTTTAATTATTTATCGTAGTGTATATGAAGAAGATCATATAAACTATTATATAGAGTATTTAAATTCTACTAGTGGATCCGCAATATATCTTCTATGGCGCCTAATTTTAGACGATTGAAATGTTTAATGTATAAACCACTCTCGACTTAAGTTGACCACAAATTTCCAAAACAACCAAATTATAAACTTTCATCGTCTTTTGTTTGCATTGTTTCATATAATACAAAGTTATAGTATTATAGTATGGTACTCGTTGTTTATTGAAAGCGTCGTCAGAATATGTATATTCAAACAGCAACATTGAGTTTAATGTCTTTGTCCTTCAAGGACAATGCCAATCATGACAAAATGTCAACTTATGTATGTGTCGTAGTAAATCGTTTAGCGCTGGTGTTGCGAACGCTATTTCGATCATCATCAATCAGCAGATTTATCTTAGGTCCCAGAACAATTGTATTTATGTCACTATGTGAAAGTGACACTAACAGCGACCGCACACCTAAATCCCCTTGTTCTGCACCATTTGATATTGGTTTATGTATGCAAAATAAAATTGTTAACAGGTGGATTGAATGTAATTTACATGTATGATATATTATTTTAACGAAAATATAAGTAGTTTGGAAACACACATACATAGTATATTATTATAGTATATTATAATATTAAGGGCGGTTGAACTACCCTGTTGTTGAGTAACCTAATTGGCATGCTACCACCGATGCGTCTTAGAAAGTAGGTAACAAAAGTTACTGAAGCTCAACACAGGCTCTTTTAGTGGCTTTGGCAGCCCTAAGAAACTAGCATCGGGCGCGGTGGCCTAATAAGCCATTCTCTTTAAACAAAACAATTATGAAAACACAAAGAAAAGAAAAAAACATACAATTAAGTAGTGCTAAAAACACTCGTAATCAAACGCAAAGAAAGCTAGACATCACAAAGCTGCATACCACCCAGATATCCAATGCCTACTCCAACCAACTCTCCCATTTACTCCAAACAAACACCCCTAGTTCTGATGTTCCCGACATACAGTGGCAGCCTATTACGAGTTCTATGACCACTGCCGCAAAGACTGTACTGGGTTATGAAAAACCACGCTCAGACAAGCACTGGTACGATGATGAATGTCGCGAAATGTTTGAGGAAATGGATGCTGCATACAAAGCTAAACTGCAGCCAATGGCGACGCGTCCGGTGACGGAGCGTTATAAAGAGAAAATGAGGTAGATGAAACGCCTGTTAAGGCGTAAAAAGCGTCTGTGGAAGAAATGAGAGAGCCAGGATATCGATAAACCACAGGAATAGAGGTGAGGCCCGAATGTTCTACCAAAAGGTAAAAAGTAAAGGTTTCGGAACAGGGATACCCACAGAGACGGAAATCTGTACACGGACACTCAGAGTGTGCTGCAAAACTGGAGGGAACACTTTCAAACTCTACTCGTTCCCGAAGGCAGCATAAGTGACGAAATCGCACCAATCATCGATGATGGATTAGACTGTTCATCACCGAGCCAAAACGAGATCAGCACGGCAATTTCACGGCTTAAAAATAATACAGCTGCGGGAGCCGATGAACTGCCGGCAGAGCTTTTTAAAGCCGCTGGCGATGACCTGGTAACATGCATTCACCAGCTCATAAACACGATTTGGCCCAGGGAGTGCATGCCCGATGATTGGAATCTAAGTGTCGTATGTCCCGTGCTTAAAAAAAAAACGAACAAAGTGTGTGTACCAACTATCGCGGGATTAGCCTTTTACCCATCGCATACAAGTTCCTGTCTAGTGTGTTATGTGAAAGACTAAAGCCCAAGAAATGCAGATCGACACCTACAATCTGTTCATCTACTACAAGGCTGCATTGGACAGTCCGATACGAAAGAAATTGTTGGATGCTATGGCTGAGTTTGGTATCCCCGCGAAGCTAATACGACTTTGTGGGATGAAACTGACTGGCACAAAGTCTTCAGTGAATATTTGAAAATATCTGACAGAGACATTTTCTACCAAGCGAGGCTTAAGACAGGGCGGAAGTCTGTCCTGCAATCTATTTAATATCATAATGGAGATGATGATTCGCAAAATATTTGGACCCATCATCGATAACGGCGAGTATCGTTGTCGAATGAACCACAAGCTGTATGAGCTGTACAACGATATCGACCTACTACGTCGCGTTGAAATAAACAGAATGCACTGGCTTGGACACTTTGTACGAATGGATCAAAATGTTCCAGCTCGAAAGGTTTTCGTCAATAAACCCGATGGGCGGCGCAGGATGGGGCGACCAAAACTTCGTTGGATGGACCAGGTGAAAGAGCTGTTATCTACACTTGGTGTGACTAACTATCTACGTGGCGCAAAAGACCGAAGCGCTTGGAATTCTTTTCTACGTACGGCTACTGATAGATGAATTTTTGTTGCTGTTGCTAATTAAGAAGAAGAAGATTTGTTATATGTGGTAGTTATGCGATATGAAGTGATTTTTCAATTTTCATACTTTTAGGGGCAAAAGGGCCGAAAAGGGATAAGACTGGTACCATAACCCATGCTGAAAGAGAATCTCGGAAATAGGGGGGGGGGGGGGGGGATATTTAGTTTTTTTGGAGTAGTTCTGCGATTTGAAGGGATTTTTCGAATTTCGTACTTTTAGGGAGGAAAAGGAAATAGCTGGTACCGTACCATCGTCCAGGAAAAACGACTGACGGTAGAGTGAGAAAAAAATGTTTATTTTTCGGAGTAGCTGTGCAATATGACGGGATTTTGGAATAAGGCCTTAACGGAATAGATAAGATAGAATAGAGAAATGGTGGTAAGTTTTGGGTTAGTAGTTGGGATCTTTTGCAGTTTAAGAACAACCGACCATCAGCAAACAAAATTGAATTTGCTCCAGTTCATAAAAACCAACTTTCCATAAAATACTTTTGTAATCTCTATGTATCAAACAGCTGTCACAAGTCGAGAGTTACCAAAAGTGTGCCAATGAGGGTTCGACTGTTTTATACAAATTAGTTGGACACTGAAAGTGTAGTTAAGCTCAAAACTTAATACTATTACACAGTTTACCAAAAGTCAACCAAATTTTTAATGGACTTGCATGTGTGTACCCAAAGAGAGATTAAAATATCTATAGTTATATGTTAACGTATACGCAAAAATAATTTTTTTGCAATATTGATACGGTAAATATTTTTATAGTGTAGTAGAACAAAAATATGGATTGAATAATGTTATATAATGGAAATCTCTGTCATGATACATTCATGAGAGGCAAAGAAAAGTGTTTTACTTTATATATGATGCATTTCATATCAAAACCTATAAAAAAGGGACATTTTGAACCCGAACCCCTTAGATTTTAATGAAATTTTGCATACAGCTACATTTTACCAACAGAAACACAACCTCATTTTTAGAAATTAAATTTTTGAAAATATGTGGGCGTGGCAAATTTCCGAAATATTTGAAAAATTACGGTAATTCGTACTTTTATTTTTGGCACAACATTTTTTTCAGTGTAATATAAAATTTTTACAGTGTATGTTTTCGAAAGCTGAATTATATACCTTTCTAATGGCAATCAATTCGGTTGAGTCGTCCCAATTCGGTTGAGTCGTCCCATAGTAATCGCAGCATAAAAGTACCTATTACCGTCATTTGTCAAATATTTCGATACCTTACCACGCCCACATATTTTCAAAAATTCAATTTTTAAAAATGAGGTTGTGTTTCTATAGGTAAGATCTATCTGTATGCAAAATTTCATTAAAATCTGAGAGGGTCGGGTTCAATGAATATCGGTTTTGATATAAAATTCATCATATGAAATTACAAGGTGCGGTTTCTATCTTTGTATGCTTTGTGCTATTGTTGTCAGTTTTAGAAATCACTTCAATTACTTTGTAAAGTGCGCCCATAAACAACTACATATACTGTAATTTTCCTACATAACCCAACAATGGTAAATATTACGAAATGAACAGAAACTATAAGATAAAAGATTTTGTCCCTACAACTCCGACACATGAGTATTAAAAAACACATAGATAGTTTTTAAATACTTTGTCAATGATAAGAAAATCTACATAAACGTACTTATTGTTTTTTTTTCTTGGTTTTTTTAAATCATTGTAGTAACTACATGTGCACTTATTTGTTTTAGTTTTGTTTATGAGAAAAGTTAAATAATTTGGTTTTGTTTGTGTTTATTTAGAAAGTTGTGGATGTGAATGTAATTAAATGATTTCGTAAGCATTTCCGCCGAAATCAGAGTTAGATTTTTAACAGAGTTAGGTTAAATACCAGTGATATTCGTTATAAATGTTTTTTTAATCTATAAACGTAGAAAGTTTTGTAACTGTAATATTCTGTTCGCGTTTCCTAGAAACTGAAGGAAAAACTTGTTAAATATAATATAGAAACTATTGCATACACAAGGATTCATTTCATTTAATCTGCAACAAGTATCCTTTCTAAAGTGCCCGAGGAGTAGAGAAAATTTTGTTGCAGCACAACATGTATTATGTATATTAAATATACAATATACTTGCGCACTCAATTATGGTAAATGACTCAAAGCTAGACATAACCACAAATGTTATTTATATCACTGCATGTGGGTTTATAGTAATAATGCGAGAACTAATTTATATATTAAAGTGGAAACATTATAGTTAGAGCATGGTATTAGCATTGATATTCTTTTAATTTTAGGTTATTTTACCCTTAAATAAAAACAATATTACCATACAGTAATGCATTTTATAAAGTTTTAAACTGACTGACAAATACCATCATCCAATATAAGATATTGTTGAAGTCTTGAGTTATTGAAATTATAAGTTTTTAATATAAAATTACTTATGTATGTAATACTTATGAACATGTATTACTTATGTATTTGACCTATTTGTACAGAAAGTACAATTAGGGGCAGCACAACGTGTCCCAATGATCGCTTACCTTGGCAAAATTTGTCTGAATTCAGTGTACATACAAAAATGATACATATGTAAAAGGGGAAATATTCCATATATTTATATGGGTGGTACCAGAAGGGGTGTGCCAAATAGTTAGGGTTGCTGAGGCTTTGCCTCCTATTACAAGATAAATTAACTGACCAAATTTGATTATCCCCCCAGGTGCCGGTATGGAAGTTATGAGAGAAATATTAATTTTCCAAACATAGTCATTTTGTATGGGAGGTACCAGAAGGGGTGATCTGATGTAGCCCATATTCATTCCTGATTAAAATCTTCATAACCATACACTTACGCAAAATTTGACTGAATTCAGTGTACTTGCAAAAAAGATATGTATGTGAGACTAAGTGGGTGGGTTCGGTCATTTGTATGGGAGGTACCAATAGCGGTGTGTCAAATAGTTATGGTTTCTGCGGTTTTGCCTCCTATCAGAAAATAAATTTAGCGATCAATTTTTATTACTCCAAGTGTCCGTTTGAAAGTTATGGGAAAAATATTAATTTTCCAAAAATTGGTTATTTTGTATGGGAGGTACCAGAAGGCGTCAACCATGATCATTCCAAATTCAAATTTTCACAAGCGAACATCTTACTCAAAATTTAAGTGAATTCAGTGTACTTACAAAAAAGGTATGTATGTGAGACTATGTGGGTGGGTTCGGTCATTTATATGTGAGGTACCAACAGGGGTGTGTCAAATAGTTAGGGTTTCTGCGGTTTTGCCTCCTATCAGAAGATAAATTTACCGATCAATTTTCATTACCTCAAGTGTCCGTTTGAAAGTTATGGGAGAAATATTAATTTTCCAAAAATAGGTAATTTTGTATGGGAGGTACCAGAAGGCGTCAACCGATATAGTCCATGTTCATTCCAGATTCTAATTTTCACAAGCGAATATCATACGCAAAATTTTAGTGAATTCAGTGTACCATAAAAAAAATATATGCATGTGAGACTATGGGGATGGGTTCGGTCATTTGTATGGAAGGTACCAGAAGGGGTGTGTCAAATAGGTATGCTCTCTGACGTTTCGCCTCATATCACAACAGAAATTTATCGAC
>OZ035880.1:34186423-34305190 GCA_964034835.1 Muscina levida | reverse complement strand
AATTCAACTTTTCATAAGCGAACATCATACGCAATAGTAGTATGTAAAACTATGAGGGTTAATTCGGTCATTTGTATGGGAGGTACCAGAAGGGGTGTGGCAAAGGTTTCGATTTTCTTAGGGTTTGTCTACTTTTGCAAGATAAATTAACTGACTAAATTCAAACATCCTCCAGTTGCCAGTTTGGAAGTTATGGAAGAAATATTAATTTACCAAAAATAGGTAATTTTGTATGGGAGATAACCGAACGGGTGCGGCTATTCAGCCCATTAACAATCCCATAAGTACGTTTTGAAAAATATTAATACTGTTAATTTTTTATACCGATCCGTTAAGGATTACTCGAGTTATCCTGCTGACCAGCCATCCAGCCAGCCAGCCATTCAGCCATTCAGCCAGACAAACGGACATAGCTCAATTGTCTTAAAAAGTCCTGAAACGAATTTGGTCTTAAGATACTTGGGGTCTAACTCGTCGCCTTTAATGCCTTACACTTTTTCGTATCAAATGATATATACCCTCATCCCTAAGGGTGATGGTATAAAAATCGCAAAAAGGACGTTTAACAGTAACTATGTAATTTGTTTAATTGTATTACGTTTCACAATTTCATGTTTGCTTAATGCTCTTTTGTTTATATTTGTCAACGAACTATGTCTTTGTTATTTATCCCAAATTTTTCAATGACACATAAAAGGTCTGTTGCTCCCAAATAAAGCACAAAGTTTAATGTGCTTCTTTGCACTTTGCAATATATCCATAGCTATCATTGTAGTCGGCTATTGATCCTTTTTGAACATAAGTGCATCTTTGGTATACCAATGGGGATTAACTATTGTAAAAGTCTGATAAGTTTTATCAATCAGTTTACTTTCAATTGATTTTCTGATGAATTTTTCTTTGTTATAACATTTTAATTTTCCAGATCAATGCAAATGCAATATTTTGAAAAGATAAGTTAGTTGTATTAGATTTTAAAAAGTTCGTGTTAAATGGAAGTTGCTATTCCAGGATTTGTAACGGCAAAATAATGCCATATCCCAAGGTTCTTCTATACCCTTTACGTGAACCGTATATTTTCAATGCAACATTGGAATAGATACCCTTTTTCCGCTAGACATGAAAGCAACATTGATTCGCAACCAGAATAAATAAAACGAAAAGTACACTTAGAGCATATCTGTTGTACTTCCTGATGCCTTCATTAGGTATATAGACGCACGACTGCAACGACACATAACATCACCATTATAATTAAACGTTGAACAAATTTTTTGTCATACCATTTTATCATAAGTATTTCATTATTAAGGACAGCAACATTTTTAACACCCAGAAAGAAACGATTAATGTAACAAGTATCTTTGGATAAAATGTGTTTTAAATTATGGTACTATTTTAACGCCAAAGTAAATATTTTTAATATCAACAACCCTCAGAAGTTATATACATATGAAAACCACAAGAATAAAATCGAGATTATGACACTTTTTTAGACATTTATTGATGTCTTTAATACCAAGAATGTAAAAATAATTACTGTAAAACAGAACCATATCAATATTTATTAAGTAGAACAATATACAGTTATCTGCGACTGTGAATGTCCAATCTTGTGGTGGCTCTAATAAACATTTCAATTTCCGACAAATCAGATGACAACAAATTTTATTTGCTGCTAGGGATTAAAGCTGTATCAAAGATTTGTATCTTTAATGCGATTAAACATAATGGGGTAGCGAAAACTTTCAGCACTTTCGCATGCTTATGTACCAGCAGAAGAATTACAAAACATCTTACTGTATTATAAGTCAGAGAGGTATTTCTTGGAAAAGTTTCATAGTAATAAATATAATTTTTCGACGTGGTTACATAAATATTGGAACAATGCTCCAAATGAACAGTGCCAAACTGAAATGCAGAAATTGTATAAAAAATTCCCACACAAAAATCTTGAAAATATGTAAGAAAAATTTAAATTTCATGATTTATGTCGGTGAAAGTTGAATGCGGTGCATTTATTAAATCATAGTAAAAAAAAAAACTTAATTTCCTTTTGCACCCCATGATTGAGGTATGGGACAGCTTCTCGCGTTGTTGTGAATTAACACGCTATCTATTTTTAGATTCACAACTAACGGCACCTACTTATTTATCGACGAATGCGAACGTCTCTGTTTTGAGAAGCTCTTACTAGACACGACGATTGAATCGACGCTTAATACTGCGAAGTTGCTGTCAAACAACATTCGAGGGGAGCCGACAATAAAAGAAAATTTTATTTCTTTTTTTCTTTTTTTTTAAGATGACTGGAGCCAGGTTTGAACCTGCGATCTCCCGCATGGTAGTCGCGTGTTCTAACCACTATGCCACGGCCGGTCCAATTAAATCATAGTAATATTTTAAATATTTGAGATATTTACGATTCTAAATCTCTAAGCACTTGTCTATTTTTTTGTAGACCTTTAATTCAAACAGTTTAAATGTTTTCGGAAATTATTCACTTGTACAAAATCCAAGAAATTTCATATTGTATGCCTTTATTGGACAATTAAATAATAATATACGACTCACAAGACTACTCACAACCTCCTTCTTGGTGGCACCTGGGTAACATTGTTCGTAATATTTTTGTAATAACTAGTGAGCGACGAACCCAGAGGGTTGGGTTAGCCACCCGCCATCAGGTCCTTTACTGGCTATGAAAACACTGGAAAGAAAAAGTAACAAACCGAACCCCCCAAATGCTAAAGAACCCCGCAAACGTAATAAGGACCATGATGTAAGGATATGCACCTGCATCGTCTGGGCTCTCTATTTAGAAGGTGCCACTATCCGATTGGCGGATGTTCTCAAAAAATATAAAGCTGACATCACCACCATCCAGAAGATGAGATGGACAGGACAATGAAGCTCGCGACGTAAAAATTGCGACATCTATTACAGCTGGCATGCCAAAAAGCATGAATTTGGATGGGGATTTGTAGTTGACGAGAGACTCAGACATCCTGTCTCGCCATTCAATCCTGTTAGTGACCGAATAGTGATTAAGTAAGTGATTTCTACATCACGATGAATTGAGCTTATGCTTCGAAGTAAGTTAAAGATTTTACGATTTAAAGATGCATTTTACGAGCGCCTAGAGGAAACATACGACCGCTGCCCTGGCTAAGACATTAAAATTGTTCTGGGAAACTTTAATGCAAAACCAGTAAGAAAGATTCAGCCGGGCATCCCGACTTACGTATACCATTACCCTCAGTGCAACAAAACATTTTCTATTATACTGATATTATTACTCGATTTCTAAAGTGGGGTACATTTGTATGGGAGGTACCAGAAGGGGCGTGTCTAGACTTCCAGATTATTTCTCCAAAACTTTATCCTGTAATAGCTTTACTAAACACAGAATTTGGGCACGATCGCGTTGGGTGTATTGATATTATTACTCCATCTCTAAAGTGGGCGAAGTGGTACATTTGTATGGGAGGTACCAGAAGGGGCGTGTGTAAATTTCCAGATTTATTCTCTAAAACTTTTTCCTGCTTGAACTTTACTAAATACAGAATTTAGGCACGATAGCGTTAGATCTTTTTAAAATTTTAATCGATTGCTAAAGTGGGCGGTACCAGATGTGTATGGGAGGTACCAGATGGGGCGTCGACAGACTTCCAATTTTTTTCTCCAACACTTTATCCTGTTATAGCTTTACTAAAAAGAGAATTGGGTTCCGATCACGTTTAATTTATTGATATTTTTTCACCATCTCTATAGTGGGCAGGAAGGTACATTTGTGTGGGAGGTACCGGAAGGGCCGCGGGTAGACTTCCAATTTTTTTTCAGAACCTTTACCCTGTTTTAGCTTTAATAAGTACAGAATTTGGGGACGATCCCTTAGGGTGTATTGATATTATTACTCGATTTCTAAAGTGGGCGGAATGATGTATTTGTATGGGAGGTACCAGAAGGGGCGGGGCCATGTAGCCCATTTGCAATACCGTAAGTAGTTTTGAGAAAATAATAACTCGTGCAAAATTTCAAAACATTTGGTTGCGTCTTTCGAAAGTTATCGTGCGAACCAGCCGGACAGCCACCCGACAGACAGACAGACAGACAGACAGACGGACATGGCTCAAACGACTTAAAAAGTCATGAATCGAATTTGGTTCAAAGAAACCTAGGGTCTAAAGTGACTCCTTCTATGTGTTACACTTTTGGCTCGTATCAAATGATATATACCTTCATCCCTAAGGGTGATGGTATAATTAAATAGATGACTGACAAATTAGGAAGAAAAATATATTTTTATGTGATCGCCTTCCATGGAATTGCTCAATTATATCGAGTTTAAATACATATATTTAAATAGTTCTATCATATAATTTTCTACTAGAACCTCTAAAACTTTAGCCGGATACTTAATCCCGTGTAATGTTGTGGAGCAACTACACAGACAGGTAAAATGTATAAGTATTTTTGAAAAACTTTGAAGGACTAAAATAAAAAAAATCCAAAGAATGGGGACTGTTCCTCAATGGAGGAGGTTTACACGTAGATAATCTGTGCATACATACTTTCTGTGCTATAGGACTCATATATGCATCAATGCTACGCACTACATTCACCTTCAGTAAATTTTGAAGAACATTTCAGGGTCTCGCTAGGGACGATTCATGTTCACTTAAGAATATGAGTTTGTTAAACAATTATCATATCTAGCGGAAATTCCTGGGATACCAGCACTTTTTCTGGAAATTGGAAATTTGCGAAATAACAGAAATTCTATTATGTAAAAAGAGTGTAAAATTTTATACTAGCCTCTACAGAAGATACACAATAACATCAAGTTAAAATATTAAAAAAAAATTAAATCTCCTTAAATGAAATTAGACGAATATAGCTAGCCGCTAATTTCAAGTCAGTTTCGACAATTTTTTAGTTTTTAGAAAAGCAATCATCTCAAATTAATTGTATACAATTTATGTGAATCGTCCCTTTATGTTTTATTAAACAAATGTTTGAAATACATCATAGCATTATACTAAGTACATAAAAATATCACACAGATATTTCGAGGCAAGATATATGGGCATCTTACATATACACATCAATATATTTGTACATATCAAATGAATAAATTACAATGACTATAAAAAATATTGAATCCTTATGAGAAAAAAATTCAAATGTTATTGTTTATCATGCGGAATTTTAGATGACAAAAAACATTTGATGTTTGTGAGATGAAAAAAAGGACAAAGCAATAACTACAATTTGTTGACTTGCGTATATATAATACTGCTGTTATTTATCTATATTGACCTTCAATGCATATAAAATTTAAATGGTTATTTTTATTTTTATTGATGTAAGATTGTATATTTAAAAAAAATTGCTGGCAATAGGTTTGCTTTTGAAGATTTAAAGAACAACGAGCTCATCAAGAACAATTGATACAATAAGATTTTATCGATTGTGTTGGCCCACAAAGAAGCCACAACAATTTCAAATACAAATAAAATGTAGACAATAAAATATTTTTGTTGTATCTCTCTGTGACAATAAAGGGCTATGCAATATTGATGGTGGTTAGCCAGTTAACTTGCAGCAACAATTGGCTTAACTAGATTGCGTTGAAATATATAAATGTTGTCAATACAAAGCGTGTAAAAAAATGTTGTTTTATGTAAATGTAATACTGGATAAAAATCCGCAATGAATATTGTGTTGTCACGAAAGTTATGGAAATAAACAGCTAACTTTGTGTTCAAGCATTTCAGAAGCAACCATCGTTGGTTGGATTTTTGTAATTTCGTTGAACTTACACCGAAGTAAACCAAGAAGGCAATGGCGTTTTAAATGTTAAATATCATATAGTTTTTTTTTGTATTTAAGTTTGTTTGAAAAAAGTTTTATCAGAATGATATCACGACTTTTCACCTAAATTCAGATTATGATTTATACACAAGTTTAAAATTTTTGTAATTTTGGTCTTTATATAATTAAATAAAAGATGGACATGCAGGATTAAAAAGGCTATTTTGAATATTTGAATAGAAGATACCATAAGGAGCGAAGTAAACCGCTTGGGTTTCTCAACATTTGTCTATCTACTTATAATATATGCATCCAAACGCAACACACTTTTTTGGGGGTGAACCAAACCAATATCAAATAATAGCATTTAACTTTGTAAACAAACCCTTAAAATCCATTTTATTCCACTACAACAATTCCACTACGTCACAATTTTTTTTCTACAGTGGTTATAATTTTGTTCAAAAGTGTTTACAAGTCAAAAAGAGGTCAAAAGCTAGAATCTGATCGAAATATTCTCCGCAAAATTTTACTAAGAGTCACCGAAGGCAAATAACCTCTATGAGTCAAAGGTTACAAAATATAATCAAAATGAAATGTTTTAACTCACTATTGTTTCGAAGCAGATGACCAATTTGACATTTATTAAGTTACTATAATTACTGGCCTTAAATGCAACTTTATATTTTAGTGTCTAAGTCAGTGGCCGAAATGATAAGAGATTTCCATTCGCTTCGATCTTGTGCGCATCGTCTGCAGTCAGTCCTTCCAAGCAGCGTCAGTGATCTGTGATATCGCTGGAGTTTCCTGCTATAGCTTTACTAAAATAAAGAATTTGAGTACGATCGCCTTGGATTTATTGATATTACTACTCCTCAAGATTGCTTCTAACAAATGAAACATATAAAGCCTTCAGAGTACGGTGATTTTCAAAATCTTTAGCATTTCTTTTAACGAAGCCCAACATTGAATAAGCCTTAGAAGTTATATAATCAATATGACTATTAAACTCTAGCTTAGAGTCAAATATAACACCCAGGTCTTTAACCTCATAAACTCTCTTTAATGTATAACCTCCAATGGAGTAATTAAACAAAACTGGATCTCGACTGCGAACATATGATATTGTGCAACATTTTAACAGATTCAGACCTAATTGGTTTTTACTACACCATTCATTTAAAGCACACAAGTCACTCTGAATCTGAACAGAATGATTTATATTTGAAATTTCCGCGAACAACTTTAAATCATCCGCAAAAAGGAGAGGTTTACAGAACTTTGAACAATTCGGTAAATCATTAATAAAAATTAAAAATAATAAGGGCCCCAAATGCGTTCCTTGCGGGATGCCTGAAAATGCATTAATTTTAATGCTGGAATACCAAGATCCCATTTTAACTACAAGTTTTCTATCCAATAAAAAACTTTTGAAAAATTTCGATAATTTTCCATTTATACCATATTGACAAAGCTTATATAACAAAATATCATGACTTACTGAATCAAATGCTTTTGCAAAGTCAGTATAAATGACATCGACCTGTGTCTTATTCTCCATAGAGGTTAAAATTTTATTTGACAAAACAGCAAGATTCGTGCAGGTTGAACGGCCTGGAAAAAAACCATGCTGAAAAGAGGATATACTTCTTGAAACATGATCAAAAAGTTTATTTTTAAGGATTTTATCAAAAATTTTAGCTAATGAGCATTGTTTTACAATTGGTCTGTAATTCATTACATTAGCCTTATCACCAGATTTAAAGATAGGGACGACGCAGCAATTTTTCCAACTATCAAAAAATACACCTTCATTTAAACACGTATTAAATAAAGTTTTAATAGGACCTACTAATGATTTAACACATCGTTTAAAGAAAATAGGTGGAATTGAATCATTAAATATACAATTTGGATTGTCTTTTAAATCCAAAATTGATGACTTTACGTCTTCCTCAGTAATTTCAATTAAAAGACTAGGAAGAATAGTCTGAATAGACTGTGATACAAAATTGTCATGGGCAGTGAATGTTGTTTGAAAATAAGACGCAAATAAATTGCACGACTCAATACTATTTTTTGATAAGCTATCATTATAATACATCCTATTTGGATAACCATTGTTCTTCCTTTTGACATTTATAAATTGCCAAAATGCCGAAGAATTAGAACATATTTCATTTTCAATCCTAAAAATGTAATTCCTATACAAGAAATTATGCAAAAAATTAAATTCCCGCCGAATTTGCTGAAAGTATTTATAATCGGCTTCTTCATTGAACATTTTATATTTCTTAAAAGCCTTATTTTTTATGTTTTTTAAATTGGCAAGCCTTTTATTAAACCAAGGAGGCTTATTTCCTAATAAATGATTAGACTCAGGAATCATAACCGAAACTGCATAATTTATTTTATCAAAAACAAAATCAGAAATTAAATAGGGATCGGTACAACTGTTAATGTGAGACCAATCTACACTTTCAAGGTAATTATTAATTGCAGCATAATTACCTTTCATAAAATTGTATGATTTGGTATAATTTGGTATTTCATTTTCAAAAATATAAAATTCAAAATTGATAACAACTGCGTTATGATGAACAGTGTTTCTCGATATTGGATTTAAGCACTTATTACAAGATGTTTTTAAATCATTTGAGACAAAAATTAAATCAAGAATTCTACCTATTTCATTTGTAAAGCAATTAATTTGATTTAAACCATGAGTAAGGAAAAAGCTAGTAACAAATTCATCAATATCCGATTTCTTATTGAACGGTAAAAGGTTATTATCATCATATAGCCACATAATGTCTTTAAGATTAAAGTCACCTAAAACAATAACTTCATAATCATTACAATTAGAATTTAAAACATTTTCAATATTTTCCAAATGATTGTTATAAATTTCATTATTACTATTTGGTGGTATATATGATACAAAAAAGAATATAGATTTATTAACATTATTTGAAAATGAAACCTCAATGCAAAGTTGCTCAATACCACTGACATATTTTAAAGAAATAGGCCGACTAGGTATATTAGCCCTCACCGCTAACAAAACACCACCTCCTTTTTTTGGTCCTTCTGGTGTAAAAGTTCTATCACAGCGATAAACACTATAATAGCTATTAAAAAATTCTGAACTAAGAACATCCTCCGATAACCATGTTTCAGTTATAACAATAATATCATAATCTTTCAACGATGTCATAATGAAAAACTGATCGGCTTTAGATCTTATTCCGCTGGCATTCTGGTAATATATTGAGTAGTCTGTAATACAATTATTTATTACATGATGTTTCACTGTAGGTCTGGCAGCAACACTGGTTTCCTTGGGTGAAACACAAAAGGGCGAAGCCTTATGTCAACAGGCCATAACGACGATTTTATAATGTCATCATAAAAACTTGATGAAACGCCCAACTTGAAGTTCACAAACTTCAACGTACTTTCATCAACACCTTTCTTTACCAACCTCGTACATTCCAGATGTTGTTTACCAATTTCTGTATTGCTCTCAATGTACGAAATTATCTTCTCAGCCGTTACAGAAGGTTTGAACGAAGAGATGTGTAGGTATTTCTTCTTCGCAACCACATCTAGCTCATTAGTATCGTTCTCACCAACAATAACTACACGGTTTTTGCGTTTACGCCTTCCCACTTCTATCCAACTATTCTTTTCATCATCAGCTTCATGCATGTTTGATCGAACCTGTTGCGCAGCATTAGGAACACATGCATTATTAACTACATCAGTTACGCTCGATCCATTAACAACAACCACACCGTCATTGCTTGACCGTTGGTTTACAGCAGCATCTGTGGTGTTGTTGTTATTGCTCTGCTTCGGTTGTTTACTAATTTTTTCAACTTTATTTACAAGATCGTTGAACTGCACTTTCAACTCACTTATGTTCTCATTTAAAGAAGAGACAATTGGATTTTTTAATTCTCTTACATCCGTTGACAGAGAAGATATTAATTTAAACAGCTCTGATGATGCTTTTAAGCAATCGTTGCAATTAAAAACAATGTTTTTATTTTCATTAAATAAGTAGCACAGTTTTTCGTCGATATTCGCGCACAACCAGTGGAATTTTGCTCTGCAAATATGGCATGCAATAAAATTGGATTTCAATCCTTTAAAGCACTTTGCACAAAGAGTATTTGGTGGGCAGTCCATTATACACGTCTTTATTCGATAGCAGTCAACTGAGAACTTTATCTTTATCCCGTTATAGCACTACTAAATATAGAATTTAAGAATGATTGTGTTTGATGTATTGATATTATTACTCGATTTATAAAGTGGGCGGAATTGTACATTTGTATGGAAGGTACCAGAGGGGGTGTGGCCATGTAGCCCATTTTCAATACCGTAAGTAGTTTTGGGGAAATATTAACTCGTGCAAAATTTCAAAACATTTGTTTGCGTCTTTCGAAAGTTATCGTGCGAACCAGCCGGACAGCAGACAGACGGGCATGGCTCAAACGACTTAAAAAGTCATGAATCGAATTTGGTTCAAAGAAACCTAGGGTCTAAAGTCACTCCTTCTATGTGTTACACTTTTGGGTCGTATCAAATGATATATACCCTCATCCCTAAGGGTGATGGTATAAATATATTAATAATCCTATTATCAAACTATTCAAATATATGTTATCCTTACAAAACTAGGCGTATAGAAAAATTCGTTTTAATGTATATAAATACTTCTTTTTTAGTAGCAGATATATAATGTCTCTAGATCTGCATAGAACAGTTTTGTTCTGTATAGCAGAATTTCTCCAATACTAACAACATTTATTTGTGACGGCTGACGCCATATGACGATGCTGATATCAATGCGATAGATGATGGACCATCATTGATGGTGTCATGAATATGATTTTGCTAACACATTGATGATGCTGCTTGTTATACGGACACCACTCCGAAGGACTCTGATCCAATCCGTGACGATGGTAATGTGGCAAAATCCCGCCTTAAACATAGCAAAGCAGCTGGAGCCGGCTGAATTGGAGGAAGGGTGTTGACGAAATGAGCGATATAAGTGATCCAAGTGATCTGCAACACATAATTATAAGCTTCCTTGCTATGTAGAAAATTTTGCACAAACCTAAAAATATAAACATTAATAAAAAGATACACACAACATAATTACGAAATTGTTACTTACATTGTATCCGTCATCTGCATAAAATGTACACAATCACGTAAGATTTTATGTTCCAAACGCAGTGATAAATTTCCATCCAAATTGTAACCATTTCATTTTGTCCTTTTTGACTTTTTTGCCTTTTGCTAATAGATTATGCCAAGTTTAAGTAATACATTCGAAAGAACTGCCTGAGATATTTTCGGATCGAATACAATTTTCGCCAAGTTTCGAATCGAGTAACGTAGTAACCCTCCTGTGCACTGTAGCATTAATGGAATGAGAACGAACTGATTTTAGTATAAAATATCTTAGTTTGTAGACCGAGTAAAAAAAGTGCTTCCGCGATATTATGACACTCTATTTACATATAGCATTATGTCAAAATGTCCCCAGTTGCATGTCATAAATATAAACTGTTGTGGTAAAATTTTTCAACAACTAAAAGTTTTTTTTATTACCGTTACATGAAAACAAAACGTTCCAAACACATGTGTACATAAAAATGCAGCCCAGCGTCTGTAAAAGTAAGAGTTTTATGGCATAAGAAAGTTTTTTTTTGTTTGGCAACAAATAAACCTAAACAATTTGGTATTCCACAAATGAAAGCGTTTTTATATATATACCATAACACCGGAAAAGTCTTAAAAGGAAGAGGTTTTGTCGATTTAAAAAATACGTCCTTTCAAATTCATAGCCGACGCAGAGTTAAATTGTTACGAATTTGAAATATTTTCAAGTTTACATGCTTACAAAAAGTTGGCGTATTAAATTCATGTGCTGTTACTTTTCCTTATTACTTTTCATATACTTTCCTCTATTGTAGGATTTCAGTTATCTAAGAAAATAGGTGAGTTAAAGAAACGCTTCACGTTTAATAAATTCTTTTGAATCTTCCTTAGCATACATATATTTTTGGCAAATTATCACAAAACATTGCAAATGATGGTCACACTATTTGCGACACAAAAAGAGCGCCAAATATTTAAATAATCTTTTTATGTCTTTCGCTAACATCCAATCAATAAAATTCCTGTTATCTTTCTAAAACAAAAAAAAAAACGTTTCAATGTGAATGAATACATTTTATAACTTCAGATATACAATGTAGCTAGTCTTGTGAACAACAGCAGTGTATGACCCGTAGGTATGTGCAAAGAGACATTGGGAGTTATGAAGGTGATAGCAGATTTGCCCCAATATTAACAACACTGATATGATATTTCTTTTCTGTCGCTGATGCTTTCAGCCTGAGGCAGCTGACGCCACATGACGAAGCTTATATCAATGCGATAGATGATGGTGTCATGATTCTGATTTTGCTAATACATTGTTTATGCTGCGTGCGATAAAGTGAACGGATTTTGGTCGAACAACAATTTTTTATCGATAAGCCTGCAGGAATTTTTTTGGTGTCTTCACTATTACTACTAAATCCTGATAATCAATGGCATTCCTCTTGGTAATCCTTTTTTATGTAATACCCAGCGGAGTCTTTTTGACATTATGCTGGTTCAAATAATTTAGCCCCTATTGATTTTGATTATACCCCGCTGTAGTTTTAAGTGCGAAAATAGGAAATAGCGTTCAATAATAGTGAATGGGTATTGCAAAAAAAAAAACAGAGAATGAGACAATCTTAGATGTATTAAGTCCTGCAGAAAATTCTGTTTGATTGTAACACATTTACGGGAAATGGTCAGGGACAAGAATTCAAATAGAATTCCCTAGCTACATGCCATTTATGCCTTTGGAAATAGATGATTGAGAAGAGCCGTTATAAGTAGCAACATTCCATTTGATTCGTTGATACGTTTGCAACATTGCCCATAGTGATGATTGTATATCAAGTTTGATACGTTAAAAATATTATATTTGGAAAAATTGTTAATATGATTCTTTAGTCACTTTTTAAGTGGATTGGAATATATGTGCTTGTTAACTAGTAACTATTTATGCATATTTATCCTTGTCGCAGCCAAATATATATTTGCAAATTGTTGTTAGCGATTGATGATGGGTCAGCTTACAAGTAAACGAGGCTTCAAAATAATTATTGAGAAATTATTTATTTTATTGGCAGCTAGAGTTTGTGCATTTCTTTTATTTATTTGCAATACGGAACTTTTTGTTTTGTTTGTACGTTTGCGTGTTAATATGTTCGTGACTCATAGGACGCTACTCTTTTGAATCTGCTACAAAAAGACTCTTACTCTCTCAATCTTTCCAAAATTCAAAATTGGCTTTGTCCTCATTTATCATCAGACCAACTTCAACCGACTGTTTTTCAAAACTCCAAAAGGTCGCAGTAACATCACGTAGTCCTCGGCCAATGATATCTATATCATCGGCATACGCGAGCAGCATGTAACTTTTGTTAAAGATGCTACCAGTCGTGTTTACTGCAGCCTTCGGCATGATTAACTCCATTATAATGTTAAAGAGAAAGCTTAACAGACTATCGTCAGCCTTCGGCATGATTAACTCCATTATAATGTTAAAGATATACCATAACAGACTATCGTCTTACCTTAATCATCGCTTGGTAGAAAATGCATTTCTTGGGTCTTTCCCAGCATATGTCGTAGTGTGTATATATGGCCTGCCGTGGATTTATCAGATCAAAAAACCACACTGATAAGGTCCAACCAGTTTCGCTAGGATGGGCTTTAGTCCTTCACATAGCACTCTTAACAGGACCTAGATACATAGATAGTTGATACATAGAACACTCAGATTCAACTATTGGGCATGTATTTTTTTAGTCAAATCTTGCATATATACATATACATTGCTAGCCCACCGTCGCCGGCCGTAAAAATTTCTGTCGACAATCTAACTATTGGCTCCCGCCGTGCTCATCTCGTTTTAGCTCGGTGGTTTATACAGTACCCGGTCGTCGATGATTGGCGTGATTTATTCATCAATGCTGCCATCGGAAACAGACAGAGTACGAAAGTGTTCCCTCCATATTTGCAGCACTGTTTAAGTGTCCCTGACCGAATTTCCATCTCTGTTCTTACAGGTGAGGATCCCTGATCAAAGCCTTTGCTTTTACCTTTTGTTAAAACTTTGGGGGCTTCACCTCTGTCCCTGTAGTTTTCGATATCATTGGGTTTGCTGCCACTGTGTTTCGGGAACATCAGAATTAGGGGGTTTGTTTGAAATAGTTAAGAGAGTTGATTGCAACAGTCTTTGGTTATCTCGGTGTTATGGAACTTTGTATGTCTAGCTTCCTTCGAGTTCGGTAACAAGCGTTTTTAGGACAACTAAATCGCTTGCGTTCCTTGCATGCAACTAGGTGGCGATCCGGGTCAATATTTGCATTACGCATCACTCGCACATCTATAACGCTAGATCCACGCGTTCCATCTATTACCACGTGTCTGGTTACTTTTCTTTTGATCGGGGAATTTCCAGGTTTTCTTCTGGATATTTTTATGCGAGAATCTGGTTCCACTCAATACCATATTTCTTGCTGACGCGAAACTAACTAGTCTGAATCCGTTATCGGAGGTGTTGTTGTGTAGACTGAATTTTCCTACTGCTGAACCAAGAGCATCTTCCCTTCTCCCAGAACAATTTTAATGTCATGTGCAGGGCAGCGGTCATATATCTTCTCTAGGCGGAAAAACTCGGAAAATTCTGGAAAAACTCGAAAAATTTGGATTTTTCGGAAACATTTTGCATTGCAAATTGCATTTTTGTATAAAATTTTGTGCGCAATTGTTCCGTAATGGCTTTTCGATTGGAAAAATAGAAAATTTTAGTTGGAAAATTCGGGAAAAATTTTAAAAAATTATTTATTTTTTCCGACGAAATTTTGCATTTTGTCGTATGAATTGATAATTTTTTTAAATAGAAAAATTCTAGGTGGAAAGCTCGGAAAATTTCGGAAAAACTCGAAAAATTTGAGTTTTTTGGCAAAATTTTGCATATTATCGTAAGATTTGAAAATTTTGGATGGTCTAAATGTGAAAAATTTTGGATAATCATTCCGAAATGACTTTTTGAATTCGTTGTTATGCTTGGAAAATTTCGGATTATTGTGAAATCTATATGTTTAAAAACGGTGTTAAAAGTATATAGTAATTCATCAAGTGATAAGGGATGGCCCATTTTGCACAAATTTTTTTTAAATTTTTCGTAATTGCAATAAATTTTGAGAAAATCCTTCGGAACAGTCGGGAAATTGGAAAAATAGCTTTTTTGTATGGAAGTTTGTGGCTTTTCGTATGGAAAAATAGAAAATGTTTTCGCATGATTTGATGATTTTGAACGAGAAGTATTTAGAGTATTTAGCGAGTTAAAATATTAGATAAAAATATATATTGATATCCTAAACAATACTTATCAATTTGCTAATTTTTTCAGAAAATGAGTTTACGGTTGAAAAATTAAGTTATCAAATTGGCCCGCATTCATTCCGGGAGAGTTATTTGCTTGGCTAACGCCCCCTATTAGACGATCAAATCTTAGATGACGTCAATGTCGTGCAATAGTTAGTCAGACTATACACAGTTCATTAACGCCAACGTGTATTATATCTTTGCTATCCTTCAGTTCCCTGCGTACTGAGGATGGAGTTCTGTACGCTGCATTTCGGGAGGCTTGCCGAAATTTAAATGTGCTCGAAAATTGACTCAATGCTCACCAATGCGACCGTGTCTGCGTCAGCGATTCAAATTCGTACATTGTTTGCTCTCATCGTTCTGCAATCTGCTGTCGACAGCACCAAATCTTTCGATGCAAACTGCATTCGATCGCGAATTTTAACGGGTGTAAGACTAAAATCGAGATAAGCTGACCGAAAGAGTTCGAACAATCGTGTCGCTGTTAAATGACGAGTACGAAGAACGTGTACGATTCGCTGATGAAAGTTGTTGACAGGCAAGACATTTTTTTTGTTGACTCTGGCAACAATTCGGTCAAGATCTCAAATAACTTTGACCGCTGCATCCTCTGGCATGGCTGCCACATTGTTGGAAGACAGTCGTACTGCAAATTCTGTTTTGAAACTGTCGATGAATCTTCTCACGGTTAAAAAGCCAAAGTACAAAATGACCAAGAATTCGGCAACAGCGAAATTGATGCGAGAATGCAAAAACAACATTTGGGATGAATGCGCGGTAACGAATAAACGAGCTTTGGAAGTAGTTGACCGAACGATGAAGGATTTACGAGATGATTTTAAACGATTTGGTGGGGCTATAATTTTGCTCTCGAAATCTATTGCTGCTGATTTACTTAAACCATGCTCAAAATCGTCGTCAATGTCAAGAAGTTAAAATTGACCAAGAACATAAGAGTCGAATTGAAGAACCTCCCATCGTATTGATTTCGTTCTCTGCAAATTTTTGCGAATTCACATTGTCGGCAGAGCAACTCATCACATTTCACAAAATTATAAAATAATCGATTGGAATAATTTACGGGCATGTACAAGCATCGACAAATAAAGACATCGATAGCTTGAATTTAATTTTAACAAGTCAAATCGCTGAAGAACTGTATTCGTACAAATCTGTTTACAGCTTGACAGACGAGGATGAAGCGACCAACAATCACAATAATGTGGCGCATTATATACAGATGAAGGTGGTATCGATCATAATCATATTGCGGAATCTGAATAACCCGAAATTCTGCAACGGTACACGGCTGTCCGTCAAGAATGTAACAAACCTACGATCATCAAGGCAAATTAAGAGAAGAGGAGGTATTTATCTTACGAATTCCGATTATTCCAACTGATCATCCATTCTAATTTCCCATTCGGTTGGCTTTGGAATGACAATCAATAAATCGCAAGGCAAATCGTTGGAAGTTTTTGGGATTATTCTAGAATTTCGCGGATTTTCGTGCAGGCAATATAACGTTGGCTCTTCGCATTTTGGAAGCCGTTTTTGCGGCAGAAAACTAATCCAAAAACTTTGTTAATCCTACCACTCTCTACAGAGTTTATCGGAAGGCATTTAATTGGTGCGAGACAAAGTTCGCCGGGTCCGCTAGTTTATTTATATAAATAAACAACATTCATGCAGAGAAGCTTAGTTTTTTGTTTGTCATCGAAATCATTTGTAAATATCCATGACCTACAGACAAAGAACTGCAGATATAATAAAATAATTTTTCATAAATATACCTACGCACTTTTGTGTCTCTTACGCCGCCAACCAAACTAAATAAAAAAAATTTTCCCAAAAATAAATCACGTATCATAATGAATGAACACCCTGGTAGAGCAACATCACAATTGATAAAGCAGTCCGCGTGTCTCTATGGAACACACACCCATATTGTGACGTCGTTAGGTTTGTTTCAAAAATTAAACTAGTATATACAGATGTTCCCTAGATATAAAATACATACCCTGTCAGTTTGCCGACGGACATTTTTACAGCTTCGTCCATATTTTAAACAAAATAATTATTTTAATTTCCACCAAATTGTGTAAGAAACGTAATACAAAGAGATTAAATTTTAATTGGAAGTCTCTGTCTCTCTCTCTGTCCACGCACTTTGGTAGACATCAAAGCGTAAGAGATTCTGTAAATACGAAAAGATTACACTTTGAATTGACCGCGCTGCCTCAATGGCATTAAAGTCAACGTCTGCTGGTGCACACAGAGTAAATGGTCCCCATTTGCCCAACTTATTTATCGTCCATGTAATTAATAATGTTGATAAAGGTAAAAAAAACTACTAAGAACATTTTACCGAAGACAGGTACGAGCAATAAAAAAAAGTTTGTTATGCGGAACACTTCAAGAAAATTGACATGGTATTATTAAAGTGATGGCGATATGGCGTTGAAGTATGTATTTTTTTTTACAAAAGCATCTCTAGTTGGGTAGAAGGGTATATTTCATTTGGTACGACCCAAAAGTGTAACACATAGAAGGAGTCACTTTAGACCCTAGGTTTCATGACTTTTTAAGTCGTTTGAGCCATGTCTGTTTGTCTGTTTGGTTTTTTTGGATTACTGAAATATTTGTGCGGAATTAAAAAATTTTTGCATATTTAGCATAGGAATCCTGCACAACATCATCTTTGATCACACCTACGAACTTTAGTATGTTCTCCCATAAGTCTTCAATTAATTTTACGTCACATACACACATTAAAATATGAAAGGTGGACACTACTAAGTAAATACTGATTAACCGCCATCGTATTAATTTTAAATTCGTAATTAGCTCTGGCCTATTATCGCCAAATTACCACAGTAATCGCATATTTTGTTAAAGACTTCAAATATATAAAGATTCCTTGCAACAAATTGCCGTCAATTGTCAGGAAATAACAAGCATCTGCGATTTATTTACTTCTGTGTCGGTACTATGAAGATAAATGATTTGATATTTGTTTGGCAGATATCTACTACGTTAATTTTAATTATTCAGTGGTTTATGCTTCATAGATACCATTGAGACGGCAAGTAATGGTGACCATTTACTAAAGGAGTACATATTGAGCACAACAATGAGAAAAGCAAAACAAAGCCAGAATTAAGAGAAACTTCTTTGCAGGAGGACCAAACTTGGATAATTCAATGGGGACGACAATTAAGTGTGATGAATGGTGCCTAATCCAATGGAAAGTAAGAAGATGCTTATCACAGCTTAATTGTGTATTTAATAAGGAAAAGAGTAATGTTTAAATCATGAAATATTATTTACGGACAACAACTATCTATATATATAAAAATGGTGGCAAAAATGTATAGTAATTCATCAATTGAGAACGGCTGGGCCGATTTTACCCAAACTTTTTTTCAGTTGTTCGTTATTGCCAGGAGAAGGTTTATGTAAAAGGAAATTTTTGGAAAATCTTCCGGAAAAGTCGGAAAATTGGAAAAATCGGAAAATGCCTTTTCGTGCAATTGTTACAGAATGGCTTTTCAAATAAGAAAATGGAAAATTTTTGTTAAATATACGGATTCCGGAAAATTCCGGAAAATTTCAAAAAGTTTGAATTTTTTTTCGACGAAATTCTGCATTTATAGTATGATTTAATAAATTTGGACGATGGAACTGTGAAAAGTTTTGAATAATTATTCCAAAATGACTTTTCGAATGGAAAAAAAGAATAAATTTTGGGTGGAAAACTCGGCAAATTCCGGAAAAACTTCGATTTTTTTCCAAAAAATTTTGCATTGTATCGCTTAATTTAATAAAAATCTATAATTGAATTTTTGTTTAAAATTTTGTGTGCTATTGTTCGGTAGTGGCTTTACGAATGGAAAAATAGAAAAATTCTCGGTGAAAAAATCCAGAAAAACTCGAAAAATTTGGATATTTTCGGAAACATTTTACATCGCAAATTGAATTTTTGTATAACATTTTGTGTGCAATTGTTCCGTAGTGGCTTTACGAATGGAAAAATAGAAAATTTTGGTTGGAAAAATTCTAAAAATTTTACTTTTTTCGACGAAATTTAATATTTTATTGTTTTTTTTTTTTAATTTCCCTTCGCACCCCATGAATGAGGTATGGGATAGCTTCTCGCGTTGTTGTCAATTCACACGCTTTCTATTTTTAGATTCACAACTAACGGCATCTACTTGTTTATCGACGAATGCGAACGTCACTGTTTGAGAAGCTCTTACTAGACACGACGATTGAATCGACGCTTAATACTGCGAAGTTGCTGTCAACAACATTCGAGGGAAGCCGACAATGAAAGAATTTTTTTTTTTTTCTTTTAAGATGACTGGTGCCAGGTTGAACCTGCGATCTCCCGCATGGTAGTCGCGTGTTTTAACCACTATGCCACGTATGTTGTATGTTCTGATAATTTTGAATGGAAAAATAAAAAAAATTCTTCTGGAAAAAAAACTTTCAACTTGTGGATATTTTCGACGAAATTTTTCATTACATCGCTTGATTTAATGATTTCAGAAGACGTAAAGGTGGAAAATTTGTTGTGATGCTTGGAAAAATTCGGTTTATTGTGAAATCTATATGTATAAAAAGGGTGTGAAAAGTGTGTAGTAATTCATCAAGCAGTTCGGCTGGCCCAATTTGCTGAATTTCTTTTTCAATTGTTCGTAATTAGTATGATGTTTTTGTGCAAGAAAATATTGGGAAAATCCTTTGGAAAAGTCGGGAAATTGAAAAAAAATCGATAATTGGTTTTTTGTATGGAATTTTGTGTACAATTGTTATGGAATGGCTTTTCTAATGTAAAAATAGAAAATCCTTAGAGAATACTTGGAAAATTACGGAAAAATTAAAAAAAAATTGATTTTTTTATCGACAAAATTTAGCAATTTTCGCATGTTTTGATGGTTTTGAAAGATGTTTTTGTAGAAAATTTCGGTTAAATATTGGTTGATAACGAGATAAATAATATTTAGATAAAAAATATATTGCCTCCTATTAGAAGATCAAACCTTAAATGACGTAAACATCGTACAATAATTAGTCAGACTAAACACAGTTTATCCACGCCAAGGTGTATGCTTATATCTTAACTATCCCTTCAATTCGCTGCGTACTTTCGATGGTGTTCTGTGTGTCGCATTTGAGGAGGCTTGCCAAAATTTAAATTTTCTCGAAAACGTACTCAACACTCACCAATGCGAACGTTTCTGCGTAAACGATTCAAATTCGTATATTGTTTGCGATCATAGGAGTCGCATGTCATCCGTCGAACTCGACGGGATGGCATGTGCGGCAATCTGCTATCGACATTGGGAATGCCAGCGCCAAAACGTTCGATGCAAGATGCATTCGATCGCACATTTTAATGGGAGCAAGACTATAATCTAGATGAGCTGACCGGAAGAGTTCGAACAAATGTGCCGCTGTTAAATGCCGAGTACAAGAACGTATACGATTCACGATGAAACGGAATGCATTAACTTTTTCGATGCTCCGGGTGGAACAGCCAAGACATTTTTTTGTTGTTTCCGGCAACAATTCCGTCAAGATCTCAAATAACGTTAGTCGCTGCATCGTCTGGCATAGCTGCCACATTGTTCGAAGGCAGTCGAACTGCAAATTCCGCATTGAAACTGTTGATGAATCTTCTCACGGTTGAAAAGCCAAAGTACATAATGACCAAGAATTTCGCAACAGCGAAGTAGATGCGGGAAAGCCAAATCAACACTTCAAGTGAATACGCGATTACGAGTAAACGAGCTTTGGAAGTAGTTGACCGAACGATAATGGATTTACGAGGGGATTTAAAACGATTTGGTGGGGCTATGACTTTGCACACAATGTCTAATGCTGCTGATTTGAAGTTGTAATTGACCTCCCATCTTCTGCTGAATTCTCGAAACAACTGCTGGCGCTTAACAATGACCAAATTCGTGTTGATGTTTCGACTGAATTGATATCGTTCCCTGCACATTTTGCGAGTTCACATCGTTGCAAAACCAACTCATGACATTGCACAACATTATAAAAATCTGGATTGGATTAATTTACGGGCAGAATGTTGCTAGCAGTGAAGAATAAAGGCATCGATAGCTAAAATTTCAATTTAGAAATTTAAATCGCTGGAGAATTGCATTTGTACAAATCTGTTTACAGCGTGACTGACGAGGATGAAGCGACCAACAATTCGACTGAATTTACCAACCCGCATAATTTACATATAAGAGTCGGATCGATCATAATCATATTGCGAAATCTGAATCAACCGAAATTGTGCAACGGTACGCGATTGTCTGTCAAGAATCTGATAAACAATGTGATTTAACCGACGATCATCAAGAACAAATTCAAAGAGGTAGTACATATCTTACAAGTCAGATAATTCCAACTGATCATCCAGTTCAATTCCCCGATGACAATCAAAAAATTGTAAGGCCAATCGTTGGAAATATATGGGATTTTTCGTTTTGAAGAAACTCCTTCGTTGTTTGATTTTACGGCGGAAAACTAATCGAAAAACATCTAAGGAGTTTATCTGAAGATATAAAATTGGGGCGAGACGAAGTTCGCCGGGTCCGCTAGTGTTATATATAACTCATACGATGTAGAGAACTTTACTAACGATCTAGTGATGTCAATAAATTATGTATACACATCGTTTAAACGATTAATCAAATAAAACGTTAATTATTTTTCTATTGATGGCAATCAAATTAAGGTATTAATCAGTACTTTCGCAAGTTCCCACAAAAAGCTATTTTTTACGCTAGCACGTAAAGCTTATATTACGCAGTTTTAATTATTTCCAAAGTTTCCATCACATTGAGATTTATTTCAAGGACTGGCGATTTAAGAAAATCTCTTCGTTTTTGGTACAAATTCCCATGGTTAGCCCACAAATCTAAATCATCTTACAAAGACTTTTCGCTTCCACTCCCATTGATTACATATGCGCTCGAGTCCATTTCACTTCCTATGTGCTCCACAGTGGAAGATAAAGCTGTGCTTTCTTAAAAATTATTTTTTTTAATCGTAGGTCGATGTAGTACATACTGATAACAGATATGAGTGCTAAATTTTCCCAAAACGAGTGGCAAAGAGGCGTATTAAGCTAAGTTTCTGCTAGTAATGTGGACTTTTCTTATTAGTTACACACTGTTACATCCATTTGGAACATAGGAATTGACCTAGTGCATAATTCGTTATCAAAATTTATATTTCTTTGTATGCGGATATTCTTGTTGTAAGTTTTATATAATACCCTTACATACAAACAAACATCAGCTCTGTATAATATTAGTATAGAAGTAAAGCCAATTGCTTATGATTTAAATCTTCGATTTTAATCAACGTTGCAACTTTCGGTATTAACTACCACCTAAGGACTCGCAAGTTTCCCTAATCAAAAGTAAATATTAGCATAGTGAAAAATTCTAATTAATTCAAATCCAAATTAATTTCCCTGTTAATGTTGCTACAATTGTTTTTTGATATTATAGTGAAACATTGTTAATCTCCCATTCCGCTCATTTTGTGTCACACCGATAAAACAAATGATCGCACATAGAAGTATTTTGATGATCTGGGCGGCCAAAAACCCAAATCTCAAGTTTAATTTATATCCGTTAAATTGATTGGGAAATGTAGGGGACACTCCATGTAACGAAAAACCACAATTACAAGTTACTTTAATTGCGAGAAACCCAAAAAAAACTAAAGTTCAAACCCAATGATTGATTTTACGATTTTACGAAAGTGTTAAGTTTTTCTTAATTTTTAAGTGTTCAATTTTTTCCAAGTGCAAAATAGCGATGGATTCTGAATCTATTGGAATGGGATTTTACAAATATTACATATTTTTTTAATATTTTTGCCTACAAGTTTTTTAAATGGTCCTCAAGTAAGGACCAAAATAATGCTGATTTTTTTGGAGATTTTTGTTTAGGTATCCTGTTAGATACCGCAAGTCTTGCGACTGATATGAACACTTTTTGGCCTTATTTAACAAGTTCAGAAAAGTTTTGCCGCGGAAAATCGCGGATGGCTTAAAAGCAGTTCATACCTAAGAAAATCAAAATGTGTAATTTTTTTCACATTCTCTCTAATGACGTCATTCATAAAAACAACATTCATAATTTTTTCTTATGGTCCGTTAACCGAGAAGTAATGGGAAATCGTATGCAAAAAAAATGATAATTTGGGAGCGATAACAAAAAATGTCCTTTACAATAATTAGGGTGTTCAAAACCGAAACCGAAAAACCGTAAACCGGTTTTTTTATTTAAAACCGTATGCCGGTTTTTGCAAAAGTGTCATTTTCGAATAACCGGTTTAACCGAGTTTTTTCCTTCGGGTACTCGGTTTTTTTAAAATTGCTTTGTTACAACTCTAAAAGGAGTTATTGAAAAAGTAAAAATTTTTAAATTGAATTTAAAATTAATTTAGAATAAACTTTTTACAATTTGTAACCGAGAACGTTATTAGAAGCTTTGTCAAAATTTTAAAATTCAATTTTAAATTAATTTAGAAAAAACTTTTTACGTTTCATAGACGAGATTGCTTTTAGCTTTGTAAAATTTTAAAATTTAATTTTAAATTTATTTAGAAAAATCTTTTTACACGTTATTTAAGTGGATCTACAAGTCGGAGTGAATCTCGCCGACGATGATAGTGATGATGATGATGCGGTGAAATAGTGGAAGTCGACAAATCATACGAGCTCATTAAAAACGTGTCCTAAGATATCGCAAAATTGTGGAAGCATGTTAATGCATTTAACAATTCGAGCGAAAAACAAAGAAAATTGCAGAGCTATTTTTTTCCAGGAGCACAATAAAGAACTAACGCCGGTGGAGCTCCTTATCTGCAATGATTAAACAGTTTCTAAGAACTAACCCATGTGTCAACTATTGCTTACAAGAAATAACAATTTTGAGAGATTTAAGCTCAGCGCTTCAGCCTTTAGCTCTCGCAATTAAAAGATTATCAAATGATTCAGCGAATCTAATCGACGCTGAAGAAGTATATGCGTTTATACTGAAACAGCTCACAAATATAGACTCGGTATATTCTTGGCAGCTGCGACACAAAGTTATACCATGATTTAAGGGAAGAAGAATACAAACATTGAATAGCCTAATTATATATCTTATCTTCGGAAAATATCCTACAAGCTCATCCTGTGTAAAGTATTCTAAAAAGACGGAAACGATAGAATATGCGAACGAATTTTAAAAGACTTTATCCTGCAATTTCCCCAACAACGGCAGAGATTAGTAACAGTTCAGATAGTGAGATGGATGAATCCCCTAATGGCAGTCTTTGTAACGATTTAAACAGGACAATAAATAACATCCAAAATCCACCAGTGAAAACCAATTGCAATGACACAAGACTATATGATGATTTTAATTATTTTGATAGTTTTAATAAAAGGACAGAAAAGCTCAACATCCTTCTAAACGCGCTTTTGTCAATAAATCCAACTTTCACAACTTTCTGTATCAAGCTTTATAAAAATGAAACAAGAATAGACACAAAATTTAGCACTTAAATTGCATACTATTTCTTAAATACTGTTTTAAAAACAAAATTTAACATATTCCAAAGATACTACTTTAAAAAATAAAATGAGAGATTCCAAAATTTTTAAAAAAGTAAAAACACAAAAAAAAAGGCATTTCTTATTTTTTGTAAATAAATTCATTTTTTTAAACCAAATTATTTTATTTTTATTTTTAACTTTTTGGGAAAACCCGAAAAAACCCGGTTAAACCGGTTTTCTTTCAAATGCTGTATTCGAAATCCGAGTTTTCTAAAAAATCAATTTTTCGAATAACTCGGAAACCGGGTTTTTGAAAAAAGGAGGTATTTGAACACTCTAACAATAATGCGTCTGTGCGATTTCGTTTGGAAGCCTTTGGTACTGGAGTATTTGTCATTAAATTGTTCTTGTTGTCACAGAACAACTACACAACTATACGTAAAATTGTATCCTTGGCACCCAATAACACCTACACTACATAAAATACTCATACAAGGATCGGAAATAATAAAAATGCGTTACTGCCTATAGGACAACTGTCTGAAGAGGCAGCAGATGACAGAAACAAACATTTTCGAGCTTGCAGGCATTATTTTGCAAAAAATTGCTACCGAGAATCGTGCAATCAGGACATCCTAAATAGGCTTCCCTTGAGCTCAGATCTACTTCTTATTGCATCAACAACTAAAAATAAAACAAAGTTTTTTTCATTTCAGCCAGAAACTATAGAGATGTTGCTCTCAGCTCAACATAATCTAGCAGCTGAAAGTGATGTGAACGACGAAATTAGCGATGACGGCGAATAAAAAAGAAATATGGAAATATTATGTTTTAAATGTCCAATATATGAAAATATAACTGTTTTTATTATAAAAATCATCTGTTTATGTTTCAAACGTTACTCTCTGCTTAATTAACAATTAAAATATTTTTGGCCGCCCAGATCTTCAAAATACTTTTATGTGGATCGGTTTTTAGTTCCACTCTAGTGAATTTTATTGTTGGTTTAATTTCTTTAAAAATCTAATGCTACAATTTCGCAACAATAAACATATTAAAGTTTTACAGTGGTACAAATTTTTCTTATATGCGTAGTATAAAAAAACTTTCAGTCAATCTCCTTTTTTGCGTGAAAGGCGTACTATAACATCCCTTTACTCCATTGTTCCTCTATAATGTCCTTACAACTATATGTTTATTGTACGTCTACACAACTTTCACAAATGTGGTAATATTTCATGTATTTTGGTATCAATTCTATTAACATTCTATCGCCCTACGTTATTATACTATTTGTTTTATTTGAAAGACTCTAGCACGGATCCGAGAAGTAAAATTTTTTGAGTTTGTGCGATGAGTCTGTGTTATTTACGCTTATTAACCTACCAAAAATTTTGGTTGGGTCTTGTACCGGTGCAGGCATAAATCCCAAAGCTAAATTGTTACGAATTAAACTAATTCTAAATATATTCAAAAACTATATTTTGGCTCAACTGCAAGTTAATATATAGGGGCACTTTTTTAACAATTTAACAAATCGTTGAAGGCACAGTGCAATTTTTTTGCATATGTACCAAAATAATGCATTTTCAAATTTCTAATAAAATAAAATTTTGTGTTAACAAGTAGGTTTAGTAGTGTGCTTTTCATTTAAAAAGACCGATGCAATAATATTTACATCATCTATCAAAATAACGAAATGTATTTCCATTTAATTTTAGGCACCATAGGCTGCCAACATCGAACCGCACCAATTGAAATTTTTTTTTTATAATATAAAATTTTCTTTAAAAATAACAACATAACTTTATTTATTGTACTTCACTTTTTGTCAGTCAAAAACTTTATATTTTACTTTCTCTGTGCAAAAGAATTAACTACTGATGCTTCGTTACTTAAAGTTTCTTAAAAGTTAAAGTATACAATTTGTCTATACTATTATGAATAGTAAGACGTTTTACTAGCAAAATACACTTTCATTATATGTTACACTTCACCTTCCATTTTAAGGAGTAACCGCTGGAAGTGTTTCTGAACAGACAGCTGTTGGTCATTTGTGCCTTAACAAGATACATAAAACATTGTAAATGCAAACGACTTAAATTACACGGTATCTAACAATTCTAATGCAAACCTTTGCTCTGAGGGTTGTAAATGGTGAGAGAACGAAGTTTGGATTTGTTTATACAGACAAAAGGATTTGCTTGAACATAGCCAGACATTTTACCCGATGTCGGTAATGCAAAAGTTGTGTTGTAATCGTTCAACCTTTTTAAGTCGTTATAAATACCATGTAACAGTATAGGTGTTTGTGGGAAATTGTGTTAAAAGTACTGGAATGTGGATTTGTCTTAAAGAAAAAATATTACAATACTGCTAAAAGCGAAAAATTTTAAGTTTGCACAAAATATCGTTGTGTCTTTTAAAAACAAATAAATAAAAACCAGTACAGAAATTTCGACAGGTAAACTCACTGATAAATACCATCACCCAATATAATTTAATTCTTGAGTTATTGAAATTACTAGATGTTCAATTAAAATAAAATTACTTATATATTATTTTTCGCCTATTTTCGACCATATCAGTAACATTGCTATTTTCGGTGTATTTGAAGGCTATATCTTCCGCGGAGGGCTGTTGGGGGTATTCTCTTCTTTTGTATGGAGACAACACATGTTTAACTTTGAATAAAAATTAAATTTTTTAACTTATATGAAATTTTCATATGATTTTAGACAGGAAAGAAAAACACCTAAAATCTACAACTTTTAATGGGCGTAAAATCTAAAGTAGGCGTGTCATCCCCAATATGTTTAATTTTTTTTCATAAGGAGAACTCAATTAAGAAGTGTCCCGAATTTCGAGTCCCTAGGTCCAAAACGTAAAATTTTGGCAAGTGCAGTTATATGGGAGGTGGGTGTGGCAGTAGGCGGTTTTCCAAGATTTTTTCAAAATTTCTTAATTTAGCCCAGAGAAGTGTTTCTGCAAAATTTCATTGCTGCACGACCATTCCTTATATTTTTTTCCAAGAAATGTATTGGGTGGTGCCACTGTGCGTCGTCCCGATTTGCGTCGCTTTTTAAAAACTGGAAAAATTCGATTTGCGTCGTTGTTCTAGCGTACATTCTACGTCAGAATGTTTTGTGTAAGTATTGACAATTAAGTGTACTCGCATACGTATGAGTGATGATTAATGCAGTTGACGGTTTACTGAATTACTCATACGCTACCTTGTATAACACATCATATGTTTTGCAGCCGCATTAATAACACCATGCAACAAATGAAGACTTTTTGTAAAATACAAGAATTTGATATAGGTTCGATTGATATTGAAGGGTTTTAAACCCTATACTCAGTTTGGCCAGATTGGTGACCAATTTTTTTTTTTGTATGGACCCCAAAATATTCTCAAAACCAGTAAACGCCTTGAAGAAGGGTGTCATCAGTTTTTGTCCAACAGCTACCTCACACTTCGTGATAGCGCTAAACTATATTCGGCAATAATGAAGCTGGGAGTTTTGTGCTCTAACATTATTCAAAATTGTTGTCAAAAATGTTGGTCATTCCTGCACTTTATTTTATTATCTGTTCACTTTTTGAGCATTACATTGGGGGAGCCCAAATATTTCACTAACAATATTCGCCAAAATTGTAACCACGGTAAAGTTGAATAACTTTCGTGAACAGATCAATACAATCTGAACGTGTCTCGGCAACCCTAATAGCTCATAAAGACTACTATGATATAGCTTTTTCTTACTCTTACGTACTTATAAGCCAGAAACGTGGTTGAATATCAACCGATTTCAAGTTTCTTAGCGGATTTGGAAAAATGAGACTGCGGCCTTTCCAACGGTATGTCTAATGTCACGGGTGTGTGATTGAACTTCTCTGAAACGGCTCGACCGATTCTCATGAAAGTTTGTGAGCATATCGAGTAGGTCTGAGAATCGGCCAACATCTATTTTTCATTCCCCAAAATGTTAAGGGTGGTCCACCAGCGCCCGGTAGGTGCCACTGGGGTGGGTTTATAATCAAAATTTTAACAAATTGACCAATTTAACTGAAATTCAGAATGTATGTTTGTTTGATCATCAGAAAAAATTGTATGTACAAATGGAACCGGTAGGTGGCGTTTGGGTGGATTTTTAATCAAAATTTGAATGAATGGAACAATTTACCGCAAATTTAGTATGTATATTTGAGTGATCAAGAGAACAAAGTTTCTGTATAAATGGACCAGGTAGCTGCCGCTAGGGTGGAATTTTAATGCAAATGGTAACGAATTAAACAAAATTTATATCGATTGTCCGATTTTACTCAAACTTAAAATGTATTTTTGTAAATGAGAAAATGTTGGATGTATATTTTTATTCAGTTGCCGGTGTTTAGATTATGATACACTTAATTTTTGGAATGTCATTTAGTCACCAGTGAAAAGATTACACATAAACATCTTTAAAACATCAAACTTATTGAGAAGTCTATATATAAAAATGGATGTACATTTTGATGTCACCACTAATTGCGAAAACGGTTGAACCGATTTGTATCAAAATGTCAGTGAAAGTTGGTGATGGACTGTAGATGGTCAACCAGACCACAAAACGGCTTAAGGTAGAATGGCGAACATTTGTATTGGCGCACTTTCTATAAAATTAAAGAGCTTCACAAAGTGGTTTTTCGCATATCAAACTGTAAGGGGACTAACCCAAAAATGGGAAAAACTGTTGCTATCACCCAGACCAAACGGTTTATAGGGTTTTTAAGTCATATGAAGTGATTTTTTAAAATTCGTACATGATAGCACTTTGCCCATTTTTAACCCAAAAAGGTGCAAAGTGCTATCAAGACTCAGGCCAAACAACTAAAGATACAATCACCCAGTACACCAACGCAGAAAGTTATATGTCAGTCAATCGGCTTAAAAATCTAGTTTTAGAATATATGCCTATCAATAAGTAAGTTTTCATCAAATCATGGACGACACTGCTGATCCATTTTAGCAATTCTTACAATAATATATAATAATCTTTTTAGGCATAAAAAGTAAAACTTTTGTCCCAAAAATCTCGCCCTTTAAATTGAAATATTTCAGAGATCAAAGTAATTAACCAATCGTTATTAGATTTCAACTGTACTTAACATCTTTTACAATAACTTCAAGGCAGGACGAAGTCTGTAGGGCCAGCTAGTATAGTTATATTGATATCTTATCATAGCTGTATATTTTTTGCCTCTACATTTCAAGCTTTTTTGATTGTGTCACTATTTTTTAAGTTTATATAAGTTTGTAGCCACTTTTTTATAAGGACACCCTAATGTTTACTATTTACTTTCGCGAGTTAAACGCTTACTTGTTTGTAAAAATCGCTTAACAAATGGGCCAGCACAACGTGTCTGATTTTTTTTCGTAAATCACCGTTTGAACGGGTGATCCAATATAGTCCATATTCATTCCTGATCCATATTTTCATAACCGTAGAACTTACGCATAGTTTGACTGAATTCAGTGTACGTAACGTATGAAAAGAGTCGAGTTAGACCCCAAGTATCTTAAGACCAAATTCGTTTCAGGAATTTTTAAGACGATTGAGCTATGTCCGTCTGTCTGGCTGGCTGGTGGGCTGGATAACTCGATTAAACCTTAACGGATAGGTATGAAAATTTACTAGTATTAATATTTTTTAAAACGAACTTATGGGATTGTAAATGGGCTGAATAGCCCTACCCCTTCTGGTACCTTCCATACAAAATTACCTATTTTTGGATAATTAATATTTCTTTCATAACTCTTAAACAGACTATCGTAGGATATTTAAATTTGGTCAAATTATTTATCTTGCATTAGTAGATAAACCCTATGAAAACCGAAACCATTGCCGCGCCCCTTCTGGTACCTCACATACAAACGACCGAATTGACCCTCATAGTTTTACAACTTTTCCAATGTCACGCTATGTAAAAAAAGAAAGAAGGTCAAGAAGGTCAAGAAAGGCATACCGGAACCAGAAGAAGCCCTTCAAACTCATTAATTTCCGCCGCTGGGTAGGTGAACTCGCATACGTATGAGTGTTGATTAAAACAGTAGACGGTTTACTACAATGCTCATACGCTACTTTACAAAAAAAAAGGCTGAAACGGTCATAAAAAAGAGCATCTATTAATGGGATGACTTCTTTTGGGCTACCTTGTACATTAAAGCGCTTAAAGAATAAGTACATTTATGTTCAATTATTGTAAGATTGATGTCTATTCGCATTTGGGACCTGTTGAGAAAAGGGGCTGAAGATCACAACAACCATTATACAATAAAATTATACAATTTGTTAAACCTGAAATGTTGCTTCCAAACCAATGGTGATGATTTGAATAACTGTGATTACAACCTATTTCAGCTTGGAAAAACCGCAGACTTTTAAAATGATTGTCAATATTTCAGCAATAAATGTTGTGTGTCAAAGTGTTAAAAATCTTATAAATTTAATTATTTTTAATTAAGTTTTAATTTAATTTAAATTAAATCATTAACAGACAGATAGAAAATACTTACTATTACTTACATTGACATATAAGTGCAATTAATATACAATCTTGCACATTTGCTTTTGTCAATAAATTGTGTCCTTAATGCCAACGCTTCCTGTCATGCAAATTATATCAGTATGATATATTCGCACAAAACAGAACATTCCAGGAAATTGACATCTTATCATTGTTCGAAACCTCTATATCCTGCATAAAAGTTAAACAAATGCCAGAATCGCAAAAATCATCCTAGATCGGTTTGCGAGACTTAAATTCTTCATTGAATGCTTTAATAATCAGAAGAGGATTACTGGGAAGAAACTTAAGTTCATTCCTTTGCAATATACACACATAAAAATATGCCAAAATATACAAAAGCGAAAATGGCAACATAGTGTGTGTAGCACATGGGGATGGAAAAGTAACATTGCGTGTAATCGGTTTCATATTAACACAACATCAAGAACGTTTAACACTACAATCACGCAGCACAAAGCAGACAATTGTAAAGAAATCCATATGTGGCGGTATCACACAATGCAGTCAGAATAAAGCATACAAGTTACTTTGATAGCTTAAAGTAAATATATCTGACAGAAGACCGGTTTAATGTTTGCGAAGACATTCAGGCAAGGACAACGAATCTTAAAGAAGTTGAAAATGAAGCAAGCTGTTTTTGCAATTACATGAAACATTTAAATGTGAAACTATCTAGGTATTATTTTATTTACTATTTTTTTTTTTTTTTGGATTGTAACTATTGTATTGTATTTGGTACCAATCGACCATGACATGATGCTTACAGCAGTACTTGGTATACATCCCATTTTCCCAGTGTACTAAGAATACACATCGTCTCTTTGACGAATAAATCATCGTAGCTCCTGTTGGCCGATCGCGGAAGCAGAGAAATTATAGCACGTATATACAAACTCTGCCACTGAGCACATGTGCGCGTTTTTGTGCACCACTGGTCTACATTTCTTAGATTTTTGAGGTTGTAGACAGCGACTTCTGAGTGGTCCAGATCGTCGACATTTATCCTGATTCGCTGCTGTATGAGTATAAGAATAGAAGCGAGTTACCTCACTCGCTAAAAATATTCATAACAGAACTGAAAGGAAGCTAGACATTACAAAGCAGCATAATGCCGAGATAGCCAATGTCCACTCCAACCAACTCTCTCAAGTACCTCAAACAAACCCCCTAATTCTGATGTTCCCAACACACAGTGGCAGTATATTGTGAATTCCTATTACCACTGCCGCACCTACAGTACTGGGTAACGTTAACCACGCTCAGACAAACCATGTCTGAGGAAAAGAATGCTGCCAATGCAAACGCGTGCAGTGACGGAGAAGAGGAGGGAGATGACACGCCTCTTCAGGTGGAAAAAGCGTCTACGAATGAAGAGGTAAATAGCAAAGGCTTCGGAGGTACTGCTCTGAGGGTACTGCAAATACGAAAAGAACACGTTTATTCTCTACTCATTTCCGAAGGTAGCATAAGTGACGAAATCAAGCCAATCATCGATGCCGCACTAAGTTGTCCATCGCCGAGCCAAACCGCATAAAAATAACAAAGCTGCGGGAGCCGATGGCCTGCTGGCAGAGCTTTTTAAGGCCAGTGGTTATGAGCTGGCAACTAGCATGCACCAGCTTATAAACACGATTTGACTCAGGGAGTGCATGCCCGATGATTGGAATCTGAGTGTCCAAGGCTATCCAAGTGTGTGTACCAACTATACGTCCCATACAAGGTCCTGTCTAGTCTGTTATGTGAAAGACTAAAGCCCATTTTGGCAAACCTGATTGAACCTTATTAGTATGGCTTTGGCGTAAACCCACAACCGATCATCAGATATTCACACTATGACAAATCCTGAAGAAGTCACAAGAAATGCAGACCGACACCTACAATCTGTTCATCAACTACAAAGCTGCTTTCGACAGTCCGATACGAAAAAAAATTTTAAATGCTATGGCTGCGGTTGATATCCCCGCTAAGCTAATACGACATTGCTGGATGACACTGACTGACGCGAAGTCTTCAGTGAAAATTGGAGTAATTGCAGTAAACAGAAATGGCACTATCTTCAACAAAAGTCACATGCTGCTCGCGTTTGCCGGTAACATGGATATCATTGGCCGTGAACTGCGGGATATTACTGCAGCCTTTTCGAGAATTCTTTGGCAGTCGGCAGAAAATTAGGTTATTTGTTTGAACGAAAACAGATTCTACTCGTTTGGGGCGCTGCTTGATCGTTGACAACTTTAACTTTGACTTGTTGGTTGATTTTGTTTACCTTGGCTACACCGTAAACATAGAGAACAATGTCAGCCTAAAACTCTAAAGAGTATTGATCGCAAAACGCTGCTATTATGCGCAAGGCAATTAAAGATCCAACTCTACCAGACACTGATCCCACCTGTCTTGCTCTACAGAACAGAATCCTGGGTAATGATCTATTCTGGGAGTCTTTGAGAGAAAAATTCTTCGCAAAATATCCTTTTGAAGTTATGGAAGAAATATTCTTCTTCTTCTTAATTAGTAGCTGCAACAGATATTCATCTTTCAGTAGCCGCACATAGAAAAGAATTCCAAGCGCTTCGGACTTATGTCCTCCCTACATAATTCGTCATACCAAGCTAAGATAACAGCTTTTTCACCTGGTCCATCCACTGAAGTTTTTTTGTGGCCCTTCCACACCATCCTGCGTGTTTATTGCTGAAGACTTTTCGAGCTGAAGAATTTGCATCCTATCGTATAACGTGTCAAAGCAGCGCATTCAGCCTATTCAAACGCGCTTGACTACGTCGAAGTCGTTATACATGGAATAGAAATCATTCAGCATAAGAGAGAAGCACGTCCAAAATGCATTAGATATATATGCCTTCCATCGATTAGCACGTGATCAAACAGGTTTCTTATATTTTGATCAGGGGATATCCAGGTTGCCTTGTGGGTATCTTTATGCAGGAATCTGGTTCTGCTAATTACTATGTTCTTTGGCGATGCGAAGCTTACCATTTTGAGTTCATTATAGAAGGTATTCTTGTGTAGACTGGATTTTTCGGCTTCTTAACAAAGAGCACCTTTCCCTCCTATTATAGCATTAAGGTCTTCCAGAACAATTTTAATGTCTTGTGCAGGGCAGCGTTCACAAATCTGCATGATGTAAAATTATTTCGCCTTGATGACATTTGGTCACATACACGGTTAAATTCCTGTCTTACGGTTACTCAACCTCCAAAGAGAGATTCTGGATATTCCTAAGTGAATAACGACCAAAAAACTCAAATCCCCCATTCCCCTCTTTAGGAAATATATCTTCATATATAATATTATGATTATGTTTTATGTTAATGTTAAAGACGTTGCTTCAACGTATACATTGTTCGCACTTTATTAATGATTGTTGTTCTTTTCGAATACCAGGTCATCAATTTACTTATCTAGAAATATTGCCAATGGCATTTTTACTTACAAACGCCATATTGTTATTAATTATCAACCTCACAACATAGTAATTTCAATAGAAGCGAAACAAAACTCACAGAGTTCCAATGTTTTTGTACTTGCGCAAATTATATCTTTCAGTTCTAAGTAAGTGTGGTCCTTGTGTAAATACAAATTTGTAATATTTTCCAAAAGTTATGTATTATTACTTTGTGATGCAATAACTTAACTGATAATGTAGTTGGACTTTAATAAATATTCCCTTGATTTATTGTTGATGCATAAAATAGTAGATTCTGTTAAGAAGTTAATGTCTGTTATGGCAAATTTGTATTACGAGTAGTTAACAATATTAAGGCAGTTTACAAGAAAATATTTTAAATTTATAAACTTTTTAGTTCTTATAATTATGTAGAATATTAGCTGCAAGGTAAAGCTTTTGATCGGTTAAACTTGGCAAACCCAGAGTGATCCTTGCCAATTGCACTCCAAGTCTACTCACAGAGCTCCGTATTCGTAGTACTACTGCGGACGGAGTACCTCCACGTGGTGACGCCTGGAAGCGTGCCTCTGACACCCGTCAGAGCACGACTAACTGTGAGGGGCGAAACCTAAAACCCAGGCACGTCTGCTCAGAGTGAGCGGTACCCTGGTCAGCGTCTGACCCAGAATGGGCGGCTGTAATAAAATCCTGGCAGGAGGAGAAAACTGCGACGTCGTGCGCTGGGCTTGCAACCCGCCACCGACGTATAAACTATTGCAATGAAAAGAAGTAAGAAAATAATAAAATGGACCCCCCAAAATGTTGACGACCACCGCAAACGAATTAAGGACCATGATTTAAGGAATGAATGTTAGAACACTGTATATACCAGATGCCTCCATCCAACTGGCGGAAGTCCTCGAAAAATACAAGGCTGACATAACCGCTTTACAGAAAATCCGGTGGACGGGACAGGGGTGCTCGCGCAAGAAGACATGCGACATCTACTATAGTGGCCATGCGGACAAGCACGAGTTTGGTTGTGGATTTGTGGTTGGCAAGAGACTGCGACACCTAGTCTCAAGGTTCAACCCGGTGTATGAACGTTTAGCCACCATAAGAGTCAAAACAAAGTTTTTCCAATTAACACTTATATGTGTCCATGCGCCGACAGAAGAGAAAAGCGATATGGACAAAGACGAGTTCTACGAGAGCCTAGAAAATGTATATGACCGTAGCCCGAGCCATGACATTAAAATTGTGCTAGGCGATTTTAATGCTAAAATAGGCAGGGAAACCGCATTTGAGCCTACCATCCAGCCATACCAGCCAAAATTCAGTCTGCACGTCGAACAATGGCATCAGACTGATTGATTTCTCTGCGGCAAGAAATATGGTAGTTAGCAACACTAGATTTGACCATAAAAATATTCATAAGGCAACATGGTTATCTCCAGATCAATTGACGAGGAATCAGATTGATTATGTGGTAGTCGATGGAAGGCACGCATCGAGTGTTCTGGACGTACGAGTGATTAGGGGTGCGAACATTGACTTCGATCACTTCCTTACCGCAGTTAAGGTACGCACAAGGCTAAGCATGGCGAAAAACGTACGTAACCAGGCACAACGAAAGCTGGACATCGCTAAACTGCGGACCACAGAGGTAGCGGACGCCTACTCCAACCACCTAACTCAACTGCTGCGGAATGCTCCAACCCCTGACAATATAACCTCGCAGTGGCAAAATATAGCAGACTCCTTAGAACGGGCTGCGAAAAGCGTACTTGGGTACTCAATGCCGTCTCAAGAAGATGCCTGGTACGATGATGAATGTCGCAATGCCACGAGAGAGACGGTTGCTGCATACAGGGCGAAACTGCAGCCAATGGCAACGCGAGCTGTTCGTGAACGGCACAGGGAGAAGAGACGACAGGCAACTCGTCTTTTTAGAAGAAAAAAGAAGGAGCTGAAGAAGAGGCAGGATGAGTGCACTGAGTTGCTTCGAAGTAGAGGGGAAGCCCGAAAATTCTACAAGAGAGTTAAAGCGAGAATGCGTGGAACAGGGTTGCCCCCCTGCAAGGACAGCGATGGTCAGCTAGTGACGGACCCGGATAACGTTCTGAAGATATGGAGAGATCACTTTAGAAATTTACTGGATACAGACACCACTCCAGAAAACCCCGCTCCAATCCATGACGATGGTATTAACTGTCCACCTCCGAGCCAGAGCGAGATACGTATGGCCATCTCCCGCCTTAAAAACAAAAAAGCTGTTGGAGCCGATGGTCTCTCTGCTGAATTGTTTAAGGCTGGCGGGGAGAAGCTGATTAGGAGCATGCATCAGCTCATGGAGAACATCTGACAAGAGGAGAGCATGCCCGGGGATTGGAGCCTCAGTTTGTTATGTCCCATATACAAGAAAGGAGATCGTAGTGAATGTAAGAACTACCGTGGAATAAGCCTATTACCAATTGCGTACAAGGTCCTTTCAAGCATATTGTGTGAACGTCTAAAGCCAATTGTAGAAAAACTAATTGGATCATATCAGTGCGGCTTTAGACCTGACAAATCTACGATGGATCAAATATTCACCTTACGACAAATCCTGGAAAAAACCCATGAAAAGCAGATCGACACCTACCACCTCTTTGTCGACTACAAAGCTTCCTTCGACTCTCCGATAAGGAATAGGCTTTATGAGACCATGTCTGAGTTTGGTATTACTGCAAAGCTGAATTGACTTTGCAAATGTTCCTTAGACAACACCAAATCCTCGGTTAAGATTGGTAAGGATCAGTCTGAACCATTCAACACGGAAAGAGGTCTCAGGCAGGGCGATAGCCTGTCCTGTACACTATTTAATATACTTATGGAGAAGGTGATGAGAAAGGCTGGTGTCAATATGTCTGGCACCATATTCCACAAGAGCCACATGCCACTAGCCTATGCCGATGATATAGACATCATTGGCCGAAATCTGTGGGATGTTACTGCAGTTTTCTCATCACTAGAAAAGGAGTCAGCAAAAATAGGTTTAGCGGTCAACGAGAACAAAACAAAAATAATGATTTCGACGAACAAAAAATCCTCACGATCGGAACGCACCGTGAACGTTGACAATTATTGTTTGAGGTAGTCGACGAATTTTCCTACCTCGGATCTTCCGTCAACAAGAAAAATAACGTCAGTCAAGAAATTAAACGGAGAATAGTGCTAGCCAATAAATGTTTCGGACTTCGGCAGCACTTAAGTAACACCACCTTCTCTCGGAATACTAAGAAACAGCTATACCAGGTGCTTATCTTACCTGTTCTGTTGTATGCTGCCGAATCATGGGTGCTTACTACAACGGACATACAAAACCTGGGAGTATTCGAGAGAAAAGTACTCCGAGAGAAAAGTACTCTGGCACCATATTTAATTAGAGTCACATGCTGCTCGCATATGCCGATGATATCGACATTATCGGTCGAACGATGCGAGCGGTAACAGCTGTTTTCTCATCAGTTGAAACGGAGTCAGCGAAAATGGGTTTGGCAGTGAATGAGGACAAGACGAGGTTAATGGTATCATCGAACAAAGTGTCCACCCGTTGGGGACGCAGCGTGAACGTTGAAAACTATTGCTTTAAGGTAGTGGATGAATTTATGTACCTTGGATCCGCCATGAACAAAAACAACAGTGTCAGCCTCGAAAAAATAACGGAGAATAATGCTCGCCAACAGGTGTTTCTTTGGACTACGCGAGCACTTTAGAAACACCACCCTATCTCGAACTACCAAAGTCCACCAGTACCAGGTACTAATTTTACCGGTCCTGTTGCTCGCCTCCGAATCTTGGGTGCTTACACAGGCAGATGCAGCTCATCTGGCGGCGTTTGAGAGAAAAATACTCCGCAAAATATATGGACCCATTTGCGAAAACCGGCCGTGGCATAGTGCTTAGAACAGGCGACTACCATGCGGGAGATTGCAGGTTCAAACCTGGCTCCAGTCATCTTAAAAGAAAAAAATTAATAAAATTTTTTTCATTGTCAGCTCCCCTCGAATGTTGTTGACAGCAACTTCGCATTATTAAGCGTCGATTCAATCGTCGTGTCTAGTAAGAGCTTCTTAAACAGTGACGTTCGCATTCGTCGATAAACAAGTAGGTGCTGTTTGTTGTGAATCTAAAAATAGAAAGCGTGTTAATTCACATGGGTTGCAAAGGGAAATTAAGTTTTTTTTTTTATTTGCGAAAACGGCGAGTTTAGGATTCGGATGAACCATGAGATGTACGAGTTATACCACGACATTGATGTCGTCAAGCGGATCAAAGTGCAACGATTACGCTGGCTAGACCATGTCGTGAGAATGGATGAGGAAACTCCTGCGCGATAGGTATTCATATCAAGACCTCGAAGGACGGCGCAAAAGAGGGAGACCGCGACTACATTGGAAGGACCAGGTGGAGGAATCACTGATGCTGCTTGGTATGACTGACTGGAGGCGGTGCGCACAAGATTGAAGCGAATGGAAATCTCTAATCATTTCGGCCTCTGACTTAGACACTAAGATATAAATATATATGTTGTCAAGTTGTTTTAAAGGCTAATAATAATAATAATAATAAGCGTTTATTGAACATTGATTTATGAAAAAAAGCGGACACGTTAAGCTGCCCGTAATGGTACCTCCTGCAAAAATTAGTAAAATTGTTACTATCATTTCTAGGCTATTAGTAACATCGCTTAATATACTTCATACTAGAAACACAGTTTGATTGAGTTGAGACTTATGCTCACCAAATCCTGAATGATTGGTATACGAACACTGATCATCTAACCACAAGACAAACGTTGATAAAATGAAACCATTGCCGTAAATGTTGTATTTGGATATGTCCACATGATACTCTTACTTCTGAATTACTCAATTAATTCCAATTAGTTGATGAATTTAATACAGTTTGGCCAAGATTTTTCAGCTGAATTTGTTCGTTTAGTTATATTATATTCTATGTACTAGTACATAGTATTTTCTTTACACATAAACTGTTGAAAGTAATACATAGGCTTCTATTTACCAATTAAATAATCTTGATGATAGATACTAATGATGTCATTAAATATGTTGTTGTTACATTATCTTGTAACTACCAAAAAGTTGTAAAAAAAAAATTTTATACTATAAGATAATTCCCAATAACATAAAGATTGTATATTTAAGTATCTAGGGAAAAATTATTTACAAAGCAAAAAAAAGTTTCACTGCCAATATACAAAAATTTTTCAGTTAACTTTGTTCAAAAAGGCTTATTTGTATTTTCTTAATATTTTCGAATAGATTAAATCTCAAAGCTGTTAATATCATTAGAAATGTTCACCTAAAACTAAGTAACAAAGGGTCACAAGCAATTAGTTACCTTTTATCGAGGATATAAGACACATTATGCGCTATTATGTAAAATAATGATGGAGAAACTTGTATTTCGGCACAATATGTTGCTATTGGCATAAAGAAATTTTAAACTTTAAATTCAATTTTCCTTCGTTCAATTACAAGATGTAACTAATTTATGTCAATAAAATCACTTATTCTTTAAGGTTGCTTTATACCTTTCCTCATTGTGCACCGATATGTTCATCACTGTACACAGGGTAAAAAAGTTGTAAGGGTCTTATGATTTTTTTTGCTTAAATTTAATTAAATTGCAGTTGACCTTTACGTTTATTATGAAGGCTGACAAGAGAGCCCAAACAAATTACTTAAATGATGTTTCATCAATTACCATCCCTTCTATGTTAAATTTAATTACCATACTGCATCAAATAGGACAAAACAAGAAATGAATTACCTTGAATACAACGCTATCTTGTATGATAGATTGAGTGAATGAGAACAGGAAGGAATTTTTGCAATGAACAAACTAAGTAAAACAAAAGGCATGTTTTTTTGATTACTAAAAAATACACGTAAAATTAATATTACTCATACGTGGTTAGTGTTTTTGATGTCCCGGCATTTTTCATTTCCCGGCAAATTGGGATTTTTTTTTAATTTTCCCGGGATCCCTGGAAATCTCGGTCCAAAACAAAAATACATAAAAATGCCATTAACTATTAACAAACAAAAAAATATGAAATGAAACATAAAAATAATTTAAAAAATCTTATGTCAAAGTTTATCCGAAAAGTTGTTAGTCCTTAGACAAGCTATCATCATGAAACCTGTATATGAGCAATCACCTTATAGACTTAGAGAGTCGCACGAAGGGATTTTTCTAAATTCGTAGTTTTAGGTGGAAAAGATCTAAAAAGCGAGAAAACTGGTAACATTATGCAAGCCAAACGGCAAAAGCTATCATCGTGGAAATGTATATGAGCAGGCTTCTTAAAGAACAAGAAGGACGCTAGAAGGAATTTTGCGAAATTCGTACTTTTTGGGGTAAAATGGCCAAAAAGGAATAAAACCGGTACCATTGAACTCAGACCAAACACCTAAACATACAATCACCCAGTACAACAACAAAGAAAGTTATATGTCAGTCAATCGCCTTAAAAATATTGTTCTAGAATATATGCCTATCAGTAAGTAAGTATTCATCAACTTACGGACATGGTATTGCTGATCCATTTTAGCAAGCACATTTGAAAGATAAACAAAACATCTAAAGACGGAAGACGATAGATATGGTCAAGAAAATAGTCAACAATTGGTAATTTTGTGATAAAAATTTAGATATTGACTCATTAAATAAGCGTAAAGAAATCTCGGGAAATCCAGGTCGCATTACCGGAATCCGGGACAGAAAATTGACCGGGATTCCCGGGAATTCTCGTTACAAAAACACTATACGTGGTACATACATATGAAGCGAGTACCAAACCCGTTACCTATCAACAGTTTAGTACTTGGGTCAGGGTCGCCATTCAATATCATCTGCAAGACCAGTTTTCTAGAAATATGGTAGTTAGCAGCACTAGATTTGACCATAAAAATATTCATAAGGCAACATGGTTATCTCCAGATCAATTGACGAGGAATCAGATTGATCATGTGGTAGTCGATGGAAGGCACGCATCGAGTGTTCTGGACGTACGAGTGATGAGGGGTGCGAACATTGACTCCGATCACATCCTTACCGCAGTTAAGGTACACACAAGGCTAAGCATGGCGAAAAACGTATGTAACCAGGCACAACGAAAGCTGGACATCGGTAAACTGCGGACCACAGAGGTAGCAAACGCCTACTTCAACCACCTAACTCAACTGCTGCGGAATGCTCCAACCCCTGACAATATAACCTGGCAGTGGCAAAATATAGCCGACTCCTTAGAACGGGCTGTGAGAAGCGTTCTTGGGTACTCAAAGCCGTCTCAAGGAGATGCCTGGTACGATGATGAATGTTGCAATGCCACGAGAGAGACGGTTGCTGCATGCAGGGCGAAACTGCAGCCAATGGCAACGCGAGCTGTTCGTGAACGGCACAGGGAGAAGAGACGAGAGGCAACTCGTCTTTTTAGACGGAAAAAGAAGGAGCTGACGAAGAGGCAGGATGAATGCACAGAGTTGCTCCGAAGCAGAGGGTAAGCCCGAAAATTCTACAAGAGAGTTAAGGCGAGAATGCGTTGAACAGGGATACCCTCCTGCAAGGACAGCGATGGTCATGAAGAAATCATTTTAAAAATGTATTAGATACAGACACCACTCCTGAAGACCCCGCTCCAATCCATGACGATGGTGTTTACTATCCGCCTCCGAGCCAGAGCGAGATACGTGTGGCATCTCCGCCTTAAATACAACAAAGCTGCTGGAGCCAATGGTCTCCCTGCTGAATTGTTTAAGACTGGCGGGGAGGAGCTGATTAGGAGCATGCATCAGCTCATGGAGAACATCTGGCAAGAGGAGAGCATGCCCGGGGATTGGAGTCTCAGTCTGTTATGTCCCATATACAAGAAAGGAGATCGTAGTGAATGTAAGAACTACCGTGGAATAAGCCTATTACCAATTGCGTACAAGGTCCTTTCAAGCATATTGTGTGAACGTCTAAAGCCAATTGTAGAAAAACTAATTGGACCATATCAGTGCGGCTTTAGACCTGGAAAATCTACGACGGATCAAATATTCACCTTACGACAAATCCTGGAAAAAACCGATGAAAAGCAGATCGACACCTACCATCTCTTTGTCGCCTACAAAGCTGCCTTCGACTCTCCGATAAGGAATAGGCTTTATGAGGCCATGTCTGAGTTTGGTATTCCTGCAAAGCTGATTCGACTTTGCAAATGTACCTTAGACAACACCAAATCCTCTGTTAAGATTGGTAAGGATCAGTCTGAACCATTCAATATGGAAAGAGGTCTCAGACAGGGCGATAGCCTATCCTGTACACTATTTAATATAGTTATGGAGAAGGTGATAAGAAAGGCTGATGTCAACATGTCTGGCACCATATTCCACAAGAGCCACATGCCACTAGCCTATGCCGATGATATAGACATCATTGGCCGAAATCTGTGGGATGTTACTGCAGTTTTCTCATCACTAGAAAAGGAGTCAGCAAAAATGGGTTTAGCGGTCAACGAGGACAAAACAAAAATAATGATTTCGACGAACAAAGAGTCCTCTCGATGGGGACGCACCGTGAACGTTGACAATTATTGTTTTGAGGTAGTTGAAGAGTTTACCTACCTTGGATCTTCCGTCAACAAGAAAAATAATGTCAGCCAAGAAATTAAACGGAGAATAGTGCTAGCCAATAGATATTTCTACGGACTTCGGCAGCACTTTAGTAACACCACCTTCTCTCGGAATACTAAGAAACAGCTATACCAGGAGCTTATCTTACCTGTTCTGTTGTATGCTGCCTAATCATGGGTGCTTACTACAACGGACATACAAAACCTGGGAGTATTCGATAGAAAAGTACTCCGAAAAATATATGGACCTATCTGTGTCGAAGGCGAGTTTCACCATCGGATGAACCATGAGCTGTATGAGCTTTACCACAACATCGACGTAGCTAAAAGAGTCAGAATCCAATGACTTCGATGGCCGGGACATATTGCCAGGATGGATGTAAATGCTCCAGCGAGTTTGAAGGCGAACCTGAAGGACGGCGCAGAGCAGGGAGACCCAAACTCCGTTGGAAGGACCAAGTGGTGGGTGATGTGCCATCATCTGGTAGGACTAAATGGAGAACACACGCAGAAGACCGAAGCGTGTGGAATTCTTTATTACTTTAGTCCTAAAATTTATGAACTACGTTTCGTAAATTGTAATTGGCCACTTAAATAAGTAAGTAAGTATACATGGGCAGACATTGCGAGTTAGTGGTGAAAATTTATGAAGAAAGGCGAAGATTTTGAAGATTTCATTCGAAAAAGCTACCCCAACTTGTTATTTTACATGGATGTATTAATATGAATTATTATCTTAAACATTAGCGGCCGTGGCATAGTGGTTAGAACACGCGACTACCATGTTGGATATCCGTGGTTCAATTCCCGGTTCGTGTCATCTACGTTGCTGTCGACAACATTCGAGGGGAGCCGACAATGAAGGAAACATTTATTTATTTTTTTTTCTTTTAAGACGACTGGAGCCAGCATTTGAACCTGTGATCTCCCGCATGGTAGTCGCGTGTTCTAACCACTATGCCACGGCCGGTTCCACCAAAGAGTGCATAGAGTACGTTTATTGCACCAAATAGTATAATTAACTGTTCCAATGAGTACTTGTATAAATTTAGCTAATAAATAAATTAATGGTAAACCAGCACAGAAATTTTAGTCAGGTGAGCTGACTGATAAATACTCTCATTGATATTATTACTCGGTTTCTTAATTAAGCGGAATAATACATTTGTATGGGAGGTACCAGAAGAGGCGTGGGTAGACTACAAGTGTTTTCTCTAAAACTTTATCCTGTTATAGCTTTATAAAACATATACAAAATTTCGGCACGACCGCGATGGATTTATTGATCTTTTTAATCGATTTCTAAAGTGGGCGGAATGGTAGATTTGTATAGCAGTTACCAGACGGAGCGTGGCAAGGCTTCCAGTATTTTTCAAAACTTTATCCTGATATTGCTTTACTTGGGGTGTAATGATTTTATTACTCGATTTCTAAAGTGGGCGGAATGTTACATTTGTATGATAGATACCAGAATTGGGGTGGCCATTTAGACCATTTGTGTCGTTCGAAAGTTATCGTGCGTACCAGCCGGAGAGACAGATGGACATGGCCCAAATGACTTAGAAAGTCATGAATCAAATTTGGTGTAAAGAAACATAGGGTCTAAAGTGACTCCTTTTATATGTTATTAGCTGACTCGGTAGGTTTCGTCCTGCATCCAAAATTATTAATAAAAATATTTTGTTTTTTTTTTCAACATAAAACATTTCACACAACTCTTGTAAAACAAATTCTATTAGCGATAATAGAAAACAGATCTTAAACCGAACAATGAAAAACATATTCATACTTCTAACAGATCGACAATAACAAACAAGAGCGTTTTGTAACATTTTTAAGTCTCTCAACGTTATATTACACCATATATAAATACCATATCTGAAAATTTCTGTATGACTTTATAAATTTTTGGTATGGAAGCCGTCACGGTACAAATCCGTTCAAGACCAGTTAATCGTGAAAGTGCCACAGGTATATGCTGAAAAATATTTAGGCTTTATACAATGTACATAGTTATTGTAAGAGAGTTTTAAGTCTTCGCTTTCGTAGTGCTCCGAATATTTTTTAAATGATTACATTTACTTTGCACGTGAAGTGTTGTTTGCATTATTACAGAAAACTATTGCATACTTCTTAGCGTTTGAAAAAAAAACCAGTACAGAAATTTCAGTCAGTTAAACTGACTGATAAATACCATCACCCAATATAAGATATTGTTTAAGTCTTGAGTTATTGAAATTAACCGATTTGTAATTAAAACCAGTTATAAAGTTTCAATCGGGCAACCCAACTTACATTTACCCTTACCCTCAGTAAAACATATAATTTTCTATTATATTGATATTATAACTCGATTTCTAAAGTGGGCGGAGTGGTACATTTGTATTGGAGGTACCATAAGGGGCGTCGCTAGACTTCAAGATTTTTTCTCCAAAACTTTGTCCTGTTATAACATAACAAAATACAGAATTGGGGCACTATCGTGTCGATTGTATTGATATTATTACCCTATTTCTAAAGTGGGCGGAGTGGTACATTTGTATGGGAGGTACCAGAAGGGGTGTGGTTAGGCTTCCAGATTTATTTTCCATTACTTTATCCTGTTAAAGCTTTACTAATTACAGAATTTGGGCACGATTGCCTTGGGTGTACTGATATTATTAGTGCATCCCTAAAGTGGGCGGAAAGGTACATTTGTATGGGAGGTACCATAAGGGGCGTCGCTAGACTTCAAGATTTTTGTCCCAAAACTTTATCCTGCTTAAACTTTACCAAATACAGAATTTGGGCACGATCGCGTCAGGTCTTTTTATTAAATTAATCGATTGCCAAGTGGGCGGTACCAGATGTATATGGGAGGTACCAGATGGGGCGTGAATAGACTCACAATTTTTTTCTCCAAAACTTTATCCTGTTATAGCTTTACTAAAAATAGAATTTGGTTACGATCACGTTTAATTTATTGATATTATTTCTCGATCTCTATAGTGGGCGGAAAGGTAGAATTGTACGGGCGGTACCAGAAGGGGCGTGGCTAGGCTTTCAAAATTTTTTTCAAAACTTTATCCTGTTATGGCTTTACCAAATACAGAATTTGGGGACGATCCCGTAGGGTGTATTGATATTATTACTCGATTTCTAAAGTGGGCGGAATGATGTATTTGTATGGGAGGTACCAGAAGGGGCGGGGCCATGTAGCCCATTTGCAATACCGTAAGTAGTTTTGAGAAAATAATAACTCGTGCAAAATTACAAAACATTTTGTTGCGTCTTTCGAAAGTTGTCGTGCGAACCAGCCGGACAGCCACCAGACAGACAGACAGACGGACATGGCTCAAATGACTTAAAAAGTCTTGAATCGAATTTGGTTCTAAGAAACCTAGGGTCTAAAGCCACTCCTTCTATGTGTTACACTTTTGGGTCGTATCAAATGATATATACCCTCATCCCTAAGGGTGATGGTATAATTAGCCTGAGAAAATTGAAGTTGTATGAATTTTTTTCGAATTGATTCTGAAACGTGTTTTGAAGACCTTTCCAACAAGCCCAAAAACAAAAATCCGACCACTGGCTCAGATGTTAGCAACTTTACTCTACCACCCTCCGACCGCCAATCCGAAAATTTTGAACACACTGCCATTTCGCAAGGGCGCACAGCGGTGAAAAAAAGCTTTTTGGTCATTTGAAATTTTAGGCCGCAATTCTTGACCGATTTTCGAAATTCTTTTTCTGTATTTTTGGAAACAAAATTGTACACAGAATGTAGGTTTTTTTATTCTGAATTCCTTAACGTAATTTTTTTAAAAAAATTCCGTTAAATTCGTTAAATTTTAATAACGGTAATGAATTCAGAATAAAATAAACGTACGTTCTGTGCACAATTTTGTTTCCAAGAATACAAAAAAAAAAAGGAATTTCGAAAATCGGTCAAGAATTGTGGCCTAAAATTTCAAATGTCCAAAAAAACTTTTTTTCCCCCACTGTGAGGCGCAACAGTTTTGCTGGAATACCAAACTCAGCCATGGCTTCGAGTAATTTCGCTGTATCGGGCTGTCGATGGCAGCTTTATAGTCGACGAAAAGATGGTACGTGTCGATCTGTTTATCCTGGGTCTTTTCCAGGATTTGTCGAAGTGTTAATATTTGGTCAGTTGTTGATTTACCATGTCTAAAGCCACACTAAAAAGGCCCGATCAGGTTGGTTAACACTGGCTTTAGTCTTTCACATAGCACAATCGACAGGACGTTATGGGTGCCGCTAGGGATGTACTCGTAAAGTGAATCTTGCATCTACAGCCGACTCACAGCCTCCGTCGTGGCAACGGTATTCGTGATATTTGTTATCATTAATAGCGGCTGATAGTGATTGACGAACCCTGATGGTTGGGCTAGCCACCCACTTTCAGGTCCGTTACTGGCTATGAAAACACGACAAAGAAAAAGTAACCCATTGGGTAAGGGTATAGAAATTGTAGAATTTATTGTACCAAAAAGTACAATTTCGTGTACCAAATAGTACAATTAATTTTAAGAATAGTTAGTACTTTTCTAGTTATTAAAATTGTCAAATTTAGCTAAACGATCAAAAAGGTTTTTACAATGTAGTGTACTAATAATCACTTTTATCGTACCGTAACGTAAAATTTATTGTAAAAAAAAGTACAATTTAGTTTACCAAATAGTACAATTTATTGTACCAATATGTACAAATTATTGTATTAAAAAGTAAAAATTATTTTGTCATAAAATATAGTTTATTGTACCCTTTGCATTTTTGAAACATCGAACGATTAGTCAATTTGTTAAAGTATATGTACATTTAAATGTCATTAAAAAAAAAATCAGCAAGTTTCTTTTCTGCAAAAATTTGGATAATATTTTTGTTTGGTAGTATTTGTTGTATATATACATATATATATATATAAATCGTATTCAAATGTGTTAATAAACATTTGTAAATAAGCACCTGTCAACCTCGATCAATCTTCTGCCCGTTTCAATTATGTAGAAAAACTATTTTTCCAAAAAAAAATCCTGCCACTTTCAACTAAACATTCTAATTTCGTACCAAAACAAATTACTATGTTCAGATCAATAATAATAACAACGACATAACATTACTGGAAATTTTTGTGCTTAGTATTTTCGTTTAAGCCGAAATGGCACCAAACACCACAAACCGCAAGTGCCTAACATGCTATTAGTGTCACATTTGATGTTATTTGAGGTATGGGAATATTACTGTTATTACTGGGTTATAAAACGTAATGACAAACTCAAATAAAACTCCAAATGTATGTGATTACGTGCTGAGAAGTTAAAGAACAAGAATACGGTTGTAAATACAATAAGGAGTTATTGTGTAGAACTTTTGCACAAAGAGCAAAACACACTTAATTGTGCAATGATTTAAGGCATGAGCACTAAAATCGCGCTAAACATTTGTCAGTTCCCATAAAATTATTTAAATACATGTATTCGGACAAAATCTCCAAATTTCGTGTTTATGAATTCTTCTCGTTTGTTAGTTTGCAGTCCATTACATAAATGTGTATTAAACATACTTTTTGCTGATCTCGCCATTGATTCCTGAAAATAAAAATAATTTTATTATTATTGTAGAAGCAAAAATAATGCCTCAAAGTGGATAAAATGCCCATGTAAAATACTCAATTAAGAACTAGTGGGCCTGGCAATGGTTCGCTATTGTATATAAACTTGTAATATATTTCACATTTAGGTCTACAAAGTACCTTGAAAACGGTACTTAAGCTAGACAATAATATGTTGAGTTTATTAACTTATGTAACTAATTTGAAGTAATTCCTTAACATGGAAGTTAACCAATTACGTTTTATTGTTGTAAATGCTAATAAAAAGTTTATCAGCAAAGTCATATCTGTAGTGCCGACATGTAGATTATGTTTTTTCTGTATGTAGGGCGAAAAACCACTTCCTCCATAAATCGGAAACAGACATTCCGGATTAAAATTAAATTTTTATTCTGATCTGTTGTAGCGGATACTAACTATCTCTTTGGGCATAAAAAACACTTTTGTCATGCCTTCTCCGCCTATTGACCGCAAATGAAAATTCCGTTTGAAGCTTCATGCCTTTAGCCATAAAAACTTCTTTTGTCATGTCTTCTTCTCACACGGATCAAGAATATTCCGGAATACTTATATTTTTGTATTGAACTCGTATTACGATTTTTGAGATTATTCGGTCACCAACGTTTGGCTTAACAAAGTGATGGTCTCACGCTCTGTATGGCGTTAAATGCAAAATTTCATCGAAAAAAAAAAATTCAATTTTTTCTCCATTCGAAAACCCACTACGGAACAATTGCATACAAAAGTGCAATTTGCGATTTTCATCAAATAATACAATGCAAAATTTCGTCGAAAAAATCCAAATTTTTAAAGTTTTTCCGGAATTTTCCGAGTTTTCCACTAAGAATTTTTCCATTCGAAAAATCATTTCGGAATAATTATCCAAAAGTTTTCACAGTTACGTCGTTTAAATTAATTAAATTATACGATAATAGGAAAATTTCGTCGAAAACAATTCAAATTTTTTTAATTTTTCCGGAATTTTCCGAATTTTTCATCAAAAATTTTCTATTTTTCTATTTGAAAATCCATTCGTAACAATTTTCGATTTTTCCAATTATCCAACTTTTCCGGATGATTTTCCCAAAAATTTTCTTTCACATAAACCTTAACCTGGCAATATCGAACAACTGAAAGCTAAATCGGCCCAGCCGTTCTCAATTGATGAATTATTATAAATTTTTTACACCATTTTTATATATATATAGATTTAAATTAGTTCTATATTGGATAATTTTAATATGAAAACAATATAGAAATAATATTATTCTTCATTGAGTTTACATTGGGTTTCTTTTATAACAATATTGTCGTCTAATTGAAACACTGTGAAAAAGATAGTGAACTTAAAATGTTTTTTATTAATTATATATTTTGCAATATAAACTTCAACTAGATTAAGATATTAATGAAATAAAAATCTTAATATAAAATATTTCAACTTTAAATAAATGTTGATTCAATGTACATCATGAAAAAATATAAACTACATAAATTCAAAGTTGAAGTTTAAATTTATTTAATGCATTTTAATTTTACTTTTCTATTGCATTGAAAATTATTGATTTAATACCACGCATTCTTGTTTTTCAATGGCACTTTTCCCTCAGTGTAAGCTTATTAAATCCCTTGCATCTGTTGTTGACTTGTGGCAAATCATTGGCATCACAGTTGTGAATGTTGCTGTTTCGATAGCAAGCGAAAATTAGGACTTCGCCTCTATGTACCGAAACTGACCCAAAAAATGTATCGTCTAGGCTCATACATGCTCAGTGTGCTGTTGGTGTCTCAGTGCCAATGGCGCAGTCATCGTACTACTGATAATGTTTACCAACACACTGATAAGATAATCTTAAGGCACTACTTACGTGTTTTTCGTGCCATAGCAATTCTAGAAAATCAATAACAATGTGTTTGTGGTCATACAGTCAAGACCTTGATAAAACTTATGTGAGAGATTACATTGTGCCTTCGCATTTGTTTTTGATCGATGTAAGCCAATATTCAACATTTGCTTTTAATGTCTTAAGGCCAGCTCATTGATGTATTCAAAGTCTGTAAGACTACTTAAAATAATTGGTAACATAGTTACAAAACGACGAATTTAACATGAACAAATAATTGAATTGAAATGTAAGACAAGTGACTCTTTATAGAAAAATATTCAAAAAACAAAATAAATTTAAAAGTTAATCACTAAATTTACACATAAGAACCCAAAATTTACTATTTTTCCTCCTATGACATTTTTACAGAATTGATGACAGGAGTTGTAGCTGTGTCATCAATATTTTTTGTTGGATTCTAAAAGACTTGCAAATAACAGCTTATTGATTTGAGACTTAATTCAGAGAATTGCATCTAAAAGTGGCCCCAAAAATAAGAACATCTACACTATTCGTTTTGTCAAGTTGGCTGCATTAACAATTTAATGGCCATACGATTTGTCTGCTCAAAGTGGATTTGCAGCACTTCTTTTTTATTTTAACGCGGTTATATATCGGAACTACTTACTTACGTAAGTGGCCCATTACAACTTACGAACGTGGTCCATAAATTAGAGGTCTGAAGTATTAAAGAATTCCCCACGATTCGCTCTTCTGCGTGTATTCTGCAGATAGTTCTACCAGACGGTGGCACGTCGCCTACCACTTGGTCCTTTCAACGAAGTTTGAGTCTCCCTGCTTTGCGTTGTTCGCTTCCAAGCACCTTTCTCGATGGAGCATTTACATCCATCTTGGCAACATGTCCCAGCCATCGAAGTCGTTGGATTCTGACTCTCTTAGCTAGTTGATGTCGTGGTAAAGCTCATACAGCTCACAGTGAAACTCGCCGTCGACACATATACATAGGTCCATATATTTTGTGGAATACTTTTCTCTTAAATACACTCAGGTTTTGTATGTCCGTTGTCGTAATCACCCATGATTCGGCGGAATACAACAGAACGGTTAAAATTAACACTTGGTACATCTTTATCTTAGTATCCCGAGATAAGCTGGTGTTACTTAAGTGCTGCTGTCCGTAAAAACATCTATTGGCGAGCTCTATTCTCCGCTTGATTAATTGTTTGCCATACTCATCTACTACCTCAAAATAATAATTTTCAAGGTTGAAGGTGCATTTCCATCGAGAGGACTCCTTGTTCGTTGAAATCATTACATTTGTTTTTTCCTCGTTGACCGCTAAACCCATTTTTGCTCACTCCTTTTCTAGTGATGAGAAAATTGCAGTAACATCCCGCAGATTTCGGCCAATGATGTCTATATCATCAGCATAGGCTAGTGGCATGTGTCTCTTGTGGAATATGGTGCCCCACATGTTGACACCAGCCTTTCTCATCACCTTCTCCATAACTATTTTAAATAGTGTACAGGACAAGCTATGACCCTGCCTGAGACCTCTTTCCGTGTTGAATGGTTCAGAGTAATCTATACCAATCTTTACCAAGGATTTGGTGTTTTCCAAGCTACATTTGTCAAGTCGAACTAGCTTTGCCAGAATTCCAAACTCAGACATGGCATCATATAGCCTATTCCTTAGCGGAGTGTCGAAGGCAGCTTTGTAGTCGACAAAGAGGTGGTATGTGTCAATCTGCTTTTCAAGAGTTTTTTGCAGGATTTTTCGTAAAGTTCGTAATGGATTTACCAGGTCTAAAGACACACTGTTAAGATCCAATTAGTTTTTCTACAATTGGCTTAAGACATTCACTCAATATGCGCGAGAGGACCTTGAATGATTTCTGCAATGTTTTCTCCATATCTTCAGAACGTTATCCGGGTCCGTCACTAGCTGGCCATCGCTGTACTTTCAAATCCTGTTCCACGCACTCTCGCCTTAACTCTCTGGAAGAATTTTCGGGCTTTCCCTTTACCTCGGAGCAACTGTGTGCACTCATCCTATTTCTTCTTCAGCTCCTCTTTTACATCTAAAAAGGTATACCGTACTGAATATCTTTTTTGTGTCTCAAGCAAAGTTTTGGATATTGAATAGTAAAAAAAAATTCGGAATAAACCCACCCGTGAAACTTTTTTTCCATAAGTTAAAGGGCTCAGGGTTTCCTCTTAAATATATTTAATTTTGTGCTTGTGTTTGAGATTTATGACATCATTTTGTGATAAGTCCAGTTAGAGTTGCCTTCAAAAGAACGAAAACATGATTTCGTTTCTTTCGTAGAAAAAAAAAACTAATATTTACTCGTTTACATACACACGAATCTCAAATGATATACAGCACCTTATATTTTAAGCGGTGCTAGGAAATTCTGTGAGCGAACGGTTGTTAACAACTAGAATTTCATGGCAATTCGTTATTGATAACACAGTGCAACACACTTTTTCGGGGGTGAACCAAACCAATATCAAACTATAGCATTTGACCTCAGTAAAAAAATTCTAAACTCCATTTTGCTCCACTACGTCACAAATTTTTTTTTCAGTGGTTTGAAGTTAGATTTTTTTGGTAAAAAGTCGATTTGAAGAATATAAAAAATCATCTATAAAAATACTTTTAGGGTATTTCATGTCTTCAGAGACCTATATTGAAACAATCAGGGGAATATTTTCTCGGAACATTTTAACCCTCTAGCTCACACCCGTATGAGACATTTTCGGCCCAATTTTGAAAAACTGTTTGAAAGTCAACTTTGAACGGAGGTCAACGCTCAGAATCTTCGATTGAAATAATCTCCGGAAAATGTCACTAAAAGTCACCGAAGGCAAATAACCTCAACCATTTTGTGGAGCAAAATGGAGTTTAAGGTTTTGTAACTAAGGTCAAATGCTATCGTTTGAAATTGATTTGGTTTACCCCCGAGACAATGACCCTCAAATTGTGTCATAGTGTAACACAACAGACAAATTTTTCGTCAGATTTTTTGTGCCTGAACACGTCTGTACACTTAATTTCGTATGCACTGACTTACGTATGAGTAATAAATAAAATTCCACATAACTTATACGCTCTGGCATGTGTGAACTTCATATAGTCACATAACAAAATATGCTATGACTTTAATAAGTAACTTATTTTATGCTTCCGTGTAATAAAAAGAGAATAATTTAATTTTTAATAACGTTTTATTTGCAAAAGCCAAACACCAATTACAAGATATAACCGCATTAGAATATAGAAAGAGTGCTCAGAATCGACCATAAGCTAACAAGTTCGTATGACCATAGAATTCTAAATGCAGGCAACTTGACATACCGTATGATGCAGAAGTTTATATTTTTTATGCTTTTTTCACGCGATTTCGGTCCTAAAATCTTGTATTGTACTGTGTTAAGAAATATTAAGCAAGTTATTCGTTCTCTTACCTTGACATTGATATGTCTTATTAAGAGCGCACCGTCTATTTTAAGACTTTTCACACTTCTATATATTTCTCTCTATACTTACATTTATTTTTTTCCAACGACAGTAAACCTTGAACACACTACCGCGCGATTGTTAGTCAGCAATACGACCACCTATCCTGTGAAGATGCAATCCTCGTGTATACACATTCCTTCCATTTCCAACACAATTGGAAATCATAGCCTACTTAAATAAAAAAAAATGTTTATTTACGGTAAAACTATGTTGAACCGACAACCTTTATGTTAACGACATTTATCGATTGTTTTTTTTTAGAAAGTTTGTCCACAAATTAAATACAAATTACGTTGGAATTTTTTTGTAAATCAACACAAAATATTATTGATGGTTTTTAAATACTATTTTTTTCTGTGTATTTGTAATAGCAAACAGCACATTACACATTACCGGTATGACAACTTTTTTTAATTGTACTGTTATGGCGACAACAAAATTATATTAACCATATCTTGCCCCAGTGTCCCCAGGTTTCGGTATTTCCTACCCTAAGTATAATATTGGTCACCAAACTTTTTTCCACTTTTTCCGAAATGCAAGAGATTTCAATGACTACCAAATACAAATTAAATGACACAACTATATTTATAAGTATGACACATACGTGGTAATTGCATGATAATTAGCCTACTTAGTTCAAAAAAGTCTTTCTTCCAAAAAGGTTAGTTGAATACAACCTAGTTCATATATATATATCTCATTTGTGTACAGATACATATTTATGTGTGTACACAGAGCCATTGTAATTGGTACCAAATGAACCACATGTTATTTAGTGTGTATCTCCCAGTATATTTATTGATTATGTGTAAAATTGTCTATCTTAAATAGAAGACGATACAAAAGTTTAAACACTTTAAAGAAACACCTAAGTTGTAAAAATTAATAGAGAATTTCTTAAGAGCGTACTGTAATTACATGGCTTTAAAGCCGAAAGAAAATCTAGTAAATACAGCATTTATATAAGGTAAACGTCACTGAGTAGAAAATGAAAATATCTTAAAAGTTTTCATGCTTTAAAAATCAACACAAATTTGACGGCAAGTGGGAGCTTAAAGCTAAAAATAACTGGAAGCATATGAACATGTACTAAATCCTTTGTATACCACTAAATGAGAATCAAGAAAACGGCGGTCGTTAAAAATCTATTTCTTTTCGCTTTAAAGCTACTAACTGTTAAAAGAGAACATTAAATGCTTTAATGACTGCATATAGGGAATGGGTGATTTCTATTACTATCGACACTTTAAGAAATACAACCGCTGCAGCATTTACTTCAAATCAATATACTGGTTGGTTAAAATGTTATTATTTATGGTTATTACAAACTTTATTTGCGTAATAAAAAGGCAGAGATGAGAAAACGCCAGTAAGATAACTATCTCATTTGAAGTGGGCGGAAATTACTTCAATTTAATGTTTTCAGAATGAAATTTCGGTTGAAGTGTTAACCCTGTAATACACTTATTTCGATAGTCTCATTCGTAACACATGTGGTCTGGTCAGTTCTACTTTGTATGGAAAAAAGTGGTATTTTTGTAGATATTGTTAAGATAAATTAATTCGTATTATTATGATATGTTTACCACGTAGCTGGTATATATGAAAACAAAACCTCCATGAAATCTAAATAGCGATAAAAAAACAATATTTCTGTACGGCTTTGCGTGTTGTAACATAACACTTTCGCCTTGATTAACTTCGCGTTCATTTTCTTGTTGGTGGACTGATGGCCAATTTTCCTTGCAGGGAATATTTGGTTTCATAATAGCCATAGTCGATCGAGTTCATTACTGAAGATATTTCGAGCTGGATCATTTTCATCCATGCATACTTAGGCAACGAAACCGATGTACCTTACTGCGTCTGACCATGTCGGTATACAGCTCATGATTTATACGAAGTCGATACGCTCCGTTAACGATGATGGGCTTATATATATTACAGGGTATTTTCCTTTCGAAATCTGCCAGGACCGATTTATCCGCTACATCAAGACAGCTATAACCAGTATCTTGTATAGCTGGATTTTCGTTCGTCGAGAGGACGCACTGCCATTAAATCGCACCACTCTTGTTTACTGCAAGCTTACCTCTTCACCAAAATGTTAAAGAGTTCACACGATAGGCCGTCGCCTTGTCTTAGGCCTCGTTTGGTATATAATGGCTCCGTAACGTCCTCAGTCAGCGTGCCTCCGAGTAATTTCTATCATATCAGGCTGTCGAATTCAGATTTATAGTCGACGAAAAAAAGGTACGTGTCGATCTGTTTCTATTGGATTCTAGGATTTGCCGAAGTATAAATATCTGGTCAGTTGTTGATTTACCAGGTCTAAAGCCACACTGATAAGGCCCGAACAGGTAGAATAACACTGGCTTTAGTCTTTCACATAGCACACTCGACAGGACCTTATATGCGATGGGTAATAAGCTGATCCTGCGTTAGTTGGAGCACACACTTGGATCACTTTTTTTCAACACAGCACATAATACGCTTTGATTCCAATCATCAAGTATGCACTCGTTAAGCCATACTGTGCGTAGGAGCTGGTGCATGCTCGTTATCATATCCTCGCCACCGGACTTGAAGAGCACTGCCGGAAGTCCGTCGGCACCGGCTGCTTTATTATTTTTCAGCCGCGATATTACTCTTCTTACCTCGGCTTGACTTGGTGGTGGACAGTCTAAGCCGTCGTCGGCAAATGGCGTGATACCTTCACGTGACCACCAGTTTCTGGAAGTATTCTCTCCATATATTTAGAACACTATGATTATCTGTAACCAGATTTCCATTATTGTCCTTACAGGAGGGGAGCCCAATACCGAAGCCTTTTTCTTTAACTTTCTGGTTAAATTTCGGGCCTCACATCTATCCATGTATCGCTCTATATCCTCGTTCTCTTGTTCCTTCATCTGACGTTTAATTCGCTTAAATAGCTGTCTCGCCTGTTTTACTGTCTCCTTGTTGCCGTTCCCTAACAGCCCGGGTTATACTTGGTTGCAGTGTTGCCCTATAAGCGGCATGCTGTTCCTCAGATGCTATGCGAAATTCTTCATCGTACCAGGATGGAATGCGCAATATGCTGCCTGTAGGCAGTGGCTTTGTCTGGGGTTTGAAGCTTCGCGATGTCCAGCTTTCTTTGTGTTTGGATACGCAAGTTTTTCGCTCTGCTCAATCTTGTGCGCAACCTTGGCTGCAACCATTTAATCCGATCCGAGCCAATATTAGCACCATGGATCACACGCACGTCCATGACACTGGATGCATGCCACATGATCAATTTGATTTTTGGTGTTTTGATCTGGGGGATGCCTACTCCAACCACCTAACTCAACTGCTACTGAATGATCCAACCCCTGACAATATTACCTCGCAGTGGCAATGTATAGCCGACCCCATAGAAAGGACTGCGGGAAACGTACTTTGATACTCAAACCGTCTCAAGAAGATGCACGGTACGATGCATAATGTTGCAATGCCACGAGAGAGATGCATGCTGCATACAGGGCGATACTGCAGCCAATGGCAACGCGAGCTGTTCGTGAACGACACAGGGAGAAGAGACGAGAGGCAACTCATCTTTTTAAACGGAAATAGAAGGAGCTGAAGAAGAGGCAGAATGATTGCAAAGGTCCGAAGTAGGGAGGAAGTCCGAAAATTCTACCAGAGAGTCAACGCGAGAATGCGTGGAACAGAGTTGCCCTACTGCAAGGACTGCTATGGTCAGCTAGTGACGGCCCGGATCACATTCTGAAGATATGAAGAGATCATTTCTGAAATCTACTGGATACGGACACCACTCTAAAAGACTCTGCTTCAATCCATGACTTGGTATTAACTGTCAACCTAAAAAAACAAAGCGGCTGGAGCCGACGGCCTCCCTGCTGAATTGTTTAAGGCAGGTGGAGAGGAGCTGATTAGGAGCATGCATCAGTTCATGGAAAACATCTGTCTAGAAGAGAGCATGTCCGGGGATTGGAGTCTCAATCTGCTATGTTCCATATATAAGAAGGGAGATCGTAGTGAGTGTAAGAACTTCTGTGAACCTGGTAAATCTACGACAGATCAAATATTCACTTTATGGCAAATCGAGAAAAAACTCATGAATAGCAGATCGAAACCTACCACCTCTTTGACGACTACAAAGCTACCTTCGACTCATCTATAATGGGTAAGTTATATGAAGCCATGTCCGAGTTTGGTATTCCTGCAAAGATAATTCGACTTGCAGATGTACCTTGGAAAACAATAAATCCTAAGTTAAGATTGGTAAGGATCACTCAGAACCATTCAACACGGAATCATGTCTCAGGCAGGGCGATAGTTTGTTCTGTCTTATTTTTAATATAGTTATGAAGAAGGTTATGAGAAAGGTTGGTGTCAACATGTCTGACACCATATTTCACAAAAGCTACATGCCACTAGCCTATGCCGGATCTTCCATCAATAAGAAAAATTGTGTCAGCCAAGAAATCAAACGAAGAATAGTGCTCGCCAATAGATGTTTTTACGGACTTCGGCAGCACTTTATAACACCACTTAATCTCAGAATACTAAGAAACAGCTATATAAGATGTTAATTTTAGCCGTTCTGTTGTATTCCGCCGAATCGTGTGAGCTTTCGACAATGGAAATACCAAACCTGGGTTTATTCGAGAGAAAAGTGCTCCGAAAAATATATGGACCTATCTGTGTCGACGGCGAGTTTCGCCATCGGATAAACCACGAGCTGTATGAGCTTTACTACGACATCGTCGTAGCTAAAAGAGTCAGAATCCAATGACTTGGATGGCAGAGTCATGTTGCCAGCATGGATGTAAATGCTCCAGCGATAAAGGTGTTTGATAACGAATTTGAAATACGACGCCGAGCATGGAAACACAAACTTCGTTGGCAGGACCAAAAGTTGCCGACGTGCCACCATCTGGTAGGACTTACTGAAGAACGCACGCATAAGACCGAAGCGTGTGGAAATCTTAATTAATTCAGGCCTCTTATTTATAAACCACGTTCTTAAGTTGAAATGTGCCACTTAATTAAATAAGTAAGGTAATTTTGTGTGGAATGTACCTAAAGTGTTGGAACAGTTCTTCCCATTTTTAATCCAATTATTTAATTTTCGAAAATATTAATATTAGTTAATTTTTATAAGGATCAGTTAAGGTTTACCCGAGTTATCCTGCTCCCCTGCCAGCAAGCCGGGCAACCAGTGAGCCACATAGACATACATAGCACAATCGTCTTAAAAAGTCCTGAAAGGAATTTGGTCCTAAAATACTTGAAGTCTAAAACGTCTCCTCCAATGCGTTACACATTTTCTCGTATAAATTTATAAAATTTTAAGTTTTGATAGATGTCAATCCCCGCTGTCATGGTGATTTCTTACAACTAGTGTAACAATTACAATTAAGCAATCACACTATTTTACTATAATCAAGATAAGCAAAAACGACATAGGTTATATGTGCAATGTCATTCCTGTATTAAATTCTCACAAAAGTTTAGTGCAGGAATTACACCAAGAGCGTATAGCATTACACTATGACACAAAATCAAACTTTTTGTAAAGAACCCGAACGTGACTATATAGGTTCGATAGTACAACCAGAGCTGAGTAAAACCCTAGCTCAGTTTGGCTAGATTGGCTACCAAATTTTTTTTTTGGCCCCCTAAACTTTTTGAAATCCTTGGACCCCTTGAAAAAAAGGTGACATCAATTGTTGGCTAACAGTTTCTACAGTTTTTAATCTAGCTCCTTCTCTTCTTCAACAAAGTTTTAGCTAATAGTCCGCTTAAGAAACTGATATAATAAAATTTCCCAAAAAAATTAGACTTCCCTCGTTTATTATCAAAAAACTTCGATAAAAATTTTAATTTTTTCACTTTTTTTAATATAAGTCGTAGGGAATCCAGATTTTTTGCATACTCTATTCAGTGAAATTGTAGTTTAGGTAACACCGAATAACTTTTCTGAACAAACCTATGCAATCTGAACAAGTCTAGGGATATTAAATAGCTCTCAAAAACACTATCACCTTTAAACAAATCAGTTTTTTAGGAGTTTTGGGTCATTGTGCAATGTTTTTACTTGCTATCTTTACCAAAAACGTACTAATTGTAGAACTGAATAACTTCTGTAAACAACCAATATGATCGGAATACTCCACCCCCTTAATTGTTCGCAAAGAGCATTAGGGTGTTCCTTATATGGCATTTTTTCGAATTTCGTTAAAAATATGTATTAATCGCGATGTTGGTCATCTGTTTTCACCTTACGTTTCTTTTTGCCAATATTAGGAATATATTGTGAGAAATTTTGTATCAATAGTTGGACAGTAGGGTGTGCCGCAATGAGGTTAAAGTATGAATTAGTTCTCAAATCAGTTTATTGCCGCTGAGTATTTTTTTTCGTATATAGACTAAGTAGTAACAAGCCGTTCAATAGCTGAAATAAAGTCCTAAAATAATATGTGTTTGCTTTTACCATATCTCTTATAAACGCCGAGATATTTGATATAGAAGTGGGGGTATTTTTAAAAAAATTATTAAAAATGTTGAAATTGAATTTCGATGTAGATTATTATTGGCAATTATATATTTCAACTTTTAAAGGTTAATCAAGTTAAAATCTATATGTTTAAAAAGTAAATGTGTATATTATCACTATCTCTATTAATTCTCGAGATATCAGGGGCTTAAAAAGTATAGCAATGACTACTTAACTTTTGTTTCACCTGTATATCCTGCGGCACACCCTAATGTCCAACTATCGATTCAAAATTTCTCACAATATATTCCTAATATTGGCAAAAAGAAACGTAAGGTGAAAACAGATGACCAACATAGCGATTAATACATATTTTTAACGAAATTCGAAAAAATGCCATATAAGGAACACCCTAATGCTCTTTGCGAACAATTAAGGGGGTGGAGTATTCCGATCATATTGGTTGTTTACAGAAGTTATTCAGTTCTACAATAAATACGTTTTTGGTAAAGATAGCAAGTAAAAACATTGCACAATGACCCAAAACTCCTAAAAAACTGATTTGTTTAAAGTAGATAGTGTGTTTTGAGAGCTATTTAATATCCCTAGACTTGTTCAGATTGCATAGGTTTGTTCAGAAAAGTTATTCGGTGTTACCTAAACTACAATTTCACTGAATAGAGTATGCAAAAAATCTGGATTCCCTACGACTTATATTAAAAAAAGTGAAAAAATTAAAATTTTTATCGAAGTTTTTTGAAAATATACGAGGGAAGTCTAATTTTTTTGGGAAATTTTATTATATCAGTTTCTTAAGCGGACTATTAGCTAAAACTTTGTTGAAGAAGAGAAGGAGCTAGATTAAAAACTGTAGAAACTGTTAGCCAACAATTGATGTCACCTTTTTTCAAGGGGTCCAAGGATTTCAAAAAGTTTAGGGGGCCAAAAAAAAAATTTGCCAAACTGAGCTAGGGTTTTACTCAGCTCCGGTTGTACTATCGAACCTATATAGTCTCATTCGGGTGTTTTTTTCACTGTTGCACTGTGTTATTTAAGATTATAAGTTTTACTTGTCTTTCCTTCCTCCTTTATTTTGGATTTTTAATTTAACTCACTTTGACATACTAATTACAAATTATCCAAACTTGTTCATTTTTGTAGGTGATCTCACTTTAACTTCTCTATGTAATGAAGTAATGAAGGAACAATCAAAAGTTTCCCCTTATTACATTTCGAATAACACTAACTTCGCTACCTGTCTTCGTCGAAGTTATTTTAGCTCAAAAGATATCAAAAGTCAACGCCTAATTATATTTATTGTTATTCAAGCAGTGGTGAAAGCCTTCTGCCGACAAAATAAACAATCACCGGCCACGTTCTTAAGTGGCATAACTACCCAAAACGTGATGTTCAACACAATTGTCTGCTGTACTTTTCATATTTCCGTCTGCCGTAGTTGGCAGAGCATAATAAATGTCATAACCATCATTTATTCAATACTCGGTAAAGTGTTAGTTAAACACCGTTAACGAGTGTTTGTGCACTCAATGGAATAATGCCAACAATGTAACAACAATTAAGCACTCTGCTGATGAGAATAGAGGACAAAGCTATAAAAGTAATACTGGCGGCGCACTTGGAAAACGTTTTTGTCTTTACAAAGATTTTTATGTTTTGTCAGTTGCTTTAAGACATTCATAATGTTTCATGCAATTCAAAACCAACAATCATGAGGCATCGTTTAATGTTCGATTGGGCTATAGTGAAGAGAAACAATAATATTGTCCATTTACATTCATATTCCAAGAGTTATTCGTAAGCAGCACAACAGTCCGCATATAAAATGTTTTGAAATCTTTGATAAGTTTTAAATGCGGAAACCAATCCCTCCCACAAGTGGATGTGAAAACGTGTGACATAATTTTAAGTTATGTTAAATGCTACACTACGTACTATATTTTCTGAACATATTACCACTATCATCTTTTACTTTTATATTTTTTCTATTACAAAATAATTATATAATAATATCAACAGAATCCCTAATTAAGTTTTGTGAGTCCCCTGCTTCTCATCATTTGATCAATAAGTTTTTTGTTACGACGACAAGTGCTCTTACGTATAGTGTTCAAATACTTGCATTTTTCAGGAAACCGGTTTCCGGTTTATTCGAAACATACCTTTTCCCAACAATTCGAATTTCAAATACCCAATTTAGTAAAAAACCGAGTTAACGGGTTTCGTTCGGTTTTTTTGGATATTGTAAAATAAAATCCATGAAATATGAAATTAAATATGAATTATATATGAAAACATAAACCAGTACAGAAATTTCAGTCAGTTAAACTGACTGATAAATACCATCACCCAATATAATATATTGTTTAAGTCTTGAGTTATTGAAAATAATCGATTTGTAATTAAAACCAGTTAGAAAGTTTACATTTACCCTTACCCTCAGTAAAACAAATAATTTTCTATTTTATTGATATTATTACTCGATTTCGAAATTGGGCGGAGTGGTACATTTATATGGGAGGTACGTGAAGGGGTGTGTTTAGGCTTCAGATTTATTCTCCATAACTTTATCCTGTTATAGCTTTACTAAATACAGAATTTGCGCACGATTGCGTTGGGTGTACTGATATTATTACTACATCCCAAAAGTGGGCGGAAAGGTACATTTGAATGGGAGGTACCATAAGGGGCGTGTCTAGACTTCCAATTTTTTCTCCAAAACTTTGTCCTATTATAATATAACAAAATACAGAATTTGGGCACGATCGTGTCGAGTGTATTGATATTATTACCCTATTTCTAAAGTGGGCGGAGTGGTACATTTGTATGGGAGGTAGCAGAAGGGGCGTGTCTAGACTTCCAGATTTTTTTTCCAAAACTTTATCCTGCTTAAACTTTACCAAATACAGAATTTGGGCACGATCGCGTTAGGTCTTTTAATAATATTAATCGATTTCGAAAGTGGGCGGTACCAGATGTGTATGGGAGGTACCAGATGGGGCGTGAATAGACTTCCAATTTTTTTCTCTAAAACTTTATCTTGTTATAGCTTTACTCAAAATAGAATTTGGGTACGATCACGTTTAATTTATTGATATTATTTCTCCATCTCTATAGTGGGCGGAAAGGTAGATTTGTATGGGAGGTACCAGAAGGGGCGTGGCTAGGCTTTCAAAATTTTTTCCAAAACTTTATCCTGTTATAGCTTTACTAAATACAGAATTTGGGGACGATCCCGTAGGGTGTATTGATATTATTACTCGATTTCTAAAGTGGGCGGAATGATGTATTTGTATGGGAGGAACCAGAAGGGGCGGGGCCATGTAGTCCATTTGCAATACCGTAAGTAGTTTTGAGAAAATAATAACTCGTGCAAAATTTCAAAACATTTGGTTGCGTCTTTCGAAAGTTATCGTGCGAACCAGCCGGACAGCCACCCGACAGACAGACAGACAGACAGACAGACAGACATGGCTCAAACGACTTAAAAAGTCATGAATCGAATTTGGTTCAAAGAAACCTAGGGTCTAAAGTGACTCCTTCTATGTGTTACACTTTTGGGTCGTATCAAATGATATATACCCTCATCCCTAAGGGTGATGGTATAAATATCGGTACCTTGATTCTAAAGTATGCTAAGTCCACTTAGTATGTTTTAAATTAATAAATGCTTTTTAATGCAGTCTGCTTCAATTTATATCATATTTTAATCAGGATGATTAATTCATCTAAACAGAAGTTGTTAGGAAATTTAAACTTAACACATAAGTGGAATCTAAATTACTCACAAACTTAGAAAGAGTTTCCTGCATTCCTTAAGGTAGACACCTAACATGGCTTAAAATTAAGCTTCGATTTCATAATTTAAACTCCTTTTTACAACTGAATGCTTAATATGCACTTAAATTTTTCATATGAATATCGACGGATTCTCATCTATTTTAATATAAGATTCCAATCTATTTCCTAATTAGAACCCAACTGTATCTTGGTGATTTCCTAACTATTGTATGGTGATCTTAAAATAAGTACCTTCTTACGATCGGACACTTACTGCCTGTCCCACGATGTCGAACGTTAAAGTTCGCTTGGGTTTTTTTGTGTTAAACATCTGAAGTATGTATAGCAAATCAGCTGTTTATCGCAAAAAACCCAAGCGAACGTTAATGTTCGACATCGTGGGACAGGCAGTTAGTTTAGATAATAACTACACTTAAAGTTTTTCATATGAATATCAAAGGATTCTCAGGTGATCACAAATTAAGCTCTATTTGAAGTTGAATGCTTGGTTTAAAAGATAACTATAATTATCACCCATTTCAAGATAAGTGGAATCAGTCCCCTAGCAGCATTTTCCAAACAAATTTTCGTATTACATAAGGCAATTTAAAAGAAACCATGCTATGAGATTTCCCAAAGAATATCATGTCAGCATAAACAACCTTCTCTGCCAATTTGCATAGAACTATCCTGGCATTGTTCTGTGGAAATGCTCCTTTTTAAAAAACGGTTAACCGACATCCAAAAACCGGTTAAACCGGGTATTCGAAATTGGCATTTTTGAAGAAACCGGCATAAGGTTTCGGAGAAAAAAACCGGTTAGACGGTTTTCGGTTTCGGCTTTGAACACTTTACTCTTACGCTATATTTACCCAAACCTCTAGTTTGTTGTGTCTTAATGTGCCTACTACATAAATCTAATTTAGTTTGCCTCTCATTCAAATTCAACCTCAATTCAACATCCTCCCAAAGCGTCGGCATCAAGTTAATAAATCTTCATGATACCATTGTTGTTGTTTCATTTTTGGCCTAGTGTTGATTGACTTCCTATCTACAGAGTTTAGGGATTTATTTGCAGCTCAAGAAAAACAATGTACAATTTGAGTAGTGTGTTTTGTTTTTGGTGGATGGTATTAATGTTAAGCTATATCCAAGGGCGACAAAATGTATGTAGCTGCAGTTGAATATGCTTTAAGAAAGTTTGAAACAAGTTATCTATGTAATGATAAATTAAGTATTTTCGTTATAAAGATTTTGTTAGGAAAACTTTACTGGCGTCTAGTTATGTAATCAGTAACAGAAGATCTGCAGAAAAACATAGTTTGACTGGAAGTTATATGGTGTAAAATAATTACCACAATATTCTCAAACTTGTCATATTTTTCTATAAAAAAAACAAACGATATTATAATATTTCGCCAATCAAATGAAACCTTGGTAATAAAAAACAAATCAAGCAGCCTGCTATGTAAAAATAGAACATAATGCAAAGAAAAACTTTTCGCAAGTCCTGACAAGCATAGTAATACTTTTCCTGTTTTTACTTACCCTTGCTGAAACTATAAGTATCTTTTCCATAAAAAAGTAAGTAACAACAGTAATAGACAATGACAAAACGATAACAACTAATAACATACTGTCAAAGACTAATCACTAACTTCATAGGCACAAAGTCAAGTAAAATATACAAAATCGTAGGCTGTTATTTAGGATTGGTTTTATTCAGGAAACTCATATTCATTTTGATAAAAATAGACGGAGTCAATAAAGTTTGATTAACTAACTTATATAAGAATGAGTACATAAACTAAATCGATAATAACTAACGTCGGTTAAAGATCATGAAAAAGGAAATCATTAATTTTCTTTATGTCGAAAGTTCTATGTTTGAGACAAAAAAAAAATCGGCCAGATACATGTAAACCAGTATAGAAATTGCAGTCAGGTAAACTGACCCATCGAGTTTATTGCCGAAAGACTTTTTGACCTGGAGCATTTTCGTCCATTCGTACAACGTTTCCAAGCATTTATGTATGTATGTAAAATATGAAGCTTATAGGATGATACAGCTTTCAACCGATGTTCTTGTGGCGTGGTCCACCCATTCCACCCCCTTACCAAAAATGCAATCTGACTTACTTACTTAATTTCCCCTTACACCCCATGAATGAGGTATGGAAAAGCTTCCTGCGTTGTTGTGAATTTAATGGATTTAATAAATTGGCCAATGATATCTATATCATCGGTAAATGCCAGCATCATATGACTTTTGTTAAAGATGACACCAGTCATGTTTACTACAGCCTTCCGCTGTAGTGAGACGTCGTACCATCTTCTTGGTGATACCGAACTCAGCCATAGCATTCAATAGTTTCTGTCCTATCGGAATGTGGAATCAGCTTTGTAGTCGATACACAGTGGTAGGTGTCGATCTAGGGTCTTCATGGGTCCTCTCCAGGATTTGTCGTAGTGTAAATATCTGGTCGGTCGTACATTAACCAGGGCTAAAGCCACATTGATAAGATCAAATCAGGTTCACTTAAATGCGCTTAATTTTTCACTACACACTCTTGGATCGCCATTCTTAGGCACAGGATATAGAATATTCAGATTCCAATAATCGGGCATGCATTCTTTAAGTTAAATCGTGTTTATGAGATGATGCATGCACCGGCGATGAGCTGACAAAGCTTTGCCGGCAGTCCATCTGCTACCGCAGTTTTGTTGTTTTCAAGCTGTGCAATTGCCTGGCAGATCGTCTCTCGTTTTGGCTCGGTGGTGGCCAGTCCACTCCGGTGTCGATGATTGACGAGACTTCGACACTTAAGCTGCCTTAGGGAACGAGCAGAGAATTAAAGTGTTTCCTCTATATTTGCAGCACACTCTGTATGTCCGTGACCAGATTTCCGCGTCCGTCCTTACAGGTGGCGATCCCTGTTCCAATACTTTTGCTTTTTACCATTTTTTGGAACTTTCGGACTTCACCTCTATCTCTGTAATTTCCATATCCTAGAGAGAGCTAGGCTTTCCTCCATACATGCTTTTTCCGCCTGAATAGGCGTTTCTTCACCCTCCACTTCTCATTATAACGCTCTGTCACTAGTCTGAGCAACGCCAACGCTAGTCTGAGCGAGATTTTTCATAACCCACCACAATCGTTGAGGCAGTGGTCATAGAATTCGCATTATGCTGCCACTGGGTGTCGGGGGCATTGGTGCGAAGTAATTGAGAGAGTTGGTTGAAGTAGGCATTGGCTATCTCGGTGGTATGCAACTATGTGAATTTTACTTTCTTTTGCGTTTAGTAACGAGCGTTGTTATACTTTTGGGTTGTATCAAACAGTATAAAAAAATATAAAAACACAAGAATCGAACAGATATCCTAACAAAACAATGTAAAATTTAATTAAATATGCAAAAATTAAACGTTACATGGAAAACAACGGACTTTTCACGAAAGTTACTTACCAAAATAACCCAAATCACAAATGTTACAATAAACTTACAATTTTTTGATATTTCAAAGGCATATAATTTAAGAAATTTGAGAAATTTCCAAGTTTTTTAACGGGTTTTTAATGCTGTCAGTATTTATTTGTCTTATACTCCGTTGTCATATGTTTCACGAAATTTTTGTTATTTGCAGAAATAAATCTAATCTTACCTTCTTTTTCTACAGTCTGTAACAAATAAATCATATCTATACTATCTATACTCATTCAAGTTTTACATACACTTCATGTGTGTCTACTTTTTTTGTGTCTAACCGAACCACGCTCCCGCAGTTATTCAAATGTTTGCAGTAACGATTGCGTGCCAGCAGGAGCAATCATAAATTTAACAGCATCACCCACAATATTAACGCATTTTCTAACCTCTCCCAGTTGGGATATATACATATACAATAGGGATGGTTGAAGCATCACTTATCCTGATGTGGTTTAAATAGCAGGAAAAACCTCAGAGTAACATTTTGCACAGTTGGTTCCGTCCAGGTCTCCATTGGATAATGGCATGAATCATGAATAATTTTTATGCTATTGTGATTTGACCTCCAAATCGTCTGAGAGTCATTTATTAATTTTTGGGGCAATGGGGTTTACATGTTGTTTAAGCTTATCAAGAACAACTAATTTGTGAATTAAGACTTTTTACTGAAACGTAATACATATCAGCAAGGCCACGAAAAATGAAACCACATAGATTTTTTTTTCTGTCACAAGGTCCAAAATTTTTTTTTTATATTTCAAATGTCTAATATGTGTAGAATATGGCAGCAATGTATGCCAGTGCAAAATTTGTGTCTGCTTTGACATTTTACATCCTTTTCATAAGTGGCACATGCAAGGTGTATTTTTAAAATATAAGAATGTCGGCGAAAAAGGTAAATTTTGTTCTTATTTTTTTATACTTTAGACAGATGATTACTTTTTTTGGATAGAATATAAATCAAACTATTGATTAGCAAGCAAATTTGTGAGCAAAGCTTGGCTTTTGGACCAATAAGGGCTTATAGTAATCAGCTGCTAATAATTGGTGACGTTACTGATAAATTTTTATAAAATGTTTTTTTTTTATGCATTAACTAATTAGAAAAGAGGTTGGATGAGCTGATTTTTTTGAGTACTTTTGAAGTACTTTCATAATCAATGCTTAAATGAAGCATTATTAGCCCATAGCAGGGTATTTCTGCAAAAAAAAAATTGTGTGACTTTACCGACGGATTATTTTAATTTTATAATTTAGTATTTAATTGCTAGACTCTGATTCATGGTACAAAAAGAGACAAGCGTCAAAATACTCACACAAAATTTTTTTCACAAAAAAATAAACAAAAACAGAAGTTAATTCGAAATTTTTCGTACTAAATAGCCGCTAAAACTGAAAAGTAGGGAGAAATTACAAATTTTAATTTTAATGATGCAAAACTGATCAAAACCCAATTTCAACCCTCAAGCTATACACATTATTGAAGAGATAATTTTATTATTCAAGAATACTAACACTCTACCATACAAAAATCAACTCTAAAGGTCGAGCCCGATTTACTAAAATTTTTTTATGAGACTACTTTAGTCTTAATATCTCCCCAGGTTGCATCTTAAAACTCCTCTACGATGTTTTTTTTGGTCGTTTAGGGTCCCTCTATAAACCCAAGAGAAAAAAGTCCCGAAAATTCTACCGAAATTCGTACGTGTGACGTTACTGACATTTTTGTGTGACGTTACTGACACTGCATTCACTGCATAAGCCCACCTTTTGGATAAAAATCATCTTTCAGCCTTCCTTTTTTAAATACTGGGCAATTATAAACATAAACTCTTTTTAATTCGCTAATTTTTACACAAACGTTCAGTAACCTCAAAACACACTTCTAAAATCCGGTGACGTTACTGACGGCTAAAATGGTCATAACTTCGCAACAAAACGAGATACAGCAAAATTGTCTGCATATGAAACAACAGTTATGACGAGTTTTTTCATTTGCCGCTCTCAAGTTGGGAGAAATAATAGTATTTAGTAAAGATATTAACCAAAATATGTATACGAACGTGACGTTACTGACGGTGGCCTTGCCCATATGAAGCACTAATTCCTTACAAAAATGTCTAAGCGATTTTTGATAAATTACAATCCATTACACTTGCATTTGTCTAACCAATTATTTAAAGCTCGAGTCGCTATTTCCTTAAACATATGAAGAGTTGTTGAGCACAACAATTCTTTATTTATATCTTAATACAACACAAACAATAAGAGAAAAATCCTATATCATCCCTCGGATATGGTTTTAATATTTTTTGAGTGCTTTCATTAGAAAAATAGTGTTTACTCTTTAGCTTACGAATAACATAACAAACAAATTTATTGTTCAAATAAACGTTATTATATTAAAAAGGTTTTATAGATCTTATCGCTTAAGGGTTTATAGAATCGTTCAAAAGTGTTATTGATTTTGTATAAATCCTGGTGTATGTCTCGATGTATGTATGTTTGTTTGTAGTTGCGGCACGTTGTATGTCGCATACATGTTTAATATAGTTTCCTCGACAGAGGGACAGATTATGTATTATACTACATACGTCTTTGATCTGTTACATACGACAGTTGTCGAATTGCACAACGCCGCAACTTCTGATATTTCGGCTGTATGTCCCCAAGTTAGTTTCCATACAACGAAATGGGACAGCATTTAATCGCTAGCGCGCTGCTAGCGTTATCCGCCCACAAAACCATAACGTCTTAAAATGAAAGTTCACCATTCATTTATCTGCACCAACAGAGAGAAAATTACAATAGTACCTTGTAAAATATTCACAATTTTACATAATCAACTTAAGCCGCTTTGCTGTTTCCTTCGGTTTCCATAATTCGTTCTTATGGTTGAATCTGTTCAATGACAGTGCAAAAGCCCATTAGTGTTCGCATGCTCATTAATTAATATTTCTGTTATGTGTCGAAAAGCAATGGACATACGGAATAAACTCTTAATGCTTGTGACTGTCATTACACATAGAAAAGTTAATTAATAGTTTTACCATTTACACATTAGGATGTGACTAATAACATTTTTAAACAGGATATGTTATGTAAGGGAGCCCCCCTTAGGGGGTGAAGATAGGGGGTCAGTCATACTATGTACCCCTCTAGGAGGCACCATGGGAGCGATATGAGGACCACCTTAATGAATGTTAATATAGGATAGGTATGTTTGGAGAAACTGTTGCGGTTTTGAGAAACAGAGGGGCCACTTTAGGACAGTGAGTAAAACCGGTCCGGCACCAACTGTGCGATATGTTACACTGAGGTTTCTCTTGTAATTTTAACCACGTCAGGATAAGTGATGATCCAACCATCACTATTGTACACATTTGCATTCCCCAACTGGGAGTGAAGATGGGGAGTAGGTATGGTTATGTTAGGTTAATTCGGCAGCCCACAGCTCACTTTTGTCTTAGTATGAGTCCCGTTGTGATACCATTTTAAAATTTTCGCACCAAATGTTCCAATTCTGTTCGGTCAACGACGCTATCAAGCCATTTTTTGCTCAGAAGGCATGGATGTTGCGCAAATCACCTACTGATAGACAGGTATTGTCTAGAAGTGTCCGATGACCAAGCTTTTCATATCTCTGGTCACCAAAAGGTCACCAAAAGCAGGGCATTGACATTGAAGCTGCTCCGTGGTCTCCTCTTCTTCTTCATCGTTGCAGCTTCTACAAAAATCGTTGTAGTGTAGTTCCAACCTCTTAGCGTGTTTACCAACCGGCCAGTGACCGGTTACACAGTGCAACAGTGAAAAAACACCCGGACGAGACTATATAGGTTCGATAGTACAACCGGAGATGAGTAAAACCCTAGCTCAGTTTGGATAGATTGGCTACAAATTTTTGTTTTTTGGCCCCTAAACTTTTTGCAATCCCTTCCATCTACTGAAAAAAGGTGACATCAATTGTTGGCCAACAGTTTCTACAGTTTTCAATCTAGCTCTTTCTCTTCTTCAGCAAACTTTTAACCAATAGTCCGCTTAAGAAATTTATATAATGAAATTTCCCGAAAAAATTGTACTTCCCTCGTTTATTTTCAAAAAATTTCAATAAAAATTATATTTTTTCACTATTTTGAATATACGTCGTAGGGAATCCAGATTTTTTGCATACTCTATTCAGTGAAATTGTAATTTAGGTAACACGGAATAACTTCTCTGAACAAACCCATGCAATCTGAACAAGTCTAGGGATATTAAATAGCTCTCAAAACACACTAACTACTTTAAACAAATCAGTTTTTTAAGAGTTTTGGGTCATTGTGCAATGTTTTAACTTGCTATCTTTACCAAAAACGTCTTATTGTATAACTAAACAACTTCTGTAAACAACCAATATGATCGGAATACTCAAAACCTTTAATTGTTCATTAGGGTGTTCCTTCTATGCCATTTTTTTTCGAATTTCGTTAAAAATATGTATTAATCGCGATGTTGGTCATCTAGCTTCACCTTACGTTTCTTTTTGCCAATATTAGGAATATGTTGTGAGAAATTTCGTATCGATAGTTAGACATTAGGGTGTGCCGCAATGAGGTTAAAGTATGAATTTGTTCAAAAATCAGGTTACTGCCGCTGAGTATATATATTATATAGTCACGTTGGGTGTTTTACACCGCATTGCGGTGTTCGCTGTTATTTTCCTCGCCTCAGTGTTCGGGTCTAACCAGTTTGGGACCGTAAACAGTGTCTTAGTTGGAGTAGCTCTAACTGCCCCTGTTGTCATGATTTCCACCAGTATCATAATGCGTTCAAATTTCAGCCTTTGGGACACTCTATCTAGCGCCGGCCACCAGCGTAGAATAAGATGGGTTTTATAACAGATTCGTATAACCAGTTCCGTCTTTGGGGCTTATTTCCCAATTAAGGCCGATTGCCCTAGGGAGTAGGTATGTTTGGGAATAACGTTAGGAGGGAAAAATAGCTGGGGGTCGATCATACATTTGAACCCTCTAGGATCGATTCCGGGACAATATTCCTATTAATATTATATATGTGAATGTTTGTCTGTTTGTTTGTGTTATTTTGTGGCTCAATCATGGCTAAACGGCTACACCGGCAGTTAGTATACTTTATGGAAATTAGGATATATATTTAGTAAAATTTTTACCCTATGGGCGAAGAGGGCGTGGCAAAACTGCATTTTAGCCCTACAGAGATAAAATTTGGTAAACAAATAGTACTCAAGAGCACGAATTTGAATATGCAAACGAAATTTAAGTTTGGGATAAGCGGGCGGAGAGGGCGTGGAAAAACTGTATTTTAGTACTAGAGCGACAAAATGTGACACCCACATAGTACTAAGCATAATAAAATTTGGTACACAGATAGAACTCGGCAATACGAATATGAATATGCAGATGAAATTTGGTAAAAAGTCAAAAAAATTTGGGCGTAGTGGAACTTTTTTTCTTCATCCCAAAAGGTATCGAAAAATCGATGGCACAACATCGACAAATTTCTGTACTTACAAATCGACCTGGTCTAATATACAAACTCTTTACAAAATGCAAATATGAGGCTGGCGTTAGCAAAGTACAGGCAATGGACGAATGCACGTAATGCACGGCTAAGGAAATGTGTAATTTGCTGGCATGCAGAAGGGCACGAATCTCGATGTGGACTTATAGTTGATCAGATTCTTTGACAATTTGGTCTGAGTGTTCTGTGCCCTCTGCTGAAGAAAGGCGGTTCTAGTGTAATTTACCCTAGAATGTTTCTTGAAGGACTATAGTCCATTTTAATGTATCGAAATGGACTTTATTAACTAGATTATAATAAATTCTCCGCCCGTGCGCTGTAATTATTATATTACCACAATTTTACGTTATTTTAAATACAATCAATCAAGAAACTATATACGAAATTTATAAAAAAAAAATAGATCAAAAACGCAATAAGTGCCACCATCCACCATCACCATATTAGGTTACCTTACCTTATTCCAAATGTTGTTAGTTACTTTAAGTTTCCACATAAATACATAAAAATGCGAAAAAATTGATTGCGGCAAACCTTTTGTATAATTATCACATTCACCTTAGAATGTTTTTCACCCTCTCACACATGCATCGATCCAGTCATGGACAATCTTTTGTGTATACTATACATAATGCTTAATACAGTATTCATATAACAAGCCTATCAAAGGTCATTGCCATACTCTGCTTAATCATCCGTTTATTAGGCTTGGCACAAACGTTTCTTGGATCGGTTGATTTTTTGTTTTACAGCCGACAACATTATATATTCCATATAAAATAGATGGATAAAGAGTAAAAGTCTGCATATAAATTAGAATCACAAACAATTGTTCGTCTGACACAAAAACATAGAAAGTTTTTTTTTGGTTTATTTTAACGTTATATTGTTTGAAATGACAATAGTAGATCTTAAATGAATGTGGACGTGAAACATTGTGCTTTTCATTAAAGATTGCTCTGCACACAATTGGTTGATTTATTGTAACATCCTATGATATAAAACAAATGATGAAAGTTAATTAATAACCAGTACAGAAATTTCAGTCAGGTAAACTGACTGATTAATACCATCACCCAATATAAGATATTGTTGAAGTCTTGAGTTATTGAAATGAATAGATTTTTAATTAAAATAAAATTACTTATGTATATTTTTTCACCTGCATGTGGTGCAAAATCGTCCAAAACTGTACTTATTTGTGTACGGGGTATAGGTGCCGGTTTGGAATCTATGTGAGAAATATTAATTTTTCAAAAAAAATTAATTTTGATAGGGGGTACCACAAGTGGTGAACCGAAACAGTCCTTATTCATTCCTAACTCAAATTTTCATACGTACAACTTACGAATAATTTGACTGAATTCAGTGCACTTACAAAAAAAGATTTGTATGTAAAACTATAAGGGTCAATTCGGTCATTTGTATGGGAGGTACCAGAAGGGTTGTGTCAAATAGTTAGGTTTTCTGAGGTTTCGCCTCCTATCACAACATTAATTTATCGACCAATGTTCATAACCACCCAAGTGACTGTTTTGAAGTTATTGGAGAAATACATAATTTCCAAAAATAGGTCATTTTGTATGGGAGGTACCAGAAGGCGTGAACCGATATAGTCCATATTCATACCTGAGTCTAATATTTATAAGCAAACATCATACGCAAAATTTGAGTGATCTCAGTTTACTTGCAAAAAAGATATGTACGTAAAACTATAAGGGTCATTTCGGTCATTTGTATGGAAGGTACCAGAATGGGTGGGGCAAAGGTTTCGGTTTTCTTAGGGTTTGTCTACTTTTGCAAGATAAATAAACTGACCAAATTCAAACATCCTCCGGTTGTCCGTTTGGAAGTTATGGAAGAAATATTAATTTTCCAAAAATAGGTAATTTTGTATGGGAGGTACCAGAAGGGGTGGGGCTATTCAGCCCATTTACAATCCCATAAGTTCGTTTTGAAAAATATTGATACTGGTAAATTTTCATACCGATCCGTTAAGGGTTACTCGAGTTATCCTGCTGACCAGCCATCCAGCCAGCCAGCCAGCCAGCCAGCCAGCCTGCCAGCCAGCCAGCCAGCCAGCCAGACAGACGGACATAGCTCATTCTTCTTAAAAAGTTCTGAAACGAATTTGGTCTTAAGATACTTGGGGTCTAACTCGTCTCCTTTAATGCGTTACACTTTTTTTCGTATCAAATGATATATACCCTCATCCCTAAGGGTGATGGTATAAAAAGGTCCAATTTAAACGACATTCATGTAATGGACATGAGTATAAACAAAATACTAAAATAAGAACGAAACATTTTAGAAGTCACTTAACGAAAGTAAATCAAATTTGTTAGTTAGTTAAATTATCTACATGACGCATTTAAAAAATAACAATAAAAAATTGGAAAGACAAAGAACATTGTAATGGGTATAACAGGTTACATGAACACTTTTACGATGCAAAAAATATTACTTTAAATTAAAACGATATTAAATTAGATTACTGCTGCACATAGTGTATTATTTTATAAATCGTTGTAGTGTTCGAATAGAATATTTATAAATTATAGGAATCTCAAACTCAATAATTAATAGTGTTGGGTTCGATTTCCAGGACAACCATCTACCATTAATTTGGGGTGGATTATTACAATGTACATTGGCTCCGTTCATCAGCATTCTATTGTCATTTAATTCTATGGGATGAGTAGCAAAACTTTTGTATTTTTCTCTTTCATTTAACAAAGCTTGACCTTAAAATAATACAATGATTTTGACCTTCAACACAACATCGGATATACGATAATAACAAATTGTAAAAGACCAAACAAATTACCAACATATTTCCATACTTCATTTACTGCCTCATGGATAATCTTTAAATTGCAGTTCTTCATATCACACAATTTCCGAATATATTTCAAATTTTGATGACAAATTTGATACAAAAAAACTACAAAGATAAGTTTCTACAAAGATAAGTTTCTCCCCTATTTCAGCTTTGTAGCAAGACTACATAACGAAATTCTTAACATTTGTTAAATATTTTCAAGTTTATTTCTTATTTCATTTTAACAATCATATGTAAATATATAATTAACATTCGGATTGTGAACGACGTTGACATTTTTGTGTTACACATACGTAACAATTGTAAAACCAAATAGCTAATGACTTACATTTCTTTATAATTCGTCTAGACTGATTTTAGACTGCAGCCAATGCTTATCAAATTTCAGAATTTAATGTGTGTTTTTAGTGAAAATCATGTCATATTGAAGAGGTCATGTGACATTTAAACGCTTCGTTTGAATGAGAGATGAATAAAATTATAAATCTTTAAACTATATAACAGACAATTAAAAACTTCGAAAAAGAATAAATTCGCCGTTGGTCATAAATTTTCTGCCGTTCTACGCTAATGTTTTAGATTACCTAAGGCCGCACTAGTGGAGACCATCACATTGCAATCATTAAGTAAGTTATGATTTATTTAGTCTTTAAAACATTAACAAATATGTGTAAATGTCACTACAATTAATTACGATTCAATCAGATGTACTCCTATTATCATAATCACATTATTCATGTCGTGATAAGGTTTCAATTTTTCATCTTTATTACGACAAATAAAATGCCAATTAAAATTCTTATATAAAGAGTGTCTTTGAAATATATATACTCGTACACTTAGTTGTACTCTCATATTCAGATACGTATATCAATACAAATTAAATAATTGTACGTCAAAGCTTCTTAAGCAAAATCCTTTATGCATACAAATACTGGATGACCTTGTGAAAGTGTATAGATTTTTGTTGAACTTATTCGCATTTATTCTCTTTTCAATTTAGTTCTCAAATATTTTTGATTCATATAAATTGTATTGTTCTTGTACTAAGTAACAAAGATACAATTTCTAAGGGCTATATTACGTTGTAGGCAGACAGTGACATTCACTTTTCAAACAGTAAACAAAGAAAACAACGTAGATAAGAGGATTAAAGCCCGAAAGGAAGTCTGAAAAATTTCCACAAAATCAATGTCATTACCATAGCCATTACCAAATGCAACTATGACAACTGACATTTGCGATTAAAATCAAATTTATTTAAACATTTTGTCTAATATTTAAGACAATGCAAGAGCTGTCTGAATGTCTTGTATTGAAAATGTGAGTTGTTTTAAATCCTACAATCTTGTATATTACATTTTGTTGTTGTTTGTAATATTTAGCGTTAAAGGCAAATCGCCTTGAAACTGTGAGGCTGCATTTGACAGCAAAATTCGCGATACAACAAAAATAGGTTGGATCGAGAAAGTGGGCGTGGCATACTACTTGAAATTTTAAACGACTGTATTTTATGTATTTTTGGTACTGTTCGAATTACAGTCAAAGTGGGCGGTGACACACCCTTTTTCAAAAATCGCTCTGATAGACCAATTTTTATGAAAATTTCAATAATTAGCTGCTGACAGTCCTTGGCTTTACTAAGTTGTAATTGGAAATGGGGTGTGGCACAGCCCATACAACTTGAAAATTAAAATGGCTATATCTCATGAACATTCAGAGGTATGATGATGAGAGTTGGGACTTATAAAGGGTGATTTTTTAGCTATTATCTTTTTGGCAACACTGGCAACAGCTGACGCACGTTACGTGTTTTGTTACACTGTCAAACATCTTCAGTTTGGTCTATAATTTAACCATGAATCGTCATACAAATGAACAACGCTTGCAAATTATTGAATTTTATTATCAAAATGCGTACTCTGTTAAGAAAGTTCATCGCGCGAAAAATTGTATTCAGCGACGAAGCTCATTTTTGGCTCAATGAGTACGTTAATAAGCAGAATTGTCACAGTTTGGTGCGGTTTATGGGCTGGTGGAATCATTGGACCGTACTTCTTCAAAGATGATGCGAATCGTAACGTAACTGTGTATGGTGAGCGCGCTACCGTGAGATGATATCCAACTATTTTTTTGCCTAAAATGCAAGAGCTTGACTTGCATGACATGTGGTTTTAACAAGACGGTGCCTCATGCCACACAGCACGCTTAACAATGGACTTACTGAGAGGCGAGTTCGGTGAACATTTCATTTCACGTTCGGGACCGGTCAATTGGCCGCCTAGATCGAGCGATTTAACGCCTTTAGACTATTTTTTGTGGGGCTATGTTAAAGCTCATGTCTATACGCACATGCCCGATTCAATTGATGCATTGGAAGACAACATTGAAACAATGATTCATGAGATACCGACCGAAATGTTGGAAAGAGTATGCCAAAATTGGACTAAGCGGATGGACCATTTGAGGCGCAGTCACGGTCAACATTTGCATGAAATAATCTTCAAGCATTAAATTATATGGACCGTACTATCGATTCAAATAAAGATTTCATGAATTTTTCTGAACTTTAAGTGTTTTTTTTTAACTTTCCTATAGCTCTTAAAAAATTACCCTATATATGTTGTTGTTACCAAATAAATTACAGCCAGGGCTGAAAGGGGCGGTACCATGCCCCCTTTAAACGAATAATTTATAACAGCCAATATAATAGTTTGATCGTCCTAAAAATGCCACAGTAGTTTTGCCACCGCCTCATGTCATATTCGACTATCACATATACACTGAATCAAACAATTGTCCGTACACCAGGCGGTTGAGAACATATTTCAATGTATCTAAAAAAATATATATCCGATTTAATTCATATGTTATATTTAAAGGTCAATGCTTCTTAAAATTCAATCGGCGGTGTAGGCATGCCAAAAATAATTTCTGCCATAGAGAGATAAATTTTTGTACACAGATAGTACTCGGCAGGTCTAGTTCAATTTTAGATTCCAATTAGCGAGTGGAGAAGGCGTGGCAAAACTGTATTTTAACCCTAGAGATATAACATTTTTTGTATAGATAATATACTCCGCACAACAACTACAAATTTTCGATCAGTGGGCGGAGTGGTGTGACCGATTTTAATCGGCAGTACATGTTGAAATTTGCAGACAAAATTTTTATTTTCGACTAGTGGGAAATGTGTCGCGGCAATGCATCTTGCATCGAACGATCTGGCGCTGGCATTCCCAAGGTCGACAGCTGTTTTCCGCACTGAGCACAGATTCGTCATGATTCAGATGATCACAAACAATTTACGAATTTAAATCGCTAAAATCTTTCATCGTTCGGTCAACTACTTCCAAAGCTCATTTATTTCCCAGCACGCATTTATCCCAAATGTTGATTTTGCATGTTGAGTAACCTAATCGGCATGCTATCACCGATGCGTCTTAGGAAGTCGATAACAGAAGTTACAGAAGGTACTATCGCGTTGGATTTATTGATGTTATTACTCCATCTCTAAAGTGGGCGGAAAGGTACATTTGTATGGGAGCTACCAGAAGGGGCGTGGCTAGACTTCCAATTTTTTTTCCAAAACTTCATCCTGTAATATCTTTACTAAGTACAGAATGTGAGTACGATCCCGTTGGTTGTATTGATATTATAACTCGATATCTAAAGTGGGCGGAATGATGTATTTGTATGGGAGGTATCAGAAGGGGCGGGGCCATGCAGCCCATTTGCAATACCGTAAGTAGTTTTGGGGAAATATTACCTCTTGCAAAATTTCAATACATTTGGTTGCGTCTTTCAAAAGTTATCGTGCGAACCAGCCGGACAGCCAGTAGACGGGCAGACAAACAGACGGACATGGGTCTAATGTCACTCCTTCTATGTGTTACACTTTTGGGTCGTATCAAATGTTATATACCCTCATCCCTAAGGGTGATGGTATAAATATCTAAAAATGGCATTTATCAATCACTCATTGTCATGTTTGTTGGTTGATTCCCCAAACAAAATAAACTATTCACTACAACATCTCATTTAAGCCATCCCTGCAACAAGCTAATGCATTCCATTATAATGATTAACATCAAATTGGTTTCACCACAAATTTGTGCCATCTCATCGCCTCATTTAACAGCTTTTCTGTTCCAGTAGAATTTTACAAAAGTTGCAACATGTAGTTATTAAAACTTTTTTAATAATACACATTAAGGAGTGGTGATAGCTTTCTCTTACAGGATTAACTTTTTGTTCACTAACAACAACTATTATGAGCTTGTTTAAAATTAAGCCACCTACATAAGCACACATAGGCATGTGAGCTATGGGCTTGTTAAAAACAAGGCATTTGGGTTGTTGATATTTCACAAAGTTTGTGGGTGGTTTGACTAATTGAGCCAGTAAAGACAAAATTCTTTCACATATATCCTACTTAATATTTATAACTTAATTATAAATCTTAAGTTTTCTAAATTGTCAACAAATACATAAATCTTAAAAATAAAACTTACTTTCCTTTTACATCCCATGAATAAGGTATGGGATAGCTTCTCGCGTTGTTGTGAATTTACACGCTTTCATCCCTGCAACAAGCTCATGCATTCCTAATAAAATCAGATTGCAATTAATTTTCTGCTATTAGATTCTTTAAATTACAGAAAGTGTTCCATCATAGCTGCCTATACTGGCAGATGGTTATTGATCACTGTCAAGCTGCTATATTTTCATAGAACTAACACACAAATTGATGAGAAATATTTCATATGCATCATAATATCAAAGTTCAGTTAAAAAGTCACAATTTTTGGCAAAAATTTACTGCATTCCCTTTTACATAGTTAATTCAAAATGTTGTATATTTAATATTGTAAACACATTGAGTAAATACTATAACTTATCAGCAAAAGAATTGATAGTTTTACAACGAGGGAAAATTCTCACATAGATAAATTATGTATTTTTGTGTATTTACTGTGCACACGACATGTCGGCAAGGGTCATGATTAGAAAATGTGTGTGATCGTGCAGTAGGTAGAAAATGCCTTTCTTAAAGATTATGAACTGTGTATTTAGTATATAAGAGAGAAAATATCTATGAATGAATGTCATTCATTTTAGTACCGTAATCGAGTGTGGTCGCGTTTCTATTTTTCTCCGTCGGTGTGCCAGAGTAGCACATTGTATTTAAACAGTTTTTTTATGCTCCACAAATAATAACACTCCATAATCAGAGGTTATTATCAAAAGTGTTGCTTACATTTGTTGCACAAAATCCATTTAAGGTCAAATGGTACATTTAACACGGCACAGCTATTTCAATTAATATTGGTATCAGTAACGAGGGAGCATATGAAATTTCAATAGAAAAATCCAATATATTTGATTATGGCGAAAAATAACTACAATTATTTCAATTTAATTTTAGATTTAAAACTATGCACTGTCCACTTCATTTATTGCGTAAACTAACCACCCGTGATTACACAACCACACTATAAAATGTTGCATAATAGTTAGCTAATTTGAAAATAATTCCAACAGCCTTGGCCACTCAATAAACCGCATTGGTTGTAACTTCAGGCATTACTTTTAATAAATTATATGTAAATTGGTTTGGTTTCCAAAAAAAATATGCAATTTGCTAATCAATCGATTGGAATATATTAATTTTATTTTTTTTTTGTTGCAAATAAGTTCAATTTTAATTAAGCTATTATCAATATGTATTGTAAAACTAACTTCGAGAATTTTTTGGGAAAAATACAATAATAAAATAAAACATACATACAACCAAAATAATTTTGTTACTGAATTTACAAAATACTAAGCCGTGATGCATATTTACATTCTAAGGACACATTATTTCTTGAAAATTTGAACTTTACATATGTATGTACCACGTATGAGTAATAATAATGGCTTGCGGATTTTATATTAATCATACGCATATCGTTTCAATATTATGGATTAATGGTTTTAAACAACGTGCAACAGCTGATCTCGGTTGTGAGATATTCCAAGTCAGGGTAAGGTATTAGGTCTCTCTCATGCAAGAGAACGCCAAACTCTTTTTGGGGGTTTTACAATACCAAATACAAAATAAACTTCTCCCAAACCCAGGATTCTGAACCATACATTAATTAGAACCATTATGTGGTATGGCTGGATTTTTGTTCGTCGAGAGGGGGCTCTGTCATTGAATCGCTTGCTTACTCCGTAGTAGCATTTATTAGCTAGCAGGATTATTCTCCGGAGCCTAAGTAGATAAAATTACCTCGAAATTATCGTTGTCAACGTTCACGCAGTTTCCCAATCGAGTAGATTCTTTATTCGTTGAAACTAATAACTTCGTTTTGTCCTCGTTCACCGTTAGGCCCATTTTCGCTAATTCCTTCTGCTTCTGGCTTTTGTTGAATAAAGTGCCACTCGTGATTACTGCAGCTTTTCTCATTATCATCTCCATCACAATGTTGAAGAGATCGCACGATAGGCCGTCGCCTTGTTTTAGGCCTCGTCTGGTATAGAATGGCTCCGTAAGGTCCTTGCCAATCTTCACAGAAGACTTCGTGTCAGTCAGCGTCATTCCGCAAATGCGTATCAGCTTTGCTGGAATACCAAACTCAGCCATGGCTTCGAGTAATTTCTGCCGTATCGGGCTGTCGAAGGCAGCTTTATAGTCGACAAAAAGATGGTACGTGTCGATCTGTTTCTCTTTGGTCTTTTTCAGGATTTGCCAAAGTGTGAATATCTGGCCAGTTTTTGATTTACCATGTCTTAAGCCACACTGATAAGGCCCCATCAGGTTGGATAACACTGGCTTTAGTCTTTCACATAGCACACTCGATGTATACGATGGGTAAAAGGCTGATCCCGCGGTAGTTGGAGCACACACTTGGATCACCTTTTTTCAGCACAGGACATAATACGCTTACATTCCAATCGTCGGGCATGCACTCTTTAAGCCAAACTGTGCGCCGGAGCTGGTGCATGCTCGTTATCAGCTCCTCGCCACCAGACTTGAAGAGATCTGCGTGCAGACCGTCGACACCGGCTGCTTTGTTGTTTTTCAGCCGCGAAATTGCTCTTCTTACCTCGGCATGACTTGGTGGTGGGCAATCTAAGCCGTCGTCGACAATTGGCGTGATAACTTCACATGCGCTGCCTTCTGGAACCAGCAGTTGCTGCAAGTGTTCTCTCCATATGTGCAGCACACTCTGCGTATCCGTGACCAGATTTCCATCATTGTCCTTATAGGTGGGGAGGCCATTACAGTAGCCTTTTGCTTTTACTTTGTGGTAAAATTTTCGGGCCTCACCTCTATCCCTGTATCGCTCCATAACCTTGTTCTCCCTTCCTACATTTAACGTTTTTTCGCTTAATTAGCTGTCTTGTCTCCTTTTGCCGTTCCCTAACAGCCCGGTTTAAATTGGCTGCATTGTTGCCCTATTAGCGGCATCCTGTTCCTCAGACGCTATGCGACATTCTTCATCGTACCAGTATTCGTCTGACCGCCGTTTTTCATATCCTACCACGGTTGCTGCGGCGGTAGCCATGGAATGCGAAATATGCTGCCACTGTGTATCGGGAACGTCAGAAGTAGAGGCATTGTGTCGTAGTAATTGGGAGATCTGGTTGGAGCAGACAGTGGCTATATCTGGGGTTTGCAACTTCGCGGTGTCCAGCATTCTTTGTGTTTCGTTACGTGCGTTTTTCGCTCAGCTCAATCTTGTGCACACCATGGCTGTAACCAGGTAATGATCCGAGCCAATATTAGCACCACGGATCGCACGCACGTCAATGACACTAGATGCATGCCTGCCATTAATTAACACATGATCAATTTGATTTTTGGTGTTTTGATCAGGGGATAGCCAAGTAGCCTTGTGAATGTTTGAATTGGCCAATTAGCCATTTTATTCATAAGCCAACGTTCAGTAATCGTTTACCTTGTGGCAAATTGTGTACTTACAAAAAGATATACATGTTGGGTGATTTCAGTTATTTATACGGTATGTACCAGTAAGGGTGTGTCAAATGTTTCGCTTTTCCAAAGTTTGGCTTAGTATGACAAGATAATTAAATTGAGAAATTTAAAATATCGTACTGTTTTCTGTTCGGAAGTTATGGGATAATTATTTATTTTCCACAAATAGGTAATTTTGTATGAAAGCGCTATATCCATTATCGATTACTGAATGACTGGCTTAAATTTCAATCAGCTCATTAGTCAAACTACCCACCAATTTCGTGTATTGTTAACAACCCAAATGCTTTGTTTTTAACATGTCATAGCTCACATGCCTATGTGTGTTTGTGTAGGTGGATTAATAATAAACAAGCTCATAATAGTTGTTGTTAGCCAAACAACTGAAATTTAAAAGTTAATCCTGTAAGAGAAAGCAACCACTACTTCATAATGTATATTATTATAAAAGTTTTAATAACTACATGTTGCAACTTTTGAAAACTTCTACTGGAACAGAAAAGCTGTTAAATGAGGCGATGAGACGTCACATATTTGTTGCGACAACAATTTGATGTAAATCATTACAATGTGATGCATACAGACAATTTAATCAGGGTTTGCAGCCATAAAGAAATTTAGCAAATAACAAAAAGACCAAATAGCATGAGAATTTTTGATATCATGTTAAGCTTATTCGTTTCCGTTTCTCATACATTTCGACTAATAGAAAATTTGTATTTGTTTGATGTGCTTCGTTTTGTGTTTCATAAAGTGAAAGTTGTCAGTGGGCCGGTGTGCATAGGATTGCTTTATTACCCCAACACCACTACAGTCGTCACCCCTCTGAATTTGGTAACTATATTAAAATGGTTCCGCTTGATTTTTCACCCTTAGGGATGAGGGTATATTTCATTTGATACGAGAAAAATTGACGCATCAAAGAGACGAGTTTGGCCCTAGTATTTGTAATCAAAATTCGTTTTCGGAGTTTTTAAGATGACTGAGTAATTTTAATTTGTTTGACTGGCTGGATGTGAACTATTTTTACGAAAATTTAAAACTATAATCGATTCTAAATTGGAGCTATCACGTTGTAAATAGGCAGAGTAGCCCTATGCTCTCAAGTACGTCATATACAAAATGGCCCTTTTTTGATAAAATGTAAATTTATTTAATGACTATAATTTTATCAACTGCGGGATATTGAAACTTTACCAGATTAACAACCTTGTAAAAGTAATCGTAGCCAAAACATCAGAAAACGTAAACATTTACCAAATTCCTTTTTGGTACCTTCCATACAAATGTCGTAATTCACCCCCATAGTCTTACATACATATCGTTTTTGTAAGTACACTGAATTCAGTCAAATTATTCGGAAGTTGTACAGTTATAAAAATACGAGGCAAAACCTCAGCAACCCTAATTATTTAACATAACCCTTCTGGTACCCCCAATATAAATAACCGTTGTTTCCCCTTTTGCATAACATGCCAAGATAAGCGTTCGAATGTTGATTTCGTTGTGTTGCCCCTAATTGGACCTCCATACAAATAAGTTAAATTTTTACGGTTTTGCTCCACAAGCTGACACCAAATAATACATAAGTAATATTATTTTAATTAAAAATATATTTATTGCAATAACTCAAGACTTGAACAATATCTTATATTGGGTGATGGTATTTATCAGTCAGTTTACCTGACTGAAATTTCTGTACTGGTTTTTATATCAAATCATATATACCCTCATCCCTAAGGGTGATGGTATAAAAAAACGCATCATACGACGCATCTACGTCACAGAAGGAACCTTGATGCAAAAATTTTAAAGGTCTAGTTTTAACCGTTTTGAGTAGATTTTCTTATCATTGACAAAGTATTTAAAAACTATCTATGTGTTTTTTAATACTCATGTGACGGAGTTGTAGGGACAAAATCTTTTATCTTATAGTTTCTGTTCATTTCGTAATATTTACCATTGTTGGGTTATGTAGGAAAATTACAGTATATGTAGTTGTTTATGGGGCGCACTATACAAAGTATTTGAAGTGGTTTCTAAAACTGACAACAATAGCACAAAACATACAAAGATAGAAACAGCACCTTATAATTTCATATATAAAGTAAAAAACTTTTCTTTGCCTCTCATGAATGAATCATGGCAGAGATTTCCATGATAAAACATTATCCAATCCATATTTTTGTTCTACTACACTATAAAAATATTTACCGTATCAATATTGCAAAAAAAAATTATTTTTGCGTATACGTTAACATATAACTATAGATATTTTAATCTCTCTTTGGGTACACACATGCAAGTCCATTAAACATTTGGGTGACTTTTGGCAAACTGCGAAATAGTATTAAGTTTTGAGCTTAACTACACTAATTTGTATAAAACAGTCGAACCCTCATTGGGACACTTTTGGTAACTCTCGACTTGTGTCAGCTGTTTGATACATAGAGATTACAAAAGTATTTTATGGAAAATTGGTTCTTATGAACTGGAGCAAATTAAATATTGTTTGCTGATGGTCGGTTGTTCTTAAACTGCAAAAGATCCCAACTACTAACCCAAAACTTACCACCATTTCTCTATTCTATCTTAGGATGTTTGGTCTGCGTGATGCAGACGTGATATTTTTCGGCATATATCCCAATTTCACAATTCTACCTTCATTCGTTTTGACTCGGTTGTGGTACCAGTTTTATTTTGTTTTGCACAACTACTATGAAAAATAAACATTTTTTTTTCACTCTACCGTCAGTCGTTTTGCCTGGACGATGGTACGGTACCAGTTATATCCTTTTCCTCCTTAAAAGTACGAAATTCGAAAAATCCCTTCAAATCTCAGAACCACTCCAAAAAATTAAATTTCCCCCCCTATTTTCGAGATTCTCTTTCAGCATGGGTTATGGTACCAGTCTTATCCCTTTTCGGCCCTTTTACCCCTAAAAGTATGAAAATCGAAAAATCGCTTCATATCGCATAACTACCACATATAACAAATCTTCTTCTTCTTAATTAGCAACAGCAACAAAAATTTATCTATCAGTAGCCGTACGTAGAAAAGAATTCCAAGCGCTTCGGTCTTTTGCGCCCCGTAGATAGTTAGTCACACTAAGTGTAGATAACAGATCTTTCACCTGGTCCATTCAACGAAGTTTTGGTCTCCCCATCCTGCTCCGCCCATCGGGTTTATTGACGAAAACATTTCGAGCTGCAACCTTTTGGATCCAAGCCAGTGCATTCTGTTTATTTCAACGCGACGTAGTAGGTCGATATCGTTATACAGCTCATACAGCTCGTGGTTCATTCGACAACGATACTCGCCGTTATCGATGATTGGTCCAAATATTTCGGAAGCATCATCTCCATTATGATATTAAAGAGATCGCAGGACAGACTACCGCCCTGTCTTAAGCCTCGCTTGGTAGAAAATGGCTGTGTCAGATTTATTCCAATATTCACTGAAGACTTTCTGCCAGTCAGTGTCATCCCACAAAGTCGTATTAGCTTCGCGGGGATACCAAACTCAGCCATAGCATCCAACAATTTCTTTCGTATCGGACTGTCCAATGCAGCCTTGTAGTAGATGAACAGATTATTTGTGTCGATCTGCATTTCTTGGGCCTTAGTCTTTCACATAACACACTAGACAGGAACTTGTATGCGATGGTACACACACTTTGTTCGTTTTTTTAAGCACGGGACATAGGACACTCAGATTCCAACCATCGGGCATGCACTCCCTGAGCCAAATCGTGTTTATGAGCTGGTGAATGCATGTTACCAGGTCATCGCCACCGGCTTTAAAAAGCTCTGCCGGCAGTTCATCGGCTCCCGCAGCTGTATTATTTTTAAGCCGTGAAATTGCCGTGCTGATCTCGTTTTGGCTCGGTGATGAACAGTCTAATCTACATCGATGATTGGTGCGATTTCGTCACTTATGCTGCCTTCGGGAACGAGTAGAGATTGAAAGTGTTCCCTCCAGTTTTGCAGCACACTCTGAGTGTCCGTGTACAGATTTCCGTCTCTGTCCTTACAGGTGGGTATCCCTGTTCCGAAACCTTTACTTTTTACCTTTTGGTAGAACTTTCGGGCCTGACCTCTATTCCTGTGGTATATCGATATCCTGTCTCTCTCTTTTCTTCCACAGACGCTTTTTCAGCCTTAACAGGCGTTTCATCTACCTCCTTTTCTCTTTATAACGCTCCGTCACCGCACGCGTCGCCATTGGCTGCAGTTTAGCTTTGTATGCAGCATCCATTTCCTCCGACATTTCGCGACATTCATCATCGTACCAGTGCTTGTCTGAGCGTGGTTTTTCATAACCCAGTACAGTCTTTGCGGCAGTGGTCATAGAACTCGTAATAGGCTGCCACTGTATGTCGGGAATATCAGAACTAGGGGTGTTTGTTTGGATTAAATGGGAAAGTTGGTTGGAGTAGGCATTGGCTATCTCGGTGGTATGCAGCTTTGTGATGTCTAGCTTCCTTTGCGTTTGATTACGAGTGTTTTTAGCACTACCTAATCGTGTGATTATAACATCACCCTTAGGGATGAGGGTATATATCATTTTATACGACCCAAAAGTGTAACACATAGAAGGAGTGACTTTAGACCCTAGGTTTCTTTGAACCAAATTCGATTCATGATTTTTTAAGTCGTTTGAGCCATGTCCGTCTGTCTGTCTGTCTGTCCGGCTGGTTCGCACGATAACTTTCGAAAGACGCAACCAAATGTCTTGAAATTTTGCACGAGTTAATATTTCCCCAAAACTACTTACGGTATTGAAAATGGGCTACATGGCTCGGCCCCTTCTGGTACCTCCTATACAAATACATCATTCCATTCACTTTAGAAATCGAGTTATAATATCAATACACCCAACGGGATCGTACTCAAATTCTGTATTTAGTAAAGCTATTACAGGATAAAGTTTTGGAAAAAAAATTGGAAGTCTAGCCACGCCCCTTCTGGTACCTCCCATACAAAATCACCTTTCCGCCCACTTTATATATGGAGTAATATTATCAATAAATCCATCGCGCTCGTACCCTAATTCTTAATTTAGTAAAGCTATAGCAGGATACAGTTTTTGAGAAAAAAAAATGGAAGTCTACCAACGCCCCATCTGGTACCATCCACACACATCTGGTACCGCCCACTTTAGAAATCGATTAATATTATTATTAGAACTACCGCGATCGTGACCAAACTCTGTATTTAGTAAAGTTCAAGCAGGATAAAGTTTTGGAGAAAAAATCTGGAAGTCTAGACACGCCCATTCTGGTACCTCCCATACAAATGTACCTTTCCGCCCACTTTAGAGATGGAATAATAATATCAATACACTTGACACGATCGTGCCCAAATTCTGTATTTAGTATAGCTATAACAGAATAAAGTTTTGGAGAAAAGATCTGGATGTCTAGACACGCCACTCCTGGTACCTCCCATACAATGCCCACTTTAGAGATGGAGTAATAATTTCAATATACTCGACACGATCGTGCCCCAATTCTGTATTTTATTAAGTTATAACAGGATAAAGTTTTGGAGAAAAAATTGGAAGTCTAGCGGCGCCCCTTATGGGACCTCCCATACAAATGTACCTTTCCGCCCACTTCAAAGATGGAGTAATAATATCAATACATCCAACGCTATCGTGCCCAAACTCTGTATTTAGTAGAGCTATAACATGATAAAGTTTTGAAGGATAAACCTAGAAGTCTAGACACGCCCCTTCTAGTACCTCCCATACAAATTTACGACTCCACCCACTTTAGAAATCGAGTAATAATATCAATATAATAGCAATTTTTTTTACTTTACTGATGGTAATAGTATATGTAAGTCGGGTCGCCCGACTGAAACTCTCTTGCTGGTTTATATATAAATTTTATTATATTTATTATTTTATTATGTACGGACGAAATATTAATTTCGTCACGTTACAGCACGATCCCGTTGGGTGTATTGATGTTATTACTCAAGCGAAGTAATACATTTGTATGGGAGGTACCAGAAGGGGCGTGACCATGTAGCCCACCATCTTACAATACCGTAAGCAGTTTTTGGGAAACATTAACATAGGCAAAGTTTCACAACAATTGATTACGTCTTTCGAAAGTTAACCGTTTGATCTGGTACATGGTACCAGCTTTATCCCTTTTTGAATCTTTTTTGGTTCTAAAAGAACGAATTTCGGAAAATCCTTTATCAATCTCTCTAATTTCATAGGAAGCAAGCCCATTCCGAAAATCGCAATTGATGGTGAAACCTCATGATATTATTGACTCATCATCAAATCATCTTAGTTGTTCCTACCAAAGACACTGACTTTCCATCGTACACCAATGAAATCCGATTATTCCATCCGATTATGCCATTTGTCGAATTATTTCATTTAAATGCCTGTAAAAAACAAACAACCTGATGTTCTTTAAACCGAAACCCTTAGAATATTTATAATATGAGCCAATTTAATTGTTGCTTCGAATAAAACATTTTTTGTTATTTTTAGAATTGCAAATATTTGTATGTCAACAAACTGTAGTTATTGCTTCGGTCCTATGACAACATCAAATGTTGCTGTTGTACTTCTTTCATCCCACTACATAAAACAATAACAATTTTTCGTTGTAAAAACGATTGACAGATTATTTCAAACCAGCAATAGACGAATATATTAGTAGACACCTTGAAAAACCATTGATGTGGCTACAAACCTCTTACATATAATGTCTGTCAGATGACAGAATTGGTGTATGAAGATAGAATAAAATGCTGGTTGTGTAAGTTATCATAGAATATCATATCGATACTCCAGCCCATAGGGACAAAGAGTAACTTTAACTCATAAAGTATTTGTGTAAGCAGTAAGTTTTGCCGATGCTTGTAGAACAATTTAAAGTGTGCTCTTTATGATTTAATTTGATTTTGATATTAAGATACTGATAAATGCATAATATGTATAACTATTGGATTTTGAATAATTTTCGAAAATATCTATATATCTCAAATTAGCAGTAAAAATTTCAAAAATCATATACGACACTGGCATCTTTTTAAATTTTACGTTAACCCAAATGTAGTTCAATGTAAAATAAATGTAAAACACCACATGTTTTGAAATAAAACCTTAAATTCATTCATATTATAGCTTTACGTACAAATACTAAAACGCAAGAGCCTTAATATAAAGTTGACAGACCAGTCTGTGTAATTGTTGGGTATATGACCCATAGACATTAAGAAAGGTTATATATATATTTTGTAGTTTAATTTGAACCATTTACAATATTTGTCCTTACCTATAAAGTTAATGGACCAATTAACGCGTAACACAGTAAACAAGGTTATGTAGCTGCTAACTAACTTGTACACCATTATTGCTGCCTATTTCCAATACATAGCTACGTATATACTCTTATTAAATCTATTTATTGAATTGGTTCTAAGCAACTTTATTTGATGTTATTTACGAAATCACTTAATGTTGTCAATTAACATCAATTAAGAAAACTTACAACAATATTAGTATGTGGTCACACCATATATTTTGTTATATATAAATTCTTGTATTCATGTATTGAACTTTAAGGGTTCTTAGTACATTGGTATACTCATACAATATAGATTAGATATTTGAAGGGAGATAAAAATATATAAATACTAATCTAATAAAATATACCCATATTTCTGTGGGTAAACATTCATACAATGGCCAGCAAAATATACTAATGGCTATTTTCTGCCATCAATACAATATTCAATTATTTATTTATAGAACCTCCATAATACAAAAGGACCATAGCTGTGACATTAACGGAGAACATTTAGTTTTCACAGATAATACTGTGGCACCTTTTCGGTTAACTGGGGGGTGAGAAATTCCAAGTCAGGGCGAGGTACTAGGCCAATATAGTAATAATTCCAAAAATCCCAAAATTACTTATTGAGACAACTAAGCCATATCCGAGAAGCTACCTATACCTCAGGCATGGGGTGTAAAGGGAAACTAAGTTAGTTAAGAGCCATATCCGTCTGTCTGGTTGGCTGGCAGGATAACTCAAGTAGTTCTCAATTAATCCTTATGAAAATTTATCAGTGTTAATATTTTTCAAAGTTAAGTAATCGATTTGTTAATGGGCAAAATTGTCTCACCTCTTCTGGTACATACAAATTTATCTACATTAACATTTCTTCCAAACAGACAACTGGTGGTTATATGAATTCGGTCAGTTTAATTACCTTGTAACAGTAAGTAAATGACCGAATTCACTCTCATAGTTTTACATGAAATTAAAGATGCTTTCTATGAGCATTACATTATTCTATACATGACATTACAATTGTTCAGGGAGATTTTAATGCTAAAATAGGAAGGAAAGAAGCACTTGGTTTAGCAGTCGGAAAATTCGGTATACACAACAATACCTCCGATAACAGATTTAGACTGGTTAGTTTCGCATCGGCAAGAAACAAGTTGTAAGTGGAACCAGATTCCCGCATAAATATATCCACAAGGCAACCTGGATATCTCGCGATAAAAATACAAGAAATCAGATTAATTGATGGAAGGCATGTCTTAAGCGTTATGGACATGCGTGTGATGCGTGGTGCAAATACTGACTCGGATTACTACCTAGTTGCAGGTACGCACACGTTTAAGTAGTGCACGGAATCAAACGCAAAGGAAGGTAGACATCTCAAAGCTGCATACCACCGATATAGCCAATGCCTACTTCAAGCAACTCTCTCAATTACTCAAAACAAACCACCCTAGTTCTGATGTTAACGACACACAGTGGCAACATATTGCGAATTCTATGATCACTGCCGCAATGACTGTACTGGGTTATGAAAAACCACGCTCAGACATGCCCTGGTACGATGATGAATGTCGCGAAATGTCTGAGGAAATGGATGCTGCATACAAGGCAAAACTGAAGTGAATGGCGACGCGTGCGATGATGAAGAGTTATAATGAGAAGAGAAGGGAGACGAAACGCCTGTTCAGCCGGAAAAAGCGTGGAATCCTGTGGAAGAAAAGAAAGAGCCAGGATATCTTAAACTACAGGGACAGAGGTGAAGCCCGAAAGTTCTACCATAACGTAATAATTATATAAAAATAGGCCTTTTACAAGAACATTAGAGGTGGTTGTGTAAAGGCCAAACGTAAAAGGCAAATTGTCTTCCGAACTGCAAAAATAGAGCAGGGCTACAACTATCTACGATCCACACGATTCCTTTCATTAATTTTGCGACTTTGCTGTTGATCCGTATTGATTTCATGAAATCCTTCGTGAAACTGACTCTTTTATGAAATTTGGGAATAATTTCATTTTTGTTGCTGATGGGGTTATTTTATTTTCATCATTGGGTGTTATTTTATATGAAATTACTCCCAAATATTGGGGATTGTTTCGTTTTCGCTTTGGGCTTTATTTCATTTATTTTTGGATGTTATTTCCAATTTTTTGTGGTTTATTTCATTGGGGGTTATTTCCTGGGCGTTATTTTATTGGGGGGCTTTTTGTGGAGCCATACTTTCGGTCTCTTCTCGTTCTCGAAGGCAGCATAAATGACGAATACACACCAACCATCGACGATGGAGACTGCCCACAAACGAGCCTAAAAATTATAAAGCTGTGGGGCCGATGAACTACCGGCAGTCGAAGTGTGTACAAACTATTGCGGGATTAGCCATTTATCCATCGCATACAAGATCCTGACTAGTGTGGTATGTGAAAGACTAAAGCCCATTCTGGCAAACCTAATTGGACATTATCAGTGTAGCTTTAGAACTGGTAAATCCACGACCGACCAGATATTTACGCTTCGACAAATCCTGGAGATGACCCAAAAAATGCAGATCGACACCTTCTATCCGTTCATCGGCTACAAAATTGCATTCGACAGTCCGATACGACAGAACTTGTTAGGTGCTATGGCTAAGTTTGGTATCCCCGCGAAGCTTAAACGACTTTGCGGTATGACACTGACTGACACGAAGTCTTTAGGGAAAATTGGCAAAAATCTGACAGTCATTTTCAACAAAGCGAGGCTTTAGACAATGCGATAGTCTGTCTTACGGTCTCTTTAATATCGTAATAGAGGTGATCATGCGGAAGTCTGCAGTAAACTAAACAAAACTTTAACAAAAGCCACATGTTGCTCGCGTATGACTTTGATATAAACATTATGGCCGTGGATTGCGGGATGTTACTGCGGCTTTTTCGAGCATTGAAAAGCAGTCGGCTGAAGTGGGTCTGGTGATAAATGAAGCCAAAACTAAGTTATTTGTTTCAACGAACAAAGCGTCCACTCGTCTGGGACGCTGCGTGAACGTTGACAACTATAACTTTGAAGTGGTAGATGATTTTGTCTTCCTTGGCTCCGCCATAAATAAAAAATAATAATGTCAGCCTGGAAATCAAAAGCTGAGTATTGATAGCAAACCGCTGCTACTATACGCTAAGCAAGCGAATCGAACCAAATTCGATTCATGTCGTTTGAGCCATGTCTGTCTGTCTGTCCGTCTCTCTGTCTGCTGTCCGGCTAGTTTGCACGATAACTTCCGAAAGTCATAACCAAATGTTTTCAAATTTTGCACGTGTTAATATTTTTCCAAAACTACTTACGGTATTGAAAATGGGCTACATGGCCACGCCCCTTGTGGTACCTTCCATACAAATGAACACTACCGCCCACTCAATACACTCAACACGATCGTGCCCAAATTATGCATTTTGTTATATAACAGTTATAACAGGATAAAGTTTTGGACAGACAGACAGACAGACAGACAGACAACCGAAACCTTTGCCATGCCCCTTCAGGTACCTCCCATACCAATGACCTAACTGACCCTCATAGTTTTACATACACATCTTTTTTGTAACTAAACTGAATTCACTCAAATTTTCCATATGATGTTTGCATATGAAAACTGGACTCATCAATGAATATGAACTATATCGGTTCACGCCTTCTGGTACCTCCCATACAAAATGACCTATTTTTGCAAATTTAATATTTGCAGATTTAATATAATATTTAACAGACAGACATGGCGCAAGAATCGAATTTGGTTCAAAGAAACCTAGGGTATAAACTTTATATGAATATATATATATGAATGAATATGAACTATATCGGTTCACGCCTTCTGGTACCTCCCATACAAAATGACCTATTTTTGCAAATTTAATATTTCTCCCATAACTTCCAAACGGACACTTGGAGGGTAATGACAAATTGTCGGTTAATTTATCTTGCGATAGGAAGCAAAACCTCAGAAAACCTTACTATTTGACGCACCCCTTCTGGTACCACCCATACAAATTCCCGAATTCACCCTCATAGTCCTACATACATTTTTTTTTTGTAAGTACAATTAATTCAGTCAAATTTGGCGTAACTTGTACAGTTATGAAAATTTGAATCAGGAATGAATATGGATTATATCGGACCACCCCACAGTGGAAAATTTTAGTCCTTATCGGATCAAAAATCAGTAACTTTTTTGTTCTTAGAGATAGGGTTCTGAAATTTTGCACGAATAATCTTAAATGTATGTGCTATTATTCTATAAAATATGAGCCAAATTAAACCAGAACATTTTTCAGAATAAAGGTAAGAAGTTTATTTTTTGCATATAGAGATGACTTGTACATGTATTTAGCACAATTTATGATACGAAAAAAGTGCAACGCATTATAGGAGACGAGTTAGACCCCAAGTATCTTAAAGCCAGTTTCGTTTCAGGACTTTTTAAGACGATTGAGCTATGTCCGTCTGTCTGGCAGGCTGGATGGCTGGTCAGCAGGATAACTCGAGCAAACCTTAACGGATCGGTATAAAAATTTACCAGTATTAATGTTATTTAAAGCGAACTAATGGGTAGTAAATGGGCAGAACAGCCCCACCCTTTCTGGTACCTCCCATACAAAATTACCTATTTTTGAATTTCGTCAGTTTATTTATCTTACAATAGTAGACAAACCCTAACAAAACCAAAACTTTTTCCACTCCCCTTCTGGTACCTCCCATACAAATAACCAAATTGACCCTCATAGTTTTACATAGATATCATTTTTGTAAGTACACTAAATTCAGTAATATGTTGGGTAAGATGTTTCCCTTATAAAATTGGAGTCAGGAATGAATATGGACTATATCGGTTCACGCCGTCTGGTACCCTTTCATACAAAATGACCTATTTTGGGGAAAAATACTATTTCTCCCATAACTTTCAAAAGGACACTTGGAGGGTAATGAAATTTGGTCGGTTAATTTATCTTGTAATAGGAGACAAAACATCAAAAAAACGTAACTATTTCACACACATTAGTTGTACGGTTATAAAAATTTAAATCGAGAATGAATAAGGACTATATCAGTTAACCCCTTTTTGGTCCCACCCAAACAAAATGATCTATTTTTGGAAAATTAATATTTCTCACATAATTTCTAAACGGGAACCTGGGGGATAATAAAATTTGATCCGTTAATTTATATTGTAATGAGGCAAATCCTTAGAAAACCTAACTATTTGTCACACCCACTCTGCTATCTCTCGAGACTTAAACAAAATCGTATATTGGGTGATGGTATTTACCAGTTTGTTTACCATATACCTTGTATTGGTTTGTCGGCACGAGTGGTAGGTTATTCAATTTTTGATCATCACTAGTCTAGAGTAAAGAATTTATAGTCAAAAACTTTGTTTTTTTATGAGTTGTTTTTTATCTAAATAACTGAGTTTTTTAACATTATTGAATGTAACTTCTGTTTATGCAAGAATATGCAGCTAAAATTTTTATAGTATTTTATTAATATATTAAGCTTTAAAATTTTTTACATATGAGCGCAGAGCTAAACGAAGCTCCTGACTAAAAGCTTTACCAAAGTTTTTGCATGCAGCCAAAAAAACATTACATCATTCAAGAGCTAAAATTTCAAATGTTTTCACTAAAACCTGATCCGTTCTCTATAAAATTGGAATCTACATCAAATTACCTTTCCAACAAGGTATATAACTCCTTAATTGTAATGTGAATAATATTAAAAATATGATCTGAAATATGTTTTATTTTAATAGTAATAAATCGTTGTCGTAAAAAGATGTGAATACGGTCCTCATTTCCGAGCATTACTATTGACCAAACATCAAATATTTTGCTCAAATTATAAAATTCGACATCTTAGCCTTTCTATAAAAAAAAATTATGGTGTAATTCGAACCTTTTTAAAAATGAATTATGGGCTGGTCTTACTCTACGATTTTCCACTGTGCACCCCTTCTTGTACCTCCCATACAAAATTACCTATTTTTGAAAAATTAACATTTATCCCATAATTTCCAAACGGACACTTGGGGGTAATGAAAATTGGTCAATTAATTTATCTTGTTATAGCAAGCAAAACCTTACAAAACATAACTATTTCACGCACCCCTTTTGGTACCTCCCATACAAAATACCGAACATACCACCATAGTTTTAAATACATATATTTTTGTAAGTACAGTGAATACAATCGAATTTTGCGTAAGTTGTACAGTTATGATAATTGATAATTGAATCAGAAATGAATATGGATTATACCGGATCACCCTCTGGTACCTCCCATACAAAATTACCTTGTTTGGAAAATTAATATTTCTCCCATAATTTCTAACCCGGCACTTGGAGGATTATCAAATTTGGTAATTAATTATCTTGTAATAGGAATTATTATTGGGTGATGGTATTTAACAGTTAGTTTACCTGACTGAAATTTTTGTACTGGTTTAATTACATTTCATTCAAAGTTATTGACATGTATATTATTTCACTGGAAATGAAAATGACACTGGAAGCATTTTTAAATTAAACAAAAAAAACTTATTAATTTTAAGAAATATAATTCGAATAAATTTTGGCATTTCGTATGAAATATTGAACTTAGTAACAACCTAAAGGATAACAATTTTCTCAACATAGTTGTCGCTTTAATTTCATAATAAACATAATATTCAATATGTAAGTACCTGTGGCGAAATCCGTAAAAGCAAAAGTTATTTACAAACTAACAATAGCACAATGTTAATTATGATTCCTACAGGCATAATTATATGTATATGTACTATGAATTTTTCCATGTTGCAATACATATTATATTACATGAGCACTATTATGAGTTTTGGTATTGCGATTACATGTCGACTTCAATAGCTTGACATTAATGCTACCAGTAACGTTGTCAGAGACATGTGTAAGAATGACTTTGGCGTTTTGTGTTAAAAGGAGACGACATATACATTCATAATTCTACCAAATTGCTTAGAGCACACATGTGCCATCTAATGTAAAATGCCGGATGTGTTTACATATATCTTCCTGGAAAAATGTATATAAAGCCTTTTTTTTGTTTATTACACAAACATATTGAGCTCTTAGACATGTTTCGTATGTGAAACCTGCAAGTATAAATTTTTTTATTAACTCCTATGCCAATGCATGTGGAAAAAGGCTTCGATAGCATAAGCTAGTAGCTGAGTTTAGAAATTCATTTGTGGGGAATAAGTTATATAAGTAAAACATTTGAAAGGCCACGTTACTATAAGAAAACACATCGTGTCGAAAATGTTGAATGACTCTGACCCATCCAAATATATTCGATGCAGCTATTTAATTACCTTTTAATTTGTTAATTCATCGCACAGCTATTGTGGGCCTTCTTCATATCGGTGAATTTTCTATCTTACAAGATTTCTCGCTATGCATAATACATTTCTTCACATCAAATGAAAAGCACAATTAATTTAGCTGTAGACCTGAGTGGTAATCTGTTGGCTTCCGATAAATGCCATTTTAATAGTATTTCTCCTTCATTTATTTCTTACAAAATCTTTTGATTCTTTTTTGAAAGATTTTCTTTTGCATATTTAATTTTAATGCATAAGGAGAACAGTAAAATTCAAAAGTACATACCACAGACATCTTTTTGCACAAATAATTTGCATTGAATTAATTTAAGTTAAATGGAAGAATACATAAAAACCAGTACAGAAATTTCAGTCAGTTAAACTAACTGATAAATACCATCACCAAATATAAGATATTGTTTAAGTCTTGAGTTATTGAAATTAACCGATTCGTAATTAAAACCAGTTAGAAAGTTTCAGTCGGGCAACCCAACTTACATTTACCCTTACCCTCAGTAAAACAAATAATTTTCTATTATATTGATATTATTACTCGATTTCTTAAGTGGGCGGAGTGGTACATTTGTATGGGAGGTACGATAAGGGGTGTGGTTAGGCTTCCAGATTTATTCTTCATTACTTCATCCTGTTATAGCTTTACCAATTACAGAATTTGGGCACGATTGCCTTGGGTGTACTGATATTATTAGTACATCCCTAAAGTGGGCGGAAAGGTACATTTGTATGGGAGGTACCATAAGGGGCATCGCTAGACTTCTAATTTTTTCTCCAAAACTTTGTCCTGTTATAACATAACAAAATACAGAATTTGGGCACTATCGTGTCGAGTGTATTGAAATTATTACCCTATTTCTAAAGTGGGCGGAGTGGTACATTTATATGGGAGGTACCAAAAGGGGAGTGTCTAGACTTCCAGATATTTTCTCCAAAACTTTATCCTGCTTAAACTTTATCAAATACAGAATTTGGGCACGATCGCGTTAGGTCTTTTAATAATATTAATCGATTTCCAAAGTGGGCGGTACCAGATGTGTATGGGAGGTACCAGATGGGGCGTGAATAGACTTCCAATTTTGTTCTCCACAACTTTATCCTGTTATAGCTTTACTAAAAATAGAATTTGGGTGCGATCACGTTTAATTTATTGATATTATTTCTCCATCTCTATAGTGGGCGGAAAGGTAGAATTGTATGGGAGGTACCAGAAGGGGCGTGGCTAGGCTTTCAAAATGTTTTCCAAAACTTTATCCTGTTATAGCTTTACTAAATACAGAATTTGGGGACGATCCCGTAGGGTGTATTTACATTATTACTCGATTTCTAAAGTGGGCGGAATGATGTATTTGTATGGGAGGTACCAGAAGGGGCGGGGCCATGTAGCCCATTTGCAATACCGTAATTAGTTTTGAGAAAATAATAACTCGTGCAAAATTTCAAAACATTTGGTTGCGTCTTTCGAAAGTTATCGTGCAAACCAGCCGGACAGCCACCAGACAGACAGACAGACAGACGGACATGGCTCAAACGACTTAAAAAGTCATGAATCGAATTTGGTTCAAAGAAACCTAGGGTCTAAAGTCAATCCTTCTATGTGTTACACTTTTCGGTCGTATCAAATGATATATACCCTCATCCCTAAGGGTGATGATATAATTAAGTCAAAGTTTAACCAAAGCATTGAGGTATTAAAAAAGTTCCAAAGAATTTATCTTTTGATAAATAAATGAAGTGAGCACTATTGAGGTTATAATAGAAATATTTTATGGTTGCTTTATCTTAATATATATAAATTACGTGTCACGTTGTTTGTCCGCGATGGACTCCTAAACTACTTAACCGATTTGAATCAAATTTGCACACCGTGTTCGGTTTGATCCAACTTGAAAGATAGGATAGCTTACATCTTAAAGGGGCGGCGCCACGCCCCTTTTTTCAAATATCGCTCAGACGGCTTTTCTAATAGACCGATTGATACAAAAATTTTACCATGAGGTACTGTTGACCTGTAGATAGTTCCTGACTACATTTGGTTGTAATTGGATAAAGCGGCGTGGCACCACCCATACAACTTGAAAGTTAAAAAGGCTTTATTTCATGAACTATCAGAGGTATGAAGGTGAGATTTGGTATATATGTTGTTGGAGCAGTATTAATTACAGCCAGGATGGAAGTGGGCGGTGCCACGCCCCATTTTCAAAAATCGCTCTAACGGCTTTTATAATAGGTCGATTAATACAAAAATTTTACCATGACGTACTGTTGACCTGTAGATAGTTCCTGACTTCATTTGGTTGTAATTGGATAAAGGGGCGTGGCACCACCCATACAACTTGAAAGTTAAAAAGACTTTATTTCATGAACTATCAGAGGTATGAAGATGAGATTTGTTATATATGTTGATGGAGCAGTATAAATTACATCCAGGGAGGAAGTGGGCGGTGCCATGCCCTCTTTTCAAAAATCGCTCTAACGGCTTTTCTAATAGATCGATTGATACGAAAATCTTACCAAGTGGTACTGTTGACCTGTTGATAGCCCCAGGCTATATTTGGATGTGCTTGAATAAAGGGGCGTGGCACCGCCCATTCAACTTGAAAATTAAAAGGGCTTGCAGTATGAATTACAGTAAGGGTGGAAATGGGCTGTTCCACACCCTTTTTAAAACAATTTTTTTATTCGCACAAATCGTAACCAAAATCGGAATCTACGACGATTTTTAAGAAAATTTCACCAATAAACTTTGTGTCTAAAATCAATTCCTAGCTCGCGTTGGGAAGCATGAAGATTTCAGATAGAGATTTTTTTTCTTTTTAAATGAGCACAAACCGAAAACTTCAGATATATATTTTTACAGACCTTCTGCGTAAAACTGACTTCCCAACGAACTAAATGAGGTATTACAGAAGCAAATCTATGTATTGGTTAAAAAGTTATGGCCTCTGAGAGTTGGCATACAGAAATTAAGTTTTTAAAAATCATTTTTCAGAATATTTGCTCATTGCTAAAAAAAATCTCTACCTGAAATCTTCATGCTTCTCAGCGCGAACTAGGAATTGATTTTAGATATATAGTTTCTTAGTGAAATTTTCTAAGAATTCTTCGTACATTCCAATACTGATATACGGTTAACAGGTTGTTTTTTTTTGACGCGAACTAATTAATTCGCCCTAATGATCAGGCTATTTCGAATAAAATAAGTTAAAAGTGCCGAGGCGCTGCCCACGCACTTCAATAGTTAACTTTTTACCTGTATCAAATAATGGTCCGTACACCTGGCAGTTGAGGATGCGCAGACTAAAATAGTGATTTTTTTAATTTACTTTACAGGTATGTATTTTTCAATTACTTCTCAGGAGAGCGAATCGGTAATAAATTATATAGATAGAAAAATTAAGCAATATTCATTGTAGTTATACTACAATGGTTAAATTTTTATAGTATATCAGATGTAACATTAGCAAACAATTGAAAATAACCTATGCATGGGGTATTTTCTTGACATATAGAACTTCTGATAGGTATAAGTGTAAATCTAGCTGTCATACTAATGAAGTGTAATAGACTTTCTTTTAGTATACTTTGCAAAATCACCATGTAAAAACTAAACAAGAACAAAGTTTACAAATCATGCAAATTTATTTTCAAAATGCACGTTCTGTTCGCCAAACTTATGGAGCCCTTTATGAAGTTGAGGGTGCATGTAATGATGCATCTGAGCAGCTAATAGAAGCCATCGACGCTGTAGACGTTAGTATGACAGGGGACTCGAATTTATGGAACCGACTTCATTCTCTGGAACTCGGTCTCTGCAAATGCTGAGGAAAGACCTTGGCCTACATTCATATAAAATCCAACTGGTAGAAGAAGTAGAGCCAATGGACGATCAATTGAATTTTTTATTTATCATGTCATTGAACATTATTTGAAGGAGAAATGGTTCTAACACGACGCTGTAACATGCCATACAGCGCGTGAGACCATCACTTTGCTAAGCCAAACGTTGGTGACCGAATTATCTCAAAAAATGGTAATACGAGTTCAATACAAAAACAGTATTACGGATTATTCTTGATCCGTTTGAGAAGAAGACATGACAAAAGAAGTTTTTATGGCTAAAGGCATGAAGCTTCAAACGGAATTTTCATTTGCGGTCAGTAGGAGAAGGCATAACAAAAATTTTTTTTTATGACCAAAGAGATAGTTAGTATACAGATGGTTCACGCTACTACGGATCAAGATAAATAATTTTGATCTTTAGAGATATGTATGTTTCCGATTTGTGAAAGAAGTGGTTTTTCGCCCTACATACTGAAAAAACTTAATCTACATTTTTATTAGCATTAACAACAATAAAACTTAAGTAGTAAACTTTAATGTTAAGGAGTTACTTTAAATAAGTTACATAAGTAAATAAACTCAACATATTTTTGTCGAGCTTTAGTGCCGTTTTCAAAGTACTTTGTAGACCTAAGTGTGAAATATATTACAAGTTAATATGCAATAGCGAAGCATTGCCGGGCCCACTAGTCTATATATATAAAAATGGTGGCAAAAATGTATAGTAATTCATCAATTGAGAACGGCTGGCCCGATTTTGCTCAAACTTTTTTTAAGTTGTTCGTTATTGGCAGGAGCAGGTTTATGTGAAAGAAAATTTTGGGAAAATCTTCCGAAAAAGTCGGAAAAGTGGAAAAATCGAAAATTGCCTTTTTGTATGGAATTTTGTGTGCAATTGTTACAGAATGGCTTTTCGAATAGAAAAATGGAAAATTTTTGTTGCAAAATGCGGAAAATTCCGGAAAAATTCAAAAAGTTTGAATTTGTTGTTCGACGAAATTTTGCATATTATCGTATGATTTGATAATTTTGGACGATGTAACAGTGAACAATTTTGGATAATTATTCCGAAATGACTTTCCGAATGAAAACATAGAAAAATTCTCGGTGGAAAACTCGGAAAATTCCGGAAAAACTCGAAAAATTTGGATTTTTTCAGAAACATTTTGCATCGCAAATGGAGTTTTTGTATAACTTTTTGTGTGCAATTGATCCGTAGTGGCTTTTCGGTTGAAAAAAACAGAAAATTTTGGTTAGAAAATTATGGAAAAATTCCAAAAATTTGAATTTTTTTTCGACAAAATTATAAATTTTTTTGTGTTTTGATAATTTTGAATGATGTAAATGTGAAAATTTCGGATAATCATTCCAAAATGACTTTTCGAATGGAAAAATAGAAAAATTTTTGGTGGAAAACTCGGAAAATTCTTGAAATAACTCGAAAATTTTGAATTTATTCATCGAAATTTTTCATTGTATTTTTGTATGCAAAGGTGGAAAATTCGTTGTGCTGCTTGGAAAAATTCGGTTTATTGTGAAACCTATATGTATAAAAACGGTGAAAACAGTGTGTAGTAATTCACCAAGGGAGAACGGCTGGCCCATTTTGTTTTCAATTTTTATACAATTGTTCGTAATTGGTATGAGGGTTTTATACAAGATAATTTTGGGAAAATCCTTTGAAAAAGTCGGGAAAGTGGAAAAATCGAAAATTGTTTTTTTGTATGTAATTTTGTGTGCAGTTGTTACGGAATGGCTTTTCGAATGGAAAAATAGAAAATTCCTAGGGAAAAGCTCGGAAAATTCCGGAAAAATCCAAAAAATGTGTTTTTTTTATTGACGAAATTTTGCAATTTTTGCATGATTTGATGGTTTTGAACGATGTCTAGGTGGAAAAATTTTTCGGTTAAATGTTGGTTGTTAACGAAAAAAATAATATTTAAATAATAAAATCCGTCGAACCCGACATTGGGAGTGCCAGCGTCAAATCGTTCGATGCAAAATGCATTCGATCGCGAATTTTAACGGGATCAAGACTATAATCTAGATGAGCTGATCGGAAGAGTTCGAACTAATGTGCCGCTGTTAAATACCGAGTACAAGAACGTGTACGATTCACGATGAAACTGGAGACATTTACTTTCTCGATGCTCCGAGTGGGACACATAAGACATTTTTTGTTGATTCCGGCAACAATTTGGTTAAGATCTCAAATAACGTTAGCTGCTGCACCCTCTGGCATACCTGTCACATTGTTGGAAGGCATTCGAACTGCAAATTCCACTATAAAACTGTCGATGAATCTTCTCACGGTTGAAAAGCCAAAGTATACAATGACCAAGAGTTTCGCAACGGCGAAGTAGAGCGGAAATGTCAAATAAACATTTCGGATGAATGCTCGATAACGACTAAATGAGCTTTGGAAGTAGTTGACCGAACGATAAAGGATTTACGAGGGAATTTAAAACGATTTGGTGGGGCTATGATTTTGCTCAAAATGTCTAATGCTGCTGATTTATTAAAACCATGCTTGAAAACGTCAAGAAGTTGTAATTGACCAAAAAATTAGGGGCTCATTCCAGAACCTCCCATCTTCTGCTGAATTCCCGAAACAACTGCTAGCGTTTGGCAATGGCCAAATTCGGGTTGATGTTTCGACTGAATTGATGTCGTTCCCTGCAAATTTTTGCCAGTTCAGATCGTTGGAAAAGTAACTCATGACATTGCACAAAATTATAAAAATCTCGATTGGATAAATTTACGTTCCCTGCAAATTTTTGCCAGTTCACATCGTTGGAAAAGTAACTCATGACAATGCACAAAATTATAAAAATCTAGATTGGATTAATTTACGGGCAGTATAGTAGTATGTTATGTATGTTACTAGCAGAGGAGAATAAATACATAATTAGCTACAATTTTAAATTAGAAAGTTAAATCGCTTGAGAACTGCATTCGTACAAATCTGTTTACAGCGTGACCGTAAAGAATGAAGCGACCAACAATCCGACCGAATTTTCCACTCGCTTAATATGCCGCATAATTTACAGATAAAGGTGGGATCGATCATAATCATATTGCGGAATCTGAATCAACCGAAATTGTGCAACGGTACGCGGTTGTCCGTCAAGAATATGATAAAAAAACGTGATTTCAGACAATCATAAAGAACAAATTCAAAGAAAAGGAAGTCCTTATCTTACGAATTAGATAATTCCAACTGATCATCCATTCCAATTCCCCGACGACAATCAATAAATCGCAAGGCCAATCGTTGGAAGTATATGAGATTAATCTCGAATTTCCCTGTTTTATGTCCGTTCAGTTGAACGTTGCCTTTTCGAGTTTTGGAGAACCGCCTTCGTTGTTTGTTTTTGAGGCGGAAAACTAATCGAAAAACATTGTTTATCAAACATTCTCTACTGAGTTTATCTAAAGGCATAAAATTGAGACGAGACGAAGTTCGCCGGGTCCGCTAGTTATAACTTAAAAACTTAGAAACAAACATCATGACAGGAACGTGTCCGGAAAAATAGTTTATTTCTTATAATGTATTTGCGGTACAACCCAGGTAGTTAGTCACACTATGATTAGATAACAACTCTTTCACTGGGTCCATACAACGAACTGTTGATCGCCGCATATCGAGTTTATTGCCAAAGACTTCTTGAGTTGCAGCTTTTTCATACATTGGTACAACGTGTCCAACCAAGCGCATTCGGTATATTTGAACACGCTTGACTAAGTCGATGACGTTATACAAATCATGTTTCATTCGACAACAGTACTCGCAATTAACTTTGATGGCTCCAAATATTTTGCGAAGTATTTTGATTAATTCGCTTGTGTCATTACCCAGGATTCTGCGTTATAGAGCAAGACATGGCTCAAACGACTTAAAAAGTCATGAATCGAAGTCTAAAGTGACTTCTTCTATGTGTTACACTTTTGGGTCGTAACAAATGATATATACCTTCATGCCTAAGGGTGATGGTATAAAAATATCTGATATATATTTCAATTCAAGTCTTTGAAACTGCAGGCGCAATAGACTAAAACCAATGGTTAGAAAAAAATTTGTTTACATAAAATTCTGTCATTCATAAACTTGTTATAAAAATAATTTAAATCATTTCACACTTTAGCCGCCATAAAAGTACGTCACCGTTGACACGATTACATGCTGCGTGATAGGCATACACATTTACTTCAGTCCCACACATCTTCACTTTTCTACATATTTGGTTTGGCTATCTGAAACCACTATATTTTTATCGACCGTAGTGTTCGCAATTATTTTTTTTTTTGTACTCGTACAATATACGTGAATTAAAAATCATCTATATTTGACGGGTAGACAGGCATCACAGGCAACAATCAGTGACTTTCTCGTAAGGAGCAGTCCATTAGCAGCATCATGATTAAATACTTCATCTAAAAACTTTATTACTAAGAGTTTTTCATTAATACGGCGTAACTTAGTATCCCAAAATAATCTGCTTCAATAGCAACCTGTCTAACATAGTTGATAGTAGAAAAACTGAATGTAAATACATCGACACCAATATATATAAAAATTCAAATACACACACATCTTGCTCGTAATTCTTCTAACACTACTTGTGAATTCTACTTCTATTCTTTACTCCTAACTCCTAAGAATCCTAAGATTATTCTCACATTTTCCGTCTGTTGCTTTGTAAACCTTAAGTGCCTTGAACATACATTTTTAAATGCAAAGCTATGTTCAAGTCATTTTACAAGAAAAGGACCATTGTAAAGCGATTTCTTCCTTTCTATACAATATTTATGTTGCAATAACAATTTGATCCCTAACACCTGTAACGCCACTTTGTGGGTATTATAAATAAACTTTTTGCCTTTTAACACATTCAATCGGCAAACAAAGTTTTCCCATGTTAACCTTAACAAATACAAATTAAAATTGATTCCACATGGGTCCTTTGTTGTGTACAGTAGTAAACATATTACCTTTAGGCAGTAGTCATTAGATATGGTTTGAAATTCTTTGATATTTAGAGTGAGGGAAGTTTTGGTGTGTTATGGTTGGAGGCAAATAGATGTGATAATTTGTTGTTTTATTCCAGGAAGACTGCTTTAGAATGTTTAAAGGTAGAAAAAACTATGCCTTATTTTCGCTCCAGGGTCCCAACACCAAAAGCTAAACAAAGACCACAACCTTGTCGACTTTTATATTTAGTGTAAAATTAAACAATAATTGGGTGCATATTGATTTTTTACGAGCGGTTTCGAGATTCGTTCTTTTAGAAGAAACTAGTAGAGTAATTATCTTACGCTATGCCCTATGCTCAGATACCTTTTACCATTTGTAAAAATGACTGTCAAGGTGGTTATTCGGACTACAACTATATTTTATACATACATATATTTTCGACACAGATGTTGATGCAACCGCTTGGTGCAAACCAATTTGTGGAACACTGAATACTTTTTTATTTCAACATGTTTCTTGAGTTGGAAAACAAATTACCCCATATTGATTCAACGCTCGCACTGACACGATGAAGATTTACATATACAGTTAACCTGTGTCGTTCCACAAAAATTGTATGGACTACCCCAACCAAGCAATCTTTGAATGTGCAATCATACGCTTACCGACACCAAACAAACATCCATACAAGAACTCCCATATAGTTTGTTACCTTTTGTCAACGTACAAGTTTAATTAAGTTGTAACTATATCTTCCCAATGCAGTTACATATATTTTTACTGATCCTGAATACAAAGTTGATTACTTGAATGCAAACGAAATCGAATTTCGCTATTACTATTTTTTAACAAGAATTACTTGAAGCTGGACCCGGTACAACATGGTCAGTTATACAGTCGATTTCATGAAAACCAAATTGAACATCAACTGCAGCAGCATTGAGGTATTGCCGATATATTGCATTGTATTGTATATATGGATATGGAATAAAGCTCTGCCGATGATAATAAAAAACTAGTAAGGCGGTTATCTTCGGCTATGCCGAATCTCAGATACCCTTCACCATTTGTTAAAATGGTGGTAAATCTTGTTATTTGCACTACAACTATATTTTATTAAACTTTGTACCACAAAACAGGGGAGTTGGTGAGAAGTGGACGTTACTTTTAGCTTCACACATCCATTTTGTCAGTAATTTTGTATAGATTTTATTCGATTTTATGAATTTTGTAACTCCCCAAAAGTGGGAAGTTGTGTGGGATGTGGGAGTAGTTTAAATGTTTAAATCCGATCATGTCTATCTTAGAACTTAACCTCTGCTTCTGGGCACAAGCTTACATACCAAATTTCAAACCGAAAGCTCATAAACTATAGGGATATACAGACGGACACCCCCAAAAAGGGGGAATTTGTATGGAAGGTGGGAGAAGTATTCGTCCGATATTGCTCATCTTACAAAGTAAGCTCCTATTGTAGGATTAAAGATTGCATATACAATTTCAGATCAATATTTTCTAACCTACGGCTATAATCGGGGGGCAGTTACGCAGACACCCCAAAAAAGGTAGTTTGAATGGGAGGTGGGAGTAGTTTTTGACCGACATTGCTAATCTTAAAAAGTAGCCTCCGCTTAGATATTGAATCTTGCGTACAAAATGTCAGCTATATACCTCTTAAAATGCGGCTGCAATCGCAGGGACAAACCCAAAAAAGGGAGAGTTTGTATGGGAGGTGAGAGTAGTTTTTGACCGATCGTTCTCATTTTAATACATAACCTCCGCTGAGAGTAGAAAAGCTTTCATACAATATTTCAGCTTGATTGCTCTTAAATTACTACTATAATCGCGGGGACTGACATACGGACACCCCCAAAAACAGGGATTTTGTATGGGAGGTGAGAGTAGTTTTTGACCGATCAGTCTCATTTTAATACTCAGCCTCCGCTTAGAGTAGGGAAGCTTGCATTCATTATTTAACTTTGATTGCTCTTAAATTACTACTGTAATCGCGGAACTGACATACGGACACCCCCAAAAAGAGGGATTGTGTATGGGAGGTGGGAGTAATTTTTGACCGATCGGTTTCATCTTACTACTCCACCTTCGCTTAGTGTAGGAAAGCTCACATACAAAATTGCAGCTTGATTGCCCTTAAACTACGGCTGTAATCGCAGGGACAGACCCCAAAAAAGGGAAGTTGGTATGGGAGGTGGGAGTAGTTTTTGACCGATCGGGCTCATCTTAGAACTTACCCTCCGCTTTGAGGAAAAAAGCTTGCATTCCAAATTTCAGCTCGATATCTCTTAAACTGCGGCTGTAATCGCGGGGACAGACGGACAGATGAACAGACGGACAGACGGTCACCTTTAAATCGACTCAGATTTCGATGCTGATCATTTATATATATATAATGTCATACCTACCACGCCTCCTTATGGGCGTTACAAATGGAAGAACAAAATGAATATACCCTTCACTCTGTTCATGCGCATGGTAAAGGGTATAAAAACTATTTTCTGTCGAATGCAATTCAATTGTTAAGTCATATATTGCATTATTTCAATAGCATTAAACTTTAACCAATAAGGATTCATGTGATGCATGCCCTCGCCTCCTAGCGTGAATATTTACCGTATGTAACTTGAATACATACGTATAATAATAAACGTTTTTGATAACTTTAAAAGTAATTTACATATTTTGGATAGAGCCAATATTTATACCCATGATTTTAGGTGATATGTCAATCCAATATCGAGTACAAAAAAAAATGTCCAAAGTCGAGGGCAAATATTAAAAATAACATCGAGATAAGTATCCTTATTTTAAAGGAAAAGGGCGGGACTTAAATAAGGGTGTGCAATAAACACGAATATGCGTGATCTAGCCGAAAATGAGTGGCCCGCCCAATTCTGTCTTCCAAACGCAATAGCTGGGGGCTATAGTACCATTCGTCTTGATATTTGATATAGAATTATTTGAGACCAGTGGTGCATGTGACCGAGATCTCCCACAGAAAAATATTCGAATACACACGAATTAAAATATTTCCCAAATCTGCATCTATTACAAGTAGAATAACGAAAGGCACACAACATTGTAATAAAAATTTAAAAGCAACTAGTGGGCCTAGCAATGCTTCGCTATTGCATATTCACTTGTAATATATTTGACATTTCTTACTATCCTAAATGCTATATAAACGCTAATTTATATATTTGTAGGTCTATAAAGTACTTTGAAGAGGGTACTTAAGCTCGACAGCAATATGTTGAGTTTATTACCTTATGTAACTAATTTCAAGTAACTCCTTAACATGAAAATTAACCAATTAAGTTTTATTGTTTTCAAATCTAAATATCATAGCCTCTATAACGATAGTCATATCTATAGTGCCGACATGTAGATAAACTTTGTTCTGTATATGGGGCAAAACTCCACTTCTTTTACAAATAGGAAACAGACAGACATTCCGCTAAAAATCAAAATTAAATTTTTATTTTTACCTGTAGTAACGGGAAGCGTCTGTATACTAACTATCTCTTAAGGCTTAAAAACACTTTTGTCATGGCTTTTCCGCCTACTGACCTCAAGTGAAAATTTCGTTTGAAGATTCATGCCTTTAGACATAACACCATCTTTTGTTATGTTTTCTTCTCCCACGGATCAAGAATATTCCCGAATACTATCTTTGTATTGAACTCGTATTATCATTTTTTGAGATAATTCCGTCACCAAACGTTTGGCTTAACAAAGTGATAATCTCACGCGCTGTATGGCTTGTTACGCCGCCGTGTTGGAACCATTTCTTCTCCCAATGATTTGCAATAACATGAGAAATAACAAAATCAATTGATAATCCACTGGTTCTTCCACCAGTTGGATCTTATATAGTTGTAGGTCAAGATATTTCCTCAGCATTTGCAGAGACCTAATTGCTGAGAACGGCGCCGGTTCGATAAATTTGCACTCACTTCTACAGCGTCGATGGCCTCCATTAGCCGCTCAGATGGATGATTATGTGCACCGTAAACTTGACAAAGGGCTCCATAAGTATGGCGAACGGAAGCGCATTTTGAAAATAAATTTGTAAGATTTGTAAACGCTGTTCTTGTGTAGTCATTGCATGGTGATTTGCCAAAGTATACTGAAAGAAAGTCTGTCAAACTTCATTAGTATGGTAGCTAGATTGACACTTATACCCATAAGAAGTTCTGTATGTCAAAAAAATACCCACTGATTAACATATGTATACTCCTTTGGTTCTCCCATACACGTTTTGTTATCAAAACCATTGCAGTAAATTTATGTCATTAAAAAAATATTAATCCTTTAATATACCTCAAAATTTTTTGTTAAATTTCGGTGAGAATATCAAAAGAAACTAACACACAACAAAGACGTATTTCACCCAAAAAAAATTACATTAAAGTCAACACTTCTTTAGGCAGGACGAAGTCTGTCCGGTCAGCTAGTACAGAAATAAATTTGCATAATTCTCGGGGAACCCACTACCCATATTGCATGCTTCTTATCGAACAGCGTGTAGGCAAAAAAGAGCCAACAATTTTATGCGTTTAGCTATAGAAGCCACCACATATAAATATTGCTTGATTGGCAGTCACAAAGCGGGAAGAAGTCACAAGCAGTTGCGGCACATATTTATGACATATTACGTGAATGAAGGCATCTATGTATATTAACTTTGTTCTTCTCTTCTATATAATAGGACCTTTGATCTTAAAATATCAACAGATGGAAATTGCCAAAATCAGTATTGGTATATTATTAACTATCAGAGAAATTCAATTTAATAAGTTATATTAATGAAATGTCAAATTCAAATCAGTATTTAAAAGTAATTCTTTAAAAATCTTACCCAACTGATATTTATAAAAAAAAAATACATAATTTCCCTTTACACCCCATGAATGTGGTATGGGATAGCTTCTCGCTATCTTTTCCGATACCTATCGTGGGTGGTTATTTTTAACGGATTTTTGCGGTATTTACGGTTCGTATTAATAGTTCACAACATCCATTTATACATGCATATAAATATATTTTACTCCCACATCAATATCCATGTGTTGCATATAAATAAATCACAGCCAATGAAAATAGCAAATGATTTATGAATTGCCAATGACAAATATAATATAATATCATGCAACGTATGACTTTTATGGAGAACTAGCTGACCCGGCAAACGTTGTTCTGCCATACAACTTTGGACCCGGCAAACTTCGTCTCGCTCCTAAGGTAACGCCTTTTTATACCACCACCCTTAGGGATGAGGGTATATATCATTTGATACGACCCAAAAGTGTAACACATAGAAGGAGTGACTTTAGAACCTAGGTTTCTTTGAACCAAATTCGATTCATGACTTTTTAAGTCGTTTGAGCCATGTCCGTCTGTCTGTCTGTCTGTCTGTCTGTCTGTCTGTCTGTCTGTCTGTCTGTCTGTCTGTCTGTCTGTCTGGTGGCTGTCCGGCTGGTTCGCACGATAACTTTCGAAAGACGCAACCAAATGTTTTGAAATTTTGCACGAGTTATTATTTTCTCAAAACTACTTACGGTATTGCAAATGGGCTACATGTCCCCGCCCCTTCTGGTACCTCGCAAACAAATACATCATTCCGCCCACTTTAGAAATAGAATAATAATATCAATACACCCTACGGGATCGTCCCCAAATTCTTTATTTAGTAAAGCTATAACAGGATAAAGTTTTGGAAAAAATTTTGAAAGCCTAGCCACGCCCCTTCTGGTACCTCCCATACAAATCTACATTTCCGCCCACTATAGAGATGGAGAAATAATATCAATAAATTAAACGTGATCGTACCCAAATTATATTTTTAGTAAAGCTATAACAGGATAAAGTTTTGGAGAAAAAAATTGGAAGTCTATTCACGCCCCATCTGGTACCTCCCATAAACATCTGGTACCGCCCACTTTAGAAATCGATTAATATTATTAAAAGACCTAACGCGATCGTGCCCAAACTCTGTATTTGGTAAAGTTTAAGCAGGATAAAGTTTTGGAGAAAAAATCTGGAAGTCTAGACACGCCCCTTCTGGTACCTCCCATACAAATGTACCACTCCGCCCACTTTAGAAATAGGGTAATAATATCAATACACTCGACACGATCGTGCCCAAATTCTGTATTTTGTTATTTTATAACAGGACAAAGTTTTGGAGAAAAAATTGGAAGTCTAGCGACGCACCTTATGGTACCTCCCATACAAATGTACCTTTCCGCCCACTTTAGGGATGTACTAATAATATCAGTACACCCAAGGTAATCGTGCCCAAATTCTGTAATTAGTAAAGCTATAACAGGATAATGTAATGGAGAATAAATCTGGAAGCCTAACCACACCCCTTCTCGTACCTCCCATACAAATGCCACTCCGCCCACTTTAGAAATCGAGTAATATATTAATATCAATATAATAGAAAATTATTTGTTTTACTGAGGGTAAGGGTAAATGTAAGTTGGGTTGCCCGACTGAAACTTTCTAACTGGTTTTAATTACAAATCGGTTAATTTCAATAACTCAAGACTTAAACAATATCTTACATTGGGTGATGGTATTTATCAGTCAGTTCAAATGACTGAAATTTCTGTACTGTTTATAATAGTAAAACACAGATAGTTAAAGTTTTAATCTGATTTACTTGAATTCAATCGAAATCTGTGAAGAGCGATCTGATATACAATGTTGTCCGATTTGTTTCCGGCGTAAAAATAAACAATAAAGACTGTTTGCCAACATGCAAACAGGTAACGCACAGCTGACCGTGTGAAAAGCAGGGAAATTCGAGGCTGATTCCACAAATTTCTAATGATTGGCCTTACGATTTATTGATTGTTATCGCAAAAGTCAATCGAATGTGGAGTTGAATTGGAAGGGAAGATCTGTTGGAAAAATAGATTCGAGGGATAAGGACTTAATCTCCTTTGCATTATCCCTTGATGATCGTCGCTTTAATTACAATTTCGGATAATTCAGTTTCCGCAAAATGATCATGATCGATCCCACCTTCAGCTGCAAATTATGCACAACTGGGACAAAGAGTTCAAAAATTCAGTCAAATAGTTGGTCGCCTCATTCTCATTAAATGACCTCGAAAATTATTCATCGTTCGGTCATCTGCCTCCAATGCTCGTTTATGCGACATCGTGCATTCATTCCAAATAATGATTAAGCATTTTCGCAACAATTTCGCTATACGTTGTGTTGTCAACCGTGAGAAGAAAGCGGAATGTGCTCGATCAGTCTTGTTCTTGTTGCAATTCGCGATAGAACGCATCATGCATTGAACGATTTCGACAGTAGACTGCCGCACATTAGCACGCACATGTCTTTGATCAGAAGATAATTTCAAGATCGTAATTGGATGTTTTCGTGCAAACTCTGTGCAAATGTCGTCAGCCATCTCCATCGTCTAACTTGTCCACCATCCCGAAGCTTGAGAACAATAACGCGTGATTCCACATTCTCCGCAACAATCACCACTTTGAATTGTCTTACATGGCATCCAGAGGGTCTCTTGTCTGCTCTGATAATGATTTTGTGGACGTCATAATGCATTGTATTTAATGCGGTTTAGAACAATTGGCCCAATGCATTATGCTTATGCAGAAGATTTTAAAATTGTTCTACCATTTTGCATTTAATCTTTTAACATAATAAATTTCACAATATTCCGAAATTTTTCAAGCATCATAACGAATTTTTCATCTTTACGTCGTCTAAAATCATCAAATCAAGCGATACAATGAAAAATTTCGTTGAAAAAATCAAAAATTTTCGAGTTTTTCCCGGAATTTTCCGAGTTGTCCACCAAGAATTTTCTAATTTTCCATTCGAAAAGTCATTTCGGAATATTTATCCGAAATTTTTCACATTTACTCATTCAAAATTATCTAAACCTACAATAAAATGTAAAATTTCGTCGAACAAAAAGTTATTTGTGGAATTTTTCCATCCAAAATTTGCTATTTTTCCAACCGAAGAGCCACAACGAAACAATTACACACAAAATATAATACAAAAATTCAATTTGCGGTGCAAAATGTTTCCGAAAAAATCCAAATTTTTCGAGTTTTTCCTGAATTTTCCGAGTTTTCCACCGAGATTTTTTTCAAAAACTACAAAACTATGCAAAAATTCGTAAAAAAAAAACAATTAAAAATTTTTCGAATTTTTCCGGAATTTTCCGCATTTTTCAAAAAAAAAATTCCATTTTTCTATTCAAAAAGCCATTCTGCAACAATTGCACACAAAATTCAATACAAAAAGGCAATTTTCGATTTTTCCAATTTTCCGATTTTTCGACTTATCCGGAAGATTTTCCCAGAATTTTCTTTCACATAATCCTTCTCCTGACAATAACGAACAACTGAAAAAAAGTTTGAACAAAATCGGCCCAGCCGTTCTCAATTGATGAATTACTATACATTTTTTCCACCATTTTTATATGTATAGATGTCATACCTATCACGCCTTCTTATGGGCAATACAAATGGAAGAACAAAATTAATATACTCTTCACTCCGTTCAATCGCGTGGTGAATGTGAAGTAGACATCATCTTAAGACAAAATTAATTTCAGGATATTTCATTGGTCGAAAGAGTCATGTCTGCCTGTCTGGCTGGCTTGCTGCCTGGTGGGCAATATAACTCAAGTAAAACTTAACTGATCCTTATGAAAAGTAACTAGTATTAATATTTTATAAAATGATGTAATGGTATTGTAAGTGGGCTGAATTGCCCCACTCCTCCGTGTACCTCCCATAATATTTTTCCCATATTTCCAAAAGGCCAACTCTAGGATATTTTAAATTGTTCTGTTTAATTTCTTGTAATAATAGACAAACCCTGAGAAAATCAAAAGCTTTGCCGCACCCCTTCTGTTACCTTCCATACAAATGACCGAATTCATACTTATGATTTTACACACATATCATATCTTTTCGGAAAATATACTGAATTCATTCATATTTTTTATGAGATCTAAAAAGAAAAGACAGATTTTTATGTACTTAAGGATTTGTTTTTGCAAAGCTTTAGGAGGAGCCCATAATAGTCCACTCTGTTGATTTAAAACCACTGCCGAAGTTGCACAAAAAATGTGGAGACCCAACTTATTATACGACAGATTTCCAACTTCATAACAGTAATCCACTATGACCTTATACTACACTTAATACTCTTGATTTAGCATTGAATCAAAGCATAGTCATAACTGATGTACATAGGTAGCATTTGGCAAAAGTTAAATATGCCCACACTTTTATTCATGGCCATATGTAGTAGGCATACAGCACAGCTAAACATACACATATCCATCACAATGTAAAGCTTAGTAAGGGTCTAAGTAAAAAAACTCAAACATGTTTAAAATTTAATAAGCTCTGCTAAATTTAATATTTGTATACATCACTCATTTCATGCTGGACAATTTTTAGAAACCTGTCAAACCCACATATGCTTTTGCACTTGTTAACCCACATCATTGTTTGACATGTGTTCGTTCGTATGAGTTTTTAACATACTTGTGGGAAAATATCTCCTATTGGACGGAACTAAATGTTAACTTTTAATTGATAGCTAGAATTTCATTATTTGCAATTACTGTCAAATGTGGATGTGATATGGGGCTATGAGAGTAGTAGAATACAGCATTTTTTAAAATATGTACTTTACTTCCACTTGTTGTTATTTACATATTTACGAAAACAGATGGGAGAATTTTAAGAAATTTCAAGAAAGAAATATTTCGTTATGGTCAAAATGTACCTTTCTTTAGTAATGTAACGCTAGAAAATTACCTAAGAAAAAAAAAATTTTATTATAAATGGGTATTTCCAACGGAAGGATGGACGATTTCATAGTAAACAAATTGCTATATTTTAAACTTTTTGTTTTTGTAATCATATAATGAATTATTCGAAAGTTTTTCAGAACTTTTCGAGAAAACTACAAAATAAGTAAACAAAATATATGAATTTTTACAAAAATAAGTAAGGTACCAGAAGGCGTGGACCGATATAGTCCATGTTCATTCCTGAGTCCAATTTTCATAAGCGAGCAACATACGCCAAATTTGATTGAATTCAGTTTACTAATAAAAAAAATATGTTTGTACAACTATTTGGGTTAATTCGGTCATTTGTATGGGAGGGAGTTACCAGGGGTGTGGCAAAGGTTTCGGTTTTCTTAGCGATTGTCTACTTTTGCAAGATAAATAAACTGACCAAATTTAAATATCCACCCGGTCATCTGTTTGGAAGTTATACAAGGAATATTAATTACCCAAAAATAGGTAATTTTGTATGGGAGGTACCAGAAGGGGTGGGGCTATTCTGCCCATTTACAATCCCATTAGTTCGTTTCCATAAATATTAATACTGGTAAATTTTCATAGGGAATGGGACTTTGCCCAGAGGTTGAAGGTTACTGATTGTCACTCACTTGGGAGTGACCAGAATCGATTCCTTTGTGGCACTGTTCAAGCAGCTAA
>OZ035880.1:34148119-34186223 GCA_964034835.1 Muscina levida | reverse complement strand
AAATCCGTGGGTATCATTGGTAATACATTGGTTTTCTAATATTTTCTGTTTAAATTAATTTAAGAACAATAACAAAATCATGTATTGTTTCCTAAATCATATAACGCGCGATCAAGGGGTTAAAACAATTTTTTGTGTGCCACAGTACACTTCTCCCTCACTGTGATATGATATGTTTGCAACTTTTTTTATCTCGATATTACTTGCGGGACCGGCCGTGGCATAGTGGTTAGAACACGCGACTACCATGCGGGAGATCGCAGGTTCAAACCTGGCTCCAGTCATCTTAAAAGAAAAAAAATAAATACAATTTTCTTTCATTGTCGGCTCCCCTCGAATGTTGTTTGACAGCAACTTCGCAGTATTAAGCATCGATTCAATCGTCGTGTCTAGTAAGAGCTTCTCAAAACAGTGACGTTCGCATTCGTCGATAAATAAGTAGGTACCGTTAGTTGTGAATCTAAAAATAGAAAGCGTGTTAATTCACAACAACGCGAGAAGCTATCCCATACCTCATTCATGGGGTGCAAAGGGAAATTAAGTTTAAGTTTACTTGCGGGGTTCTCAGAAAATTAGCAATTTATTGCGCTGTTCTGCAACGTCCAAAAGAGTTGCACAATACAGGAGGATGCAGTAACCAACGCGATATGTTTTGCCATCAAACATTTGCCAAAATCAACGATATCAAAACCGATGGATGCATCAAGGAAATAAAATCCTCCGCACTCATGCGGAATTGATTATAAATTTGTATTACAATGTTGTGTGCCTTTCGTTATTCTACTTGTAATAGATGCAGATTTGGAAAATGTTTTAATTCGTGGATATTTGAATTTATTTCTGTCGTTGATCTCGGTCACATGCACCACTGGTCTCAAATAATTCCATATCAAATATCAAGACGAATGGTACTATAGTCCCTCAGCTATTGCGTTTGGAAGACAGAATTGGGCAGGCCACCCATTTTTGGCTAGATCACGCATATTCCTGTTCATTGCACACCCTATTTTAAATCCCGCCCTTTTCCTTTAAAATACGTATACTTAATACGTATATCTTAATTGAATCCACACCAAATTTCATGGTCATTCGCAAAATAGTTCTTCAGACATCACATTATAACAAATTACGTTTAACGAGCAGGGCCACGCCTAATGATCTAGTACTTTAGATACCGCACTTTAATAAAGTATCTTACATGGGCGGGGCCACGCCTGATAATCAAATAACTACAGTTTTTGACCTAATCACATTGCATCCACTCTTAATTTAAAGTCACGTATTGTAGTAGTAGTACAGGTATTGCATTTCTGGTAATGGAGTGGAATGGGTGGACCACACCTTAAGAACAGCGGTTGAATGCTGTACCATCCTATATCCCAGCGGCGGATTTTGAGAGGCCTTCCTCATATAATGCATGCAGTAGTCCTTATTTGGGAATAACATTTCAAATAAGAAATGCAGAACGCATGATTTTTCATCAGATTTAGGCATTTTATGACCTGACCTACCAAAGGCATGTAAAAAGAATGCAGAGGGATTTCATACACATCCCTTCTCGCTTCCAAATAACAGTGGTATTGCATGCCTTCTAAATGGAAAGAATTGTTAATACGTTTTATTTCAACTTTTATGAAGACCTGCCAGAGGCCTTTGAAAAGAATGCAGAGGGATTTCATATACATAGCCTATCGCTTCCAAATATAAGGGGTATTGCATGTCTTCCAAATGAGAAGAATTGTTAATATCTGTGGAAGGTGTTTATGTGTTTTTCCTCAAAACAGTGTATCATTAGTTTCAACTACACAATTCGAATGCATCTTCATAGGCTAGACAGTAGCATGGCCGACTAACAATCACGAGGTAGTAGCTTCAAACTCCAGCAATGTTTACTGTCGTTGGAAAAAAATTTTTAAGTATAGAGAAAAATATATAGAAGTGAGATATATCAAAAAATAACCGGTGCGCTTTTAAAAAATAAATACTCAAGTAAAAATTACTTGAGGGTGCACTGTATAGTTTTTATCTTATTTGCAAGTCATTATTTTTTCATGTGTATGCATGACTTCCATAATGCCTTCTTATAGAAAGCTTTAATAGGACCCTTTTGCAGAAAGTTTCCATGAGGCCTTCTTATAGAAAGCATCCATAAGGCCTTCTTATGGAAACCGGCGACGGAAGGCTTTCTTTTCCAATGTCACGCAATGTAAAAAAAGCAAGGAAGAAAGAAGGTTAAGGAAGGCATAACGGATCCAAAAGTGTCTAATTCAATGTTTAAATAGCCTATAAACATCCTCGGAAGATTGGCTTTCTATTAGAACTGGTTTGTTGCAGATCGGTTTAATGGTTTTAAAGTCTATAGCGGTCATAGGTAGAAACAAATGTTCACTTATTTATATTTAGATTGAACTTTAACGAAACAAACTATATATATCATTGGAAATTTTAAGTTGTTTTAAAACCCCAACATGTCTTCTTTATTTTACAAAAAAAGAATATACGGGTTATATAAGAAATTTCACTAAATTTTACAAATAAATTTTAATAGACACTTGAAGTGGCTATGGAATTCGTTAAACTTAAAAAAAACCAACTATATATATCGCTGGAAGTCTCTTCTTTCTAAATCCGCTGAGAAACTTTAAATCGGTTCATATTTATCCGAGTTATTGGCTTATAAGTTCGTAAAAGTACGAAAAACCGGGTTTTTACCCGTAACTTAAAATATAGGGGGTTTTATAAAATTTGAAAAACAAATTCTTGTTGTGCTCAGCAGCACCTTCCAGAAAAATAGAATAATTTCCAAGATACTATTTTTTTGTGGCTCTATGTTATCCATAGAACAATGCGTGTGTCCGCAACGTGTGTCCTTAACGCACATTTAGATTGAAGTAGCATAAAAGGTAAAAGTATTTGAAATGTGAAGCTAGCTGTTTATAAAACCCCAACATGTCATCTTTATTTCATCAAAAAGAATATATTGGTCACATAAGAAATTTCGCTAAATTTCACAAATTATCATAGACACTTCAAGTTGCTATGAAAATTTGTGTGTGTCCGAAACGCACTTTGTGTTAGTCATAATTTTAAATTCAACATTTTAAGTAAAGTTTATTACAAGAACATTATAGTACTGTTGAAAATCTAAATATTTTAATATGAACACAATCTTCAAAATATTTCAACTTTTCGAGGAAATTACAAAATAAAAAAAAACGCTAGGAAATACCCATATTTTAAAGTAATGAACTAAATACTTTACAGCATATGAGACCACATACAATTTGTAGTGGCCACACAAACTGTACGAAGACAAACTTTATGTAGATAAAGTTCATTTTGTAACTCATTAAAACTAATGGGAAATTTTACTGAACTTATAATATTTATTATCAGAATGTTGAGCAGGTGAAATTTTTATATTGGAGGCTATGCTACTTACTGCCTAGAATGTAACACATCGCTGTGAAAAACAACTTAGACTTGACAAACAATGGTGCCACACTTTAATTCCTTCAAATATTTTATAGTTTGTGCCACATGTAGTGGCGTACGTTACTAAAATTGATATGTGAATACTTGCTTTAGTCTGTATATTAATATACTTGTATGTTAAAGTTGATACTTCGGTAACAGTAACAAATTCGAATTTTAAAAATTAAGTTTAAGCGATGTTGGATGTTACAGTGATTCAACATAAAGTTGACATCGCCAACAGTTTTATCCGGACATTGAACACAGGGGGAGACACTGCAAATAATACTGGACTACGTGATCCATTGCAGCTGCTATGAACTAGTTACAACATTGTTCTATGTAATGCAGTCATGGACCATGTCATTGTCAAACAAGATTTTCTAGTTGAGTTAAGTAACGACAAGTGTTCGAGTTTTATCGTTTGCATATTAAGTTGTTTTTTGTAGGTGAATAAGAATAACCCCCTGAGGTGTACCTAGGGTAGCCAGATATTAAAATCGGAAAAACAGTACATTAGTGAATAAAAAACAGTAAAACGAAGAAAAAACAGTACATTTTAAATAATACATAAAAATGTATCAAGCTTCACATATTTTGAGAATTAAATCAATAAGCAACAAATACAATGTTAACCAGTACAGAAATTTCAGTCAGTTAAACTGACTGATAAATACCATCACCCAATATAAGATATTGTTTAAGTCTTGAGTTACTGAAAATAATCGATTTGTAAATAAAACCAGTTAGAAAGTTTCAGTCGGGCAACCCGACTTACATTTACCCTTACCCTCAGTAAAACAAATAATTTTCTATTTTATTGATATTATTACTCGATTTCGAAAGTGGGCGGAGTGGTACATTTGTATGGGAGGTACGAGAAGGGGTGTGTTTAGGCTCCAGATTTATTCTCCATAACTTTATCCTGTTATAGCTTTACAAAATACAGAATTTGGGCACGATTGCGTTGGGTGTACTGATATTATTACTACATCCCAAAAGTGGGCGAAACGGTACATTTGTATGGGAGGTACCATAAGGGGCGTGTCTAGACTTCCAATTTTTTCTCCACAACTTTATCCTGTTAAAACATAACAAAATACATAAATTGGGCTCGATCGTGTCGAGTATATTGATATTATAACTCCATCGCTAAAGTGGGCGGAGTGGTACATTTGTATGGGAGGTACCAGAAGGGGCGTGTCTAGACTTCCAGATTTGTTCTCCAAAACTTTATACAGAATTTGGGCACGATCGCGTTAGGTCTTTTAATAATATTAATCGATTTCTAAAGTGGGCGGTACCAGATGTGTATGGGAGGTACCAGATGGGGCGTGGATAGACTTCCAATTTTTTTCTCCAAAACTTTATCCCGTTATTGTTTTACTAAAAATAGAATTTGGGTACGATCACGTTTGATTTATTGATATTATTTCTCCATCTCCATAGTGGGCGGAAAGGTAGGTTTGTATGGGAGGTACCAGAAGGGGCGTGGCTAGGCTTTCAAAATTTTTTCCAAAACTTTATGGTGTTTACTAAATACAGAATTTGGGGACGATCCCGTAGGGTGTATTGATATTATTACTCGATTTCTAAAGTGGGCGGAATGATGTATTTGAGGTACCAGAAGGGGCGGGGCCACGTAGCCCATTTGCAATACCGTAAGTAGTTTTGAGAAAATATTAACTAGTGCAAAATTTCAAAACATTTGGTTGCGTCTTTCGAGAGTTATCGTGCGAACCAGCCGGACAGCCACCAGACAGACAGACAGACATGGCTCAAACGACTTAAAAAGTCATGAATCGAATTTGGTTCAAAGAAACCTAGGGTCTGAAGTGACTCCTTCTATGTGTTACACTTTTGGGTCGTATCAAATGATATATACCCTCATCCCTAAGGGTGATGGTATAAAAAACTATTAATAATCTATCATAAGCTCGCGGAATAGTATAAGAGTCTAACCAATTGACTTATTTCGCCACACTCCGGTCAACTGATGAGGTAATTGTCTGCGTTGTCCATTAAAAAAATATGAGATCAATAGGGATTATGCTAACCTTGGGCAAAGTTTGTACTTACAAACCAGTTATGCATGTAGTAATATGACAGTGAACTAAGTCATTAGTGTGTGAGGTACCAGAAGGGGTGTGGCAAATGTTTTATAATTTTATACTTTTATAAGGTTATTAATCTGACGATGTTAAAATATCCAGCAGTTTCTTGTTTAAAATTTATAAAAGAAATATACATTTTTCAAAATTTGGTGATACCAGAAGGGGGTAGGCTTGAACAATTTCCAATCCCATGACATCGTTTAGAAAACTATTAACAGTGTTACATTTTCATAAGGATTAGTGGAGGTTTACTCGAGTTATCGTCCCAGCCAGACGGACGGACATGGCTCAATCGTCTTAAAAAGTCCTGAAACGAATTTTGTATTAATATATTTGATACTTTTGCGTATCAAATGATATATACCCTTATCCCTAAGTGTGTGGGTATAAATGTATCTTACAGCGACGTTAAAATGTAATTTTCAAACTTATTTTAAAAATTGTATGCATTCAAAACAATAACTATGGTACAGTGTATTATATTATCTTCGGCTATTATTGAAGACTAAACAAAACATGTTTTATCAATTATTGAAATCGATTGTTATATAAAATATCAGTAAAATTAAAAAAACAGTACAAAAACAGTAAAAGGTTTAAAAAACAGTACTTTTGCGTACTGTTTTAGGTGTTGTGCATAAAAAAGTACATTAACAAAAAAACAGTACATGTACTGCTAAAAACAGTACGTCTGGCTACCCTAGGTGTACCATAGAGTAATGATGTGGAGTAGTTTTGAGACTACTCTGATGTAATGCAAAGCAGTGTTATATGGTCCAGCCCTAGGACATCGTAATGTTAAATGGGTCTGGTTTTTCCATGCATTTGGTTTATTTTTGGACTAGTCCTCGTCCATTATGGACTATAATTTACACGCGTGTATGGAGTAGTCTTATTTTTTTTAGGGAAATTACAAGTTTCCTCAGAAATTTTATTCTATATTCTATATATATATAAAAGTGAACATTTGTTTCTACCTATGACCGCTATAGACTTTAAAACCATTAAACCGATCTGCAACAAACCAGTTCTAATAGAAAGACAATCTTCCGAGGATGGTTATAGGCTATTTAAACATTACATTAGACACATTTGGTCCATTTAATGAGTAGATTTTCGATTTTTTCCATACAAACATTAACCAAATTTTTAAATTGTGAAGATTTTAATATTGACATATTTAATAGGCTCTGCCAAATGCTTCATTTATGTATGTAAATAAAATTCGAAACATCCCAGCTGCGGAAATCATGAGAAGGAAGGCCTTCGTTCATGAGTTTGAGGGGCTTCTTTTGGATCCGGTATGCCATCCTTGAACTTCTTTCTTCCTTTCTTTTTTTACATTGCGTGACATTGGAAAAGAAGGCCTTCAGTCGCCGGTTTCCATAAAAAGGCCTTATGGATGCTTTCTATAAGAAGGCCTCATGGAAACTTCTGCAAAAGGGCCCTATGAAAGCTTTCTATAAGAACGCATTATGAAAGGCCTGCATACACATGAAAAAATAATGACTTGCAAATAAAACAAAAACTATACAGTGCACCCTCAAGTAATTTAGTTTTTTTGAGAGCGCACCAGTTTTTTTTAATATTTCTCACTTCTATATATTTTTCTCTATACTTACAATTTTTTTTCCAACGACAGAACACATTGCTGGAGTTTGAACCTACTACCTGGTGATTGTTACTCAGCCATGCTACTGTCTAGCCCATAAAGATGCATTCGAATTGTGTAGTTGAAACTAATGATACACTGTTTAGAGGAAAAACACATGAACACCTTCCACAGAAATTAACAATTCTTTTCATTTGGAAGACATGCAATACCCCTTATATTTGGAAGCGATAGGCTATGTATATGAAATCCCTCTGCATTCTTTTCAAAGGCCTCTGGCAGGTCTTCATAAAAGTTGAAATAAAACGTATTAACAATTCTTTCCATTTAGAAGGCATGCAATACCACTGTTATTTGGAAGCGAGGGGGGGATGTGTATGAAATCCCTCTGCATTCTTTTTACATGCCTTTGGTAGGTCAGTCCATAAAATAACTAAATCTGATGAAAAATAATGCGTTGTGCATACCTTATTTGAAATGTTGTTACCAAATAAGGACTACTGCATGCATTATATGAGGAAGGCCTCTCAAAATCCGCCGCTGGGATATAGGATGGTACAGCATTCAACCGATTTTCTTCAGGTGTGGTCCACCCATTCCACTCCATTACCAGAAATACAATATCTGTCTTACTACTACAATAAGTGACTTTAAATTAGGAGTGGATGTAATGTGATTAGGGCAAAAATTGTCGTTATTTAATTACCATTCGTGGCCCCGCCTATGGGAAATACTTTAGTAAAGTCCGGTATCTGAAGTACTAAATCGTTAGGCGTGGCCCTGCCCGTTAAACGTAATTTGTTGTAATGTGATGTCTGAAGAACTATTTTGCGAATGACCATGAAATTTGGTGTGGATTCAATTAAGATAAGTATTGTAAAGGAAAAGGGCGAGATTTAAAATAGGGTGTGCAATAAACACGAATATGCGTGATCTAGCCAAAAATGGGTGGCTCTGCAAAATTCTGTCTTCCAAACGCAATAGCTGGGGGACGTTAGTACCATTCGTCTTGATATTTGATATGGAATTATTTGAGACCAGTGGTGCATGTGACCGAGATCAACGACAGAAATAAATTCAAATACCCACGAATAAAAACATTTTCCAAATCTGCATTTATTACAAGTAGAATAACGAAAGGCACACAATATTGTAATACAAATTTATAATCAATTGCGCATGAGTGCGGAGGATTTTGTCTCATTGATGCATACATCGGTTTTGATATCGTTGATTTTGGCAAATGTTTGATGGCAAAACATATCGCGTTGGTTACTGCATCCTCCTATATTGTGCAACTTTTTTGGACATTGCAGAACAGCGCAATAAATTGCAAATTTTCTGAGAACCCCGCATGTAATATCGAGATAAAAAAAGTTGCAAACATATCATATCATAGTGAGAGAGAAGTGTACTATGGCACACAAAAAATTGATTTAACCCCTTGATCACGCATAACATTATTTAGGAAACAATACATGATTGTGTTATTGTTCTTAAATTAATTTAAACAGAAAATATTAGAAAACCGATGTATTGCCAATGATACCTACAGATTTGCATTTGATTTTAAATAATTACAGAGTTTGGGATGACAATCAATAAAGCTGAAGGAAAGTCTATTCTAATTTGCAGCTTGAATTTGAAAAATCTATGTTTTTCGCATGAACAGCTTTTTGTTGCATGTTCATGTTGTGTAATGATCCACTGATTGAAACACTCCTTTGGTTCTCCCATACACATTGTTTTATCAAAAGCATTGCAATAAATTTCTTTCATTAAAAAAAAATATGATCATTCAATAAACCATAATACTTTTTGCTAAGTTTCGAAGAAAATATATAACGCACCCGAAGATATATTGCACCCAAAAAAGTTACATTTAAGTCAGTACTTCTTTAGGCGGGACGAAGTCTGCCCGGTCAGCTAGTTGAAAATAAAATTAGAATTTATATTTACGAAAAATCTGAAAACACTTTGCAAATACCTACACATCTACTGCAGCTTGTATTGTCCTAATGGTCATTCATTGCCACCTTACATTATTTAGTTGGTATAACACTTTTTCATTATTTTCCATTATATTTATGTTATGATCATTTTAGTTTTCTTTTTAAGCTTGTTATTAAATCAAATCTAACCAAAATGTACGGTAAATACAATTATGTACAAATTAAATATAAGTCCTTTTTATTCGGTGATTCTATTTGGTAAAATCTTCCTTTTTATAGTCCTTTTTGTCTTTTTTAACCATTATCAATTTAATACCACTGGTTTAACTTGTTGGTGTAAACATCGTAAGTGGTACCCAAGCATCTGTTATGCTAAGGTCTTCACGAGTACGATTTGTATCTACTGAACTCTTACACACAAATGTCCTTTATTTAATAAGGAAAATTGCTGACTGGTAAATATGTAGATATGTCCTGTCATTTACCTTTACACGGCTGCACTGAATTACAGAATACATTTAGATGTTTTTAAATTGTACACACAACTAAAAGGTAAATAAACTCACAATGATAAACCTAATGCCCAGATATGTTCAAGTATTCCTTTGAAATGAGAACATTGAACTTAGAGAGACTGTAAGCTGTGATTTGCTTAAATGATATGAAATTCTTGCATTCGTAAGTAATGTTGAGATCAACAAGACAAAGACAAACATTATTATTTAGCTTACTGTATGCATCAGCATAAATAAGAAGCATATTTGTAGCACATCCTTATGTTACGTTATTGTATAAGGACATCTTTTTAAATGAAACATAAAATATTCGTAAAAGTGTTGAATTTGCACATTTTCTTAGGATGCTAATCTGAAGATTCTCTGTTTAACTTCTTTGCTGGTATAAATTTTTATTGTATGAATGTCAAGAGATGGTTAAATGTATGGATTCCATAACAGTAAGTGTACATTATATCTGCAATTATAATGAACTGAATTAAAAAATTTGGGCGTCGGGAGTGTGATGTAAGGTAAAGCTTCTGATCGGTTTAACTTGGCAAACCCAGAGTGATCCTTGCCAATTGCACTTCAAGTCTACTCACAGAGCTCCGTATTCGTAGTACTACTACGAACGGAGTACCTCCACGTGGTGACGCCTGGAAACGTGCTTCTGACACCCGTCAGAGCACGTCTAACTGTGAGGGGCGAAACCTAAAACCCAGGCACGTCAGCTCAGAGTGAGCGGTACCCTGGTCAGCGTCTGACCCAGAATGGGCGGCTGCAATAAAATCCTGGCAGGAGGAGAAAACTGCGACGTGGTGCGCTGGGCTTGCAACCCGCCACTGACGTATAACCGATTGCAATGAAAATAAGTAAAATAAGAATAAAACGGACCCCCCAAAATATTGACGACCACCGCAAACGAATTAAGGACCATGATTTGAGGATATGCACCTGGAATGTTAGAACACTGTATAGACCAGGTGCCTCCATCCAACTGGCGGAAGTCCTCGAAAAATACAAGGCTGACATAACCGCTTTACAGGAAATCCGGTGGACGGGACACGGGTGCTCGCGCAAGAAGACTTGCGACATCTACTATAGTGGCCATGCGGACAAGCACGAGTTTGGTTGTGGATTTGTGGTTGGCAAGAGACTGCGACACCTAGTCTCAAGGTTCAACCCGGTGTGTGAACGTATAGCCACCATAAGAGTTAAAACTAAGTTTTTCCACATAACACTTATATGTGCCCATGCTCCGACAGAAGAGAAAAGCGATGAGGACAAAGACGAGTTCTACGAGAGCCTAGAAAATGTATATGACCGTATTGTACTAGGCGATTTTAATGCTAAAATAGGCAGGGAGACGGCATTTGAGCCTACAATCGGAAAATTCAGTCTGCACACCGAAACGTCGAACAATGGCATCAGACTGATTGATTTCTCTGCGGCAAGAAATATGGTAGTTAGCAGCACTAGATTTGACCGTAAAAATATTCATAAGGCAACATGGTTATCTCCAGATCATTTGACGAGGAATCAGATAGATCACGTGGTAGTCGATGGAAGGCACGCATCGAGTGTTCTGGACGTACGAGTGATCAGGGGTGCGAACATTGACTCCGATCACTTCCTTACCGCAGTTAAGGTACGCACTAGGCTAAGCATGGCGAAAAACGTACGTACCCAGGCACAACGAAAGCTGGACATCGGTAAACTGCGGACCACAGAGGTAGCGGACGCCTACTCCAACCACCTAACTCAACTGCTGCGGAATGCTCCAACCCCTGATAATGTAACCTCGCAGTGGCAATATATAGCCGACTCCATAGAACGGACTGCGAGAAGCGTACTTGGGTACTCAAAGCCGTCTCAAGAAGATGCCTGGTACGATGATGAATGTCGCAATGCCACGAGAGAGACGAATGCTGCATACAGGACAAAACTGCAGCCAATGGCAACGCGAGCTGTTCGTGAACGGCACAGGAAGAAGAGACGAGAGACAACTCGTCTTTTTAGAAGAAAAAAGAAGGAGCTGAAGAAGAGGCAGGATGAGTGCACTGAGTTGCTCCGAAGTAGAGGGGAAGCCCGAAAATTCTACAAGAGAGTTAAAGCTAGAATGCGTGGACGGGGTTGCCCTCCTGCAAGGACAGCGATGGTCAGCTAGTGACGGACCCGGATAACGTTCTGAAGGTATGGAGAGATCACTTTAGAAATTTACTGGATACTGACACCACTCTAGAAGACCCCGCTCCAATTCATGACGATGGTATTAACTGTCCACCTCCGAGCCAGAGCGAGATACGTATGGCCATCTCCCGCCTTAAAAACAACAAAGCTGCTGGAGCCGATGGTCTCCCTGCTGAATTGTTTAAGGCTGGCGGGGAGGAGCTGATTAGGAGCATGCATCAGCTCATGGAGAACATCTGGCAGGAGGAGAGCATGCCCGGGGATTGGAGTCTCAGTCTGTTATGTCCCATATACAAGAAAGGAGATCGTAGCGTATAAAGGAGATCAATTGCGTACAAGGTCCTTTCAAGCATATTGTGTGAACGTCTAAAGCCAATTGTAGAAAAACTAATTGGACCATATCTGTGCGGCTTTAGACCTGGCAAATCTACGACGGATCAAATATTCACCTTACGACAAATCCTGGAAAAAACCCATGAAAAGCAGATCGACACCTACCACCTCTTTGTCGACTACAAAGCTGCCTTCGACTCTCCGATAAGGAATAGGCTTTATGAGGCTACGTCTGAGTTTGGTATTCCTGCAAAGCTAATCCGACTTTGCAGATGTACCCTAGAAAACACCAAATCCTCGATTAAGATTGGTAAAGATCAGTCTGAACCATTCAACACGGAAAGAGGTCTCAGGCAGGGCGATAGCCTGTCCTGTACACTATTTAATATAGTTATGGAGAAGGTGATGAGAAAGGCTGGTGTCAACATGTCTGGCACCATATTTCACAAAAGCCACATGCCACTAGTCTACGCCGATGACATAGATATCATTGGCCGAAATCTGCGCGACGTTACTGCAGTCTTCTCATCCCTAGAAAAGGAGTCGGCAAAAATGGGTTTAGCGGTCAACGAGGACAAAACAAAAATAATGATTTCGACGAACAAAGAGTCCTCTCGATGGGGACGCAGCGTCAACATTAAAAATTATTGTTTTGAGGCAGTAGATGAGTTTACCTACCTCGGATCTTCCGTCAATAAGAAAAATAATGTCAGCCAAGAAATTGAGCGGAGAATAGTGCTAGCCAATAGATGATTTTACGGACTTCGGCAGCACTTTAGTAATACCACCTTATCTCGGAATACTAAGAAACAGCTTTACCAGGTGCTAATCTTACCCGTTCTTTTGTATGCTGCCGAATCATGGGTGCTTACGACAACGGACATACAAAACCTGGGAGTATTCGAGAGGAAAGTACTCCGAAAAATTTATGGACCTATCTGTGTCGACGGCGAGTTTCGCCATCGGATGAACCATGAGCTGTATGAGTTTTACCACGACATCGACGTAGCTAAAAGAGTCAGAATGCAACGACTACGATGGCTGGGTCATGTTGCCAGGATGGATGTTAATGCTCCAGCGAGAAAGGTGTTTGAAGGCGAACCTGAAGGACGGCGCAGAGCAGGGAGACCCAAACTCCGTTGGAAGGACCAAGTGGTAGGCGACGTGCCACCATCTGGTAGGACTAACTGGAGAACACACGCACAAGACCGAAGCGTGTTGAATTCTTTAGTACTTCAGGCCTCAAACTTATGAACCATGTTTATAAGTTGTAATGGGCCACGTAAGTAAGTAAGTAAGAATTAAAAAATTTAGAAATGTCATTTTTAAGTTCGCTAGTGATATTAAAAATTTGTATTATGTATTATACTAGCTGATCCGACAAACGTTGTTATGTTATGAAATATTTTTAAGTTACGAAAATAATAAAGCTATTTTAAAAAATATGTTTTGTTTTGGGGTTATTGGTACTATTTATTAACTGTTTGACTTGTATTCGTAAGTCAAAGTTCAATATACGTTTAACATGTGCAAATTTTAACAAAATATGTAACTATGGTAGTGATTTAGCTCATTTGAATGGGGATACAAAGAGGGGTGTGTCAACTATTTCGGTATTCTGAGGTTTACTACATCGACCAAATTTAAATATCCTCCAGTTGTATGTTTAAATGTTGTGGTAAAAGAATTACTTTTACAAAAGTAGGGTATTTTTTATGGGAGGTACCAGAAGAGGTCGGCCGAAATAGTCAAGATTTGTTTGTAAAACTATGAAGGTGTCGACAGCAACTGCGCAGTGTAGTGTCGAGTCAATCGGCATGTCTAGCAAATGCTTCTCAAACACTGACGCCCGCATTCGTCAATAAACAAGTAGTCGCCCTTAGTTGTAAATCTCAAAAAAGCAAGCAAATTAATTCACAACAACGCGAGAAGGTATCCTATACCTCACTCATGGGGAGCAAAGAAAAATTAAGTTTGTTTTTTAAGTAACTGGAAAATGTTCATATGGATCAGTGAAGAATTACTTGAGTTATCGTGCCCAGCAGCCAGCTGAATCGAATTTGGTCTTAAGATACTTGTGGACTAACACGTCTCCTTCAATGCGTTACACTTTTTCTGATATCAAAAGCTATATAGGCTCATCCCTAAGCTTGCGAGCCATGAACCTTAAAATTTCAAATGAGACCGAGAGCGAGCTGAGAGCCGAAGCTCTGAGCCAAAGCCATAAATAACACAGTACAACATTTTTCAGCTTATTGTGTTGGGGCGCTATTCTGAGATTTGCACATGAAAGTAGTTTCAAAAATAAAAACTTCTGCATCATTCGATTTGTCAAGTTGGCCTTAATAACTTAATAACTATACGAAATTTTTTGCTCAAAATTTATTATTAGTACTTTCTCTATATTTTAACACTACCACATCTCTTTTGTGTCTAAAGCTAAGTTGTAGATATTGAATAGGGAAAAAAACCAGTAAGAAAGATTCTGTCGGGAAAACCGACTTACATAAACCCTCACTTTCAGAAAAACATAAAATCTTGTACTAAAGTGGGCGGAATGGTACATTTGTATGGGAAGTACCAGAAGGGACGTGGCTGGACTTCCTGTTTTTTCTTTCTCCAAAACTTCATCCTTATTTATCTTTACTAAATGTAGAATATGGGCATGGCTGTATTCTTATTATTACTCGATTTCTAAAGTGGGCGGAGTGGTACATTTGTATGAGAGGTATCAGAAGGGGCGTGCCTAGAATTTCATCTTGCTTTTGCTTTACTAGATAAAGAAGTTGGGCATGATCGCGTTGGGTGTATAAATAATATTTATCGATTTATAAAGTGAGCGGTACCAGATGGGTATTGGAGGTACAAGATGGATCGTGGCTGGACTTCCAGTTTTTTCTCCAAAACTTTATCCTGCTATAGCTTTACTAAATACAGAATTTAGGCACGATCGCGCTGGTTGTATTGATACTATTACTCTATTTCTAAAGAGGGCGGTGTGGTACATTTGTATGGGAGGTACCAGAAGGGGCGTGGCTAGATATCCTGTTTGTTTTTAAAGCCATTCCCTGATATAACTTTACAAAGGGCAGAATTTGGTCACGATCGTGTTGGGTATATTGATATTATTACCCGATTTCTAAAGTGGATGCAATGATATATTTGTATGGGAGGTACCAGAAAGGACGTGGCCATGTAGCCCATCTGCAATACCATATGTAGTTTTGGGCAAATATTAACTGGTGCAATAATTCAAACCATTTGGTTGCGTATATCGAAAGTTATCGTGCAAGAATGACAGAGTTAAAAAGTAATGAGCCGAATTTAGGTCAAAGAAACATAGGGTCTAAAGTGACTCCTTCTATGTTTTACACTTTTGGGTCGTATCAAGTGTTATACTTATAACCTCCTGCCGGTAGGACGAGGGTATACAAATGAGAAAAAAACCTATCCGAAATAAGGGCATACAGTGCCGTAACAATCGCAAAAAATCCTATTTTTTACCATTAACCTTATGGACATGAGCTCAGGTTTTCCTCTAAAAGATATTTTATATTCTCTTTGTGTTTTGTGATAATTGCAGTTAGCGTTGCCTTTATCAAAACGAAAACTTGATTTGGTGTCTTTCGTAGAAAAAAACCAGTACAGAAATTTTAGTCAGTTAAACTGACTGATAAATACCATCACCCAATATAAGATATTGTTTAAGTCTTGAGTTATTGAAATTAATCGATTTGTAATTAAAACCAGTTTGAAATTTTCAGTCGGGCAACCCGACTTACATTTACCCTTACTCTCAGTAAAACAAATAATTTTCTATTATATTGATATTATTACTCGATTTCGAAAGTGGGCGGAGTGGAACATTTGTATGGGATGTACGAAAAGGGGTGTGTCTAGGCTTCCAGATTAATTCTCCATAACTTTATCCTGTTATAGCTTTACTAAATACAGAATTTGGGCACGATTGCGTTGGGTGTACTGATATTATTACTACATCCCTAAAGTGGGCGGAAAGGTACATTTGTATGGGAGGTACCATAAGGGGCGTGTCTAGACTTCCAATTTTTTCTCCAAAACTTTGTCCTGTTATAATACAACAAAATACAGAATTTGGACACGATCGTGTCTAGTGTATTGATATTATTACCCTATTTCTAAAGTGGGCGGAGTGGTACATTTGTATGGAAGGTACCAGAAGGGGCGTGTCTAGACTTCCAGATTTTTTCTCCAAAACTTTATCCTGCTTGAACTTTACCAAATACAGAATTTGGGCACGATCGCGTTAGGTCTTTTAATAATATTAATAAACCAGATGTGTATGAGAGGTCCCAGATGGGGCGTGGATAGACTTCCAATTTTTTTCTCCAAAACTTTATCCCGTTATTGCTTTACTAAAAATAGAATTTGGGTACGATCACGTTTGATTTATTGATATTATTTCTCCATCTCCATAGTGGGCGGAAAGGTAGGTTTGTATGGGAGGTACCAGAAGGGGCGTGGCTAGGCTTTCAAAATTTTTTCCAAAACTTTATCCTGTTATAGCTTTACTAAATACAGAATTTGGGGACGATCCCGTAGGGTGTATTGATATTATTACTCGATTTCTAAAGTGGGCGAAATGATGTATTTGTATGGGAGGTACCAGAAGGGGCGAGGCCATGTAGCCCATTTGCAATACCGTAAATAGTTTTGAGAAAATAATAACTCGTGCAAAATTTCAAAACATTTGGTTGCGTCTTTCGAAAGTTATCGTGCGAACCAGCCGGACAGCCACCAGACAGACAGACAGACAGACAGACAGACGGACATGGCTCAAACGACTTAAAAAGTCATGAATCGAATTTGGTTCAAAGAAACCTAGGGTCTAAAGTGACTCCTTCTATGTGTTACACTTTTGGGTCGTATCAAATGCAACTTATGTCTTGATGGTGCGAGAAAATTTTGTGTTTGAATGGTTACCGACAACCATAATGTCATACCAATTCGGTATCGAACACTCCTGGACACGCTAATTTTTCGACAGATTCCTTGTGTCTGAATAACCAATAACACTTACTTTCGTATATACTGACTTACGTATGAGTAATAAATAAAATTCCCCAACTCATACGCTCAGGCATGGGCAAACTTCATATTGTCACATAATATCCCATAACCTTAATATATAGATTACATTTTGACACAATTTGATGATCATTGTCTCAGGGGTGAACCATAGCAATATCAAATTGACCTCAGTAACAAAGCCGCAAACTCCATTTTGCCCCACTACATCACAATTCATTTTTTTACCGTGGTTTGCATTTTAATTGGTCAGAAGTCGAATCAAAGAATATGAAAAATCATCTGTAAAAATACATTTGGGTGAAATATTTTTTGAAACATTTTAACCCTCTTCGAAAGAAATATTCTCCGGAAAATTTCACTAAGAGTCACCGATGACAAATTACGTCTACCTGTCAAAGGTTATAAAAAAAGCAAAATGAAATGTTAAGAAGGCTATTTTTGGGCAAACAGTGCAACACACTTTTTCGGGAGTAAACCAAACCAATATCACACGACAGCATTTTACCACAGTAACAAAACCCTAAGATCCAATTTTCCACTGCGTCACAATTTTTTTTACAGTGATTTGAAGTTTGATTTGGTAAAAAGTCGAATAAAAGAATATGAACATTCATGTGTAAAAATACATTTGGCATAGCTCATATCGTCGAAGAACTATATTAAAATTTTCCGAAATTTTGCTTTTAAGCTTAACAAAACGAATTATACAGAATTTGTTATTTTTTAGGCGACTTTCACGTGTAATTCTCAGAATTGAGTCACAAAATCATGTATTATACCGTGTAAACGACAAAAGAGAGCAAAATTTAAAATATATGATGATGGTGATGGTGCCAGCTACACGTTCACTATTTGTAATGTATACCATTTCTCTATTTTTATTTTTCTCTACTGTCCAGAAAGATATATACTTTCCCCACTTCTTGTGGATGCAGCAATAGTTGTTTGGTCTGGGTGGTAGCACAAGTTTAATACCATTTTCAGCCTTTTTGCCCTTAAAACTACGAATTTTAAAAAATCCGTTCGTGCAGCTCTAAAATTCTACAGGGAGAATGCTCTTATAAATTGTAGTTGTTAGAGCTCTGGTCATATCGGCTGTGTAATGATACCTGTTTTATTTCCGGTCATTTTACCCTCTAATGGACTGAATTTCGAAATATCCCTTCAGATGGCACAATGTTCGCCCATATTTACTGTTTACCAGTTACCAGTTTTATCCAAGTTACCTTTTTCGGCTTTATTACTCCTAAATGTACGATTATAGCTTAAGTCGCATGGTACCGGTGATGTACCACATACATCATGGATGAAACCCACATGTCACATCAAGGGTCTATCTTTGGCCGTTTTGGCTGAAGAACGATCAGTCTATCATATGAAAGAAATTGTAAAAATTTTATTACAATCGTTCAATTAGTTCGACCGATCTAACTATTTTTTTTAAAAAAGGGGCGTGGCACCGACCTTTTTTCAATGAGGCCAAATCCTCCTTGTACCAGTAACATACGTAGCAAATATCATCTCTATACTTTTGCTCGTGAGATATTACCGATTGAAATTTCGAGTAGTGTGCAATGTGCCACGCCTAGAGTATTTAAAACCGAACCCGAAAACCGTCTAAACGGGTTTTTCCCCCGAAACCAAACGCCGGTTTCTTAAAAAATTCCAATTTCGAATACCCGGTTTTAAAGATTTTTTATGTCGGTTAACTCGTTTTTCAAATATTACATTTTATACAGAGCATTGTCAGGTTTGTTTTAGGCATATTAGCATAGAAAGTTGTTTATGCTTATAATATTCTTTGGAAAAATCTCAAAAGGATGCTTTCTTTGAAATATTCGTATACTTACTTACTTACTTCAGTGGTCCATTACAACTTACGAACGTGGTTCATAAGTTTGAGGCCTGAAGTACTAAAGAATTCCACACGCTTCGGTATTGTGCGTTTGTTCTTCAGTTAGTCCTACCAGATGGTGGCACGTCGCCTACCACTTGGTCCTTCCAACGGAGTTTAGGTCTCCCTGCTCTGCGCCGTCCTTCAGGTTCGCCTTCAAACACCTTTCTCGCTGAAGCATTTACATCCATCCTGGCAACATGATCCAGCCATCGTAGTCGTTGCGTTCTGACTCTTTTAGCTACGTCGATGTCGTGGTAAAGCTCATACAGCTCATGGTTCATCCGATGGCGAAACTCGCCTTCGACACAGATAGGTCCATATATTTTTCGGAGTACTTTTCTCTCGAATACCACAGGTTGTCGTAAGCACCCATGATTCGGCAGCATACAAAAGAACGGGAAATATAAGCATCTGGTCAAGCTGTTTCTTAGTATTCCGAGATAAGGTGGTATTACTAAAGTGCTGCCGAAGTCCGTAAAAACATCTATTGGCTAGCACTATTCTCCATTTTATTTCTTGGCTGACATTATTTTTCTTATTAACGTAAGATTCGAGGTAGGTAAACTCATCTACTACCTCAAAACAATAATTTTCAACGTTCACGGTGCGTCCCCATCGAGAGGACTCGTTGTTCGTCCAAATTATTATTTTTATTTTGTCCTCGTTGACCGCTAAACCCATTTTTGCCGACTCCTTTTCTAGTGATGAAAAGACTGCAGTAACGTCCCGCAGATTTCGGCCAATGATATCTATATCATCGGCGTAGGCTAGTGGCATGTGGCTTTTGTGGAATATGGTGCCAGACATGTTGACACCAGCCTTTCTCATCACCTTCTCCATAACTATATTAAATAGTGTACAGGACAGGCTATCGCCCTGCCTGAGACCTCTTTCCGTGTTGAATGGTTCAGACTGATCTTTACCAATCTTAACCGAGGATTTGGTGTTTTCTAGGGTACATCTGCAAAGTCGGATTAGCTTTGCAGGAATACCAAACTCAGACGTAGCCTCATAAAGCCTATTCCTTATCGGAGAGTCGAAGGCAGCTTTGTAGTCGACAAAGAGGTGGTAGGTGTCGATCTGCTTTTCATGGGTTTTTTCCAGGATTTGTCGTAAGGTGAATATTTGATCCGTCGTAGATTTGCCAGGTCTAAAGCCGCACTGATATGGTCCAATTAGTTTTTCTACAATTGGCTTTAGACGTTCACACAATATGCTTGAAAGAACCTTGTACGCAATTGGTAATAGGCTTATTTCACGGTGGTTCTTACATTCACTGCGATCTCCTTTCTTGTATATGGGACATAACAGACTGAGACTCCAATCCCCGGACATGCTCTCCTAGATGTTTTCCATGAGCTGATGCATGCTCCTAATCAGCTCCTCCCCGCCAGCCTTAAACAATTCAGCAGGGAGACCATCGGCTCCAGCAGCTTTGTTGTTTTTAAGGCGGGAGATTGCCACACATATCTCGCTCTGGCTCGGAGGCGGACAGTAAACTCCATCGTCATGGATTGGATCGGGATCTTCTGGAGTGGTGTCAGTATCCAGTAAATTTCTAAAGTGTTCTCTCCATATCTTTAGAACGTTATCCGGGTGCGTCACTAGCTGACCATCGCTGTCCTTGCAGGATGGCAACCCTGTTCCACGCATTTTCGCTTTTACTCTCTTGTAGAATTTTCGGGCTTTCCCTATACTTCGGAGCAACTCAGGGCACTCATCCTGCCTCTTCTTCAGCTCCTTCTTTTTTCTTCTAAAAAGACGAGTTGCCTCTCGTCTCTTCTCCCTGTGTCGTTCACGAACAGCTCGCGTTGCTATTGGCTGCAGTTTTGCCCTGTATGCATCATCCGTCTCTCTCGTGGCATTGCGATATTCATCATCGTACCAGACATCTTCTTGAGCGGGCTTTGAGTACCCAAGTACGCTTCTCGCAGTCCGTTCTATGGAGTCGGCTATATATTGCCACTGCGAGGTTATATTACACCGTGCAACAGTGGTTTTCACACTAGATAAAGACCATATATACCTCAAACTAAAGACCTTATGTAGTAAAACTGCATTCTCAGTTTAGCGCCAGAACGTCAGGATTTTTTTAAAAAGGGATTTTTCAAAGTTTCAAAGGATTCACCACTTTCAAAAAATTAAATGAAACATTTCCACGAACCATATGATAATGATATGGGTATCAAATGAAAGGTAAAAATCTCAGCAATGCAAAAAAATAACAGATTTAAATGGATCTGGACCAAAAATGTGAAATATGTCCTTTTGAAGTTTAAAAGCTTATTATCTGCAAAAAAAATTTTCTGAAAAAATATATGTGGAAGAAGTTATATAAACATTTTATTAATCTAGCTTTACTAGTTTAGTAAAAAAAAAATTTTAATCCTGTTTCAAAATATTGTATGTATATAAAAAAAAAACTAAATAAAATGTAAACGTTGCCGCTTATGCTGATCGTCTGTGCAAGACATATTGTCCAACAATATACTTCCATCATATAGCATGCACTTTTTCCTCCAAATCGATTTTCAATCTTCGCGATTTCTTGGTGAAAGCGTCCACCATGCTCATCACTGAAATTTCCCAAATTGTCGGGAAAAAGGCAAGATGGCTGTCTAGAAAATTAATCTTTTTTGAAATTTTTGGTACAGATCCATTAAACTCTGTTATTTGTTTGCAATGCTGAGATTTTTACCTGTCATTTGATACCCATATCGTTATCATATGGTTCGTGGAAAGGTCTCTAGTTTCACGTATATATGGTCTTCATTAAGTTTGAAAACAAAAATTGAAAATTGTCGCGGGGTGTTATCAGGGGTTGGAGCATTCCGCAGCAGTTGAGTTAGGCGTGGTCCGCAGTTTACCGATGTCCAGCTTTCGTTGTGCCTGGTTACGTACGTTTTTCGCCATGCTTAGCCTAGTGCGTACCTTAACTGCGGTACGGAAGTGATCAGAGTCAATGTTCGCACCCCGATCCATCGACTAGTCGATAGTCGAAATATTCTTATGCAATACGAAAATTTGTTTGGAAATTGCTGCTAGATGACTCATCTTAAAATAGGAGTCAGTGTTCATATAAGTGTTCATTGTAGATCTCACCTATAATGATGGCTGGGCTGGGAAGCCGTCGATATTCATATGAACAACTTTAAGTGCTGAATTTTTATATGAAGTATGGCAGAAACGCTATTAGACGAATATGTCGGTATGCCACAGACATCAGAAAATCTAAAATTTTTGAAAACCAATATAAATGTCTGATATACACGACATACATGTATTAGACAGTGTTTTTTTTTTTTGTATGCTAAAAGGATGTTTGCCTGTGTAACAGCCACTTTAAAATTAAGGTATCGGTATTCATATCTTTTCATATTTAATTCATGTTTTATTTTACAATTTCCGAAAAACTGAACGAAACTGGTTAACCCAGATTTTTACTAAATCAGGAATTCGAAAACCGTATTGTTGGAAAAACATATTTTTCGAAAAAAAAAAACGGAAACCGGTTTTCTGAAAAATTTATGTATTTGAACACTATAGCCACGCCCCATTGTCTAACTATGTTTTAATGTAACATATGATAGAGGACCTACGGACAGCACCACAAAGAGAAAATTTCATTGCAATCGGTATACTTATTTACCCCATATAATGATTTTTTCAAAAGGATTGTGACATCGCCCTTTTTCTATAAACAAAGTAATTTTTCTTGTACGTCAAACATGTGTACCAAATCTCGACTTTGTACTTATAATGGTTTATACAGCTATTTCAAAATTCAAGTTGTATGGGGCAGTGCCAGGCTCTTTTTACACCTACATCGTAAAAGGAATTTACATTCCAAGATTGTAGCTGTTACCATTTAGACTGGGAAGTTAGCAGTCAATCACTCAAGCCAATAAATAGATTATGATCGTATTGGTTACAACCAAATGAAAAACGCCTTTAACATCTAGAATTATTGTATTTATCACTATTGGTGAATTTTATGCACACTTAATTTTGTGCACATTCTGTTAAACAGTGTTCTGTAAATTACAAAAGGGGGTAATAAACTTTGAACTTGAAAAAAGTCTCCAATGTTTATGTAAACAAATGAAATTATCAGAGAGCACCATAGAGTGCGCGGCAACTTTAAAAAAAGCTCTCTTGAGAACAAATACAAACTCTCATTTCTCATAGAAATAACATATTCAAGTCTCAATATTAAACAACAGACTGTTATGTTTATTCCTACAGGATTCATCGTATGTGGGAGTAACAGAGACACTCTCACTGTTAAGTTTTCCTTATGAATGAATTTAACATAACACAGCAAAGTATGTGGGTAACATGTCCTCAACAGGTTGTTCACAGAGTGTACGACCATGTTATCCACCGTACGTATGGATGTTAAGGATTGTGTCGATGTAAGGATTGTGTTCGTTTGTTAAAACATCAGTTGTAAAACGGATGTACTCGTTGACGGTAGAAACAAATGCGAAAGCGGCTGTGTAATAAACGTAGAAAATTTTAACATAAAGTATATCAAGATAGATGTGAAATGTGTAAAGTGAACTGTGATTATTAACGTAATAAATGATGATATGAAGATATCAGCTCAAATGATGAATGAAATGAAATACACAGTGATTTAATTAACCAATTTAGTGGAAAGTGAGAATATACAAAAATGGAATATAAACGTAATAAGAAAATTAAAATATAATAAATGTATGTATGCGTATTAAGCAGAATTTTTAATATATTTTGAAAAATTAATTGAGCAATAAACAGAATTTGTTAATACTTATATACAAAAATGTAATATTAACAACATAACGAAAATAAAATATTAATTACGTAGTGCAGAAAATAACTACTTATTCAGTGAAATTTGCTTTAATAATTAAAAATTCCCAATAAAAGATATAAAAATTATGTGTAAAATTCACAAGTTCTGTAGTTATGATATGTGCTTCAAAATAAAATTAAATACGTAAAATAATAATAAATGTTAAAGCACGAAAAATATAGATTAATACTTATTTATGGATAAAAAGAAGAGAAAAAAAATAAAAGAAATTTTAACAGAATTATTAAAAGTTCCAAAGAGAATAAACTGAATTTGTGATTTTACTAAAAGTACTCATAAAGCAAAACAAAAGTTCGTGTTATGCAGATTTAAAATAAGGAATAGTCAATGTCAAACAGAGATAATGGTATAACAAAATAAGAAGATAATTAGAAAAAAAAAACGCATATTCGTTAAATCAGCATTATAAAAAAAAAATTAAGCAACAAAAAGTCCAATTAACAAAAAAAAAATTAACATTCCTTAAATTAACGTGTAAATAAATATTTATTGTGTATTTTAATTAAACATAGAAATATGAAAGAAACACACAGCTACTGTGTCTTTCAGTACAAATTTGTGTTTACATTGTATGAAGTGGCCGAATTTTTAAATTTAGGATGAATTAAACAAATCATGGATTCAATGAATAAAAGTACAAAATATTAACATATGAAGTTAAAAATGCAAATACAAATTAAGATATAAAGGCAGTGCTGCCAACATTAAAATGTTTCTAAAAAAATATTTTCAAATTACCAAATAAGAAATCAAAGAAGTTGCATACCAAAAAATTAAATTTTACTTTTTAATAAAAACATTAAAATTAACACATCAAGTTGACCATTTACTTTCGAATTGTGGAACTTAATCGTGCATCTATCATATTTAAAATGTTTTAGTGTATAATGTATGGAAAGTTTATTAAACTTCTATAGCCTAGTAAAGATTACCTTGTCTAAAAAAGGATATGAAGAAAATTTTAAATTTGTTACATAACGATAAGTAGTACTAAAGTGTCATGAAATCCGTAAAATCTTTAATAGATAATTAACGGCATCGTTTAACTTGTTTTTTGTCAAAGCCGTCCAGTCGGACTACTTAACTTAAAAAAACTTAATTTCCCTTTACACTGTTGTGTGAATTAACACGCTTTCTCTTTTAAGATTCACAACTAAGGTACCATTCCTGTTTACTGCTGCTTTCCGCATGATCATCTCCATTACGATGTTAAAGAGATCGCAGGACAGACTATCGCCTTGTCTTAAGCCTCGCTAGGTAGAAAATGGCTCTTGCAGATTTTTGCCAATTTTCACTTAAGACTTCGTGTCAGTCAGTGTCATCCCGCAGAGTCGAATTAGTTTCGCGGGGATACCAAACTCAGCCATAGCATCCAACAATTTCTGTCGTATCGGACTGTCGAATGCAGCTTTTTGATCGATGAACAGATGGTAGGTGTCGATCTGCATTTCTTGGGTCTTCTCCAGGATTTGTCGTAGCGTGAATATCTGGTCGGTGGTGGATTTACCAGGTCTAAAGCCACACTGAAAATGTCCAATTAGGTTCGCCAGAATGGGCTTTAGTCTTTCACATAACACACTAAACAGAACCTTGTATGCGATGGGTAAAAGGCTAATCCCGTGATAGTTGGAACACACACTAGGATCGCCTTTCTTAAGCACGGAACATAGGATACTCAGATTTCAATCATCGGACTGGCACCCCCTGAGCCAAATCGTGTTTATGAGCTGGTGCATGCATGTTACCAGGTCATCGCCGCCGGCTTTAAAAAGCTCTGCTGGCAGTCCATCGGCTCCCACAGCTTTATTATTTTTAAGCCGCGCAATTGCCGTGCTGATCTCGTTTTGGCTCGGTGGTGGACAATCTATTCCATCGTCGATGATTGGTGTGATTTCGTCACTTATGCTGCCTTCGGGAACGAGGAGAGATTGAAAGTGTTCCCTCCATATTTGCAGCACACTCTGAGTGTCCGTGACCAGATTTACATCTCTGTCCTTACAGTTGGGTATCCCTGTTCCAAAACTTTTACTTTTTACCTTTTGGTAGAACTTTCGGGTTTCACCTCTATCCCTGTAATTTTCGATATCCTGGCTCTATCTTCTCTTCCGCGCATCATACGCACGTCCATAACGCTTGAGACATGCCTTTCATCAATTACCACGTCATCAATCTGATTTCTCACATTTTGATCGGGATATATCCAAGTCTACTCACAGAGCTCCCTATTCGTAGTACTACTGCGGACGGAGTACCTCCACGTGGTGACGCCTGGAAGCGTGCCTCTGACACCCGTCAGAGCACGACTAACTGTGAGGGGCGAAACCTAAAACCCAGGCACGTCTGCTCAGAGTGAGCGGTACCCTGGTCAGCGTCTGACCCAGAATGGGCGGCTGTAATAAAATCCTGGCAGGAGGAGAAAACTGCGACGTGGTGCGCTGGGCTTGCAACCCGCCACCGACGTATAAACTATTGCAATGAAAAGAAGTAAGAAAAGAATAAAATGGACCCCCCAAAATGTTGACGACCACCGCAAACGAATTAAGGACCATGATTTAAGGATATGCACCTGGAATGTTAGAACACTGTATAGACCAGGTGCCTCTATCCAACTGGCGGAAGTCCTCGAAGAATACAAGGCTGACATAACCGCTTTACAGGAAATCCGGTGGACGGGACACGGGTGCTCGCGCATGAAGACGTGCGACATCTACTATAGTGGCCATGCGGACAAGCACGAGTTTGGATGTGGATTTGTGGTTGGCAAGAGACTGCGACACCTAGTCTCAAGGTTCAACCCGGTGTGTGAACGTATAGCCACCATAAGAGTCAAAACAAAGTTTTTCCACATAACACTTATATGTGCCCATGCTCCGACAGAAGAGAAAAGCGATGAGGACAAAGACGAGTTCTACGAGAGCCTAGAAAATGTATATGACCGTAGCCCGAGCCATGACATTAAAATTGTACTAGGCGATTTTAATGCTAAAATAGGCAGGGAAACCGCATTTGAGCCTACCATCGGAAAATTCAGTCTGCACACCGAAACGTCGAACAATGGCATCAGACTGATTGATTTCTCTGCGGCAAGAAATATGGTAGTTTGCAGCACTAGATTTGACCATAAAAATATTCATAAGGCAACATGGTTATCTCCAGATCAATTAACAAGGAATCAGATTGATCATGTGGTAGTCGATGGAAGGCACGCATCGAGTGTTCTGGACGTACGAGTGATTAGGGGTGCGAACATTGACTCCGATCACTTCCTTACCGCAGTTAAGGTACGCACAAGGCTAAGCATGGCGAAAAACTTACGTAACCAGGCACAACGAAAGCTGGACATCGGTAAACTGCGGACCACAGAGGTAGCAAACGCCTACTCCAACCACCTAACTCAACTGCTGCGGAATGCTCCAACCCCTGACAATATAACCTCGCAGTGGCAAAATATAGCCGACTCCTTAGAACGGGCTGCGAGAAGCGTACTTGGATACTCAAAGCCGTCTCAAGAAGATGCCTGGTACGATGATGAATGTCGCAATGCCACGAGAGAGACGGTTGCTGCATACAGGGCGAAACTGCAGCCAATGGCAACGCGAGCTGTTCGTGAACGGCACAGGGAGAAGAGACGACAGGCAACGCGTCTTTTTAGAAGAAAAAAGAAGGAGCTGAAGAAGAGGCAGGACGAGTGCACTGAGTTGCTCCGAAGTAGAGGGGAAGCCCGAAAATTCTACAAGAGAGTGAAAGCAAGAATGCGTGGAACAGGGTTGCCCTCCTGCAAGGACAGCGATGGTCAGCTAGTGACGGACCCGGATAACGTTCTGAAGATATGGAGAGATCACTTTAGAAATTTACTGGATACTGACACCACTCCAGAAGACCCCGCTCCAATCCATGACGATGGTATTAACTGTCCACCTCCGAGCCAGAGCGAGATACGTATGGCCATTTCCCGCCTTAAAAACAACAAAGCTGCTGGAGCCGATGGTCTCCCTGCTGAATTGTTTAAGGCTGGCGGGGAGGAGCTGATTAGGAGCATGCATCAGCTCATGGAGAACATCTGGCAAGAGGAGAGCATGCCCGGGGATTGGAGTCTCAGTCTGTTATGTCCCATATACAAGAAAGGAGATCGTAGTGAATGTAAGAACTACCGTGGAATAAGCCTATTACCAATTGCGTACAAGGTCCTTTCAAGCATATTGTGTGAACGTCTAAAGCCAATTGTAGAAAAACTAATTGGACCATATCAGTGCGGCTTTAGACCTGGCAAATCTACTACGGATCAAATATTCACCTTACGACAAATCCTGGAAAAAACCCATGAAAAGCAGATCGACACCTACCACCTCTTTGTCGACTACAAAGCTGCCTTCGACTCTCCGATAAGGAATAGGCTATATGAGGCCATGTCTGAGTTTGGTATTCCTGCAAAGCTGATTCGACTTTGCAAATGTACCTTAGACAACACCAAATCCTCGGTTAAGATTGGTAAGGATCAGTCTGAACCATTCAACACGGAAAGAGGTCTCAGGCAGGGCGATAGCCTGTCCTGTACACTATTTAACATAGTTATGGAGAAGGTGATGAGAAAGGCTGGTATCAACATGTCTGGCACCATATTCCACAAAAGCCACATGCCACTAGCCTACGCCGATGATATAGATATCATTGGCCGAAATCTGCGGGATGTTACTGACGTTTTCTCAGCGCTAGAAAAGGAGTCAGCAAAAATGGGTTTAGCGGTCAACGAGGACAAAACAAAAATAATGATTTCGACGAACAAAGAGTCCTCTCGATGGGGACGCACCGTGAACGTTGACAATTATTGTTTTGAGGTAGTCGACGAATTTACCTACCTCGGATCTTCCGTCAACAAGATGAATAATGTCAGCCAAGAAATTAAACGGAGAATAGTGCTAGCCAATAGATGTTTCTACGGACTTCGGCAGCACTTTAGTAACACCACCTTCTCTCGGAATACTAAGAAACAGCTATACCAGGTGCTTATCTTACATGTTCTGTTGTATGGTGCCGAATCATGGGTGCTTACTACAACGGACATACAAAACCTGGGAGTATTCGAGAGAAAAGTACTCCGAAAAATATATGGACCTATCTGTGTCGAAGGCCAGTTTCGCCATCGGATGAACCATGAGCTGTATGAGCTTTACCACGACATCGACGTAGCTAAAAGAGTCAGAATCCAACGACTTCGATGGCTGGGACATGTTGCCAGGATGGATGTAAATGCTCCAGCGAGAAAGGTGTTTGAAGGCGAACCTGAAGGACGGCGCAGAGCAGGGAGACCCAAACTCCGTTGGAAGGACCAAGTGGTAGGCGATGTGCCATCATCTGGTAGGACTAACTGGAGAACACACGCAGAAGACCGAAGCGTGTGGAATTCTTTATTACTTCAGGCCTCAAATTTATGAACTACGTTTCGTAAATTGTAATTGGCCACTTAAGTAAATAAGTAAGTAAGTATATCCAGGTTGCCTTGTGGATATCTTTATGCGGGAATCTGGTTCCACTCACAACCATGTTTCTTGCCTACGCGAAACTTACCAGTCTGAATCCGTTATCGGAGGTGTTGCTGTGTAGACTGAATTTTCCGACTGCTGAACCAAGAGCATCTTCCCTTCTTATTTTAGCATTAAGATCCCCTAGAACAATTTTAATGTCATGTGCAGGGCAGCGGTCATATATCTCCTCCAGGCGCTCATAGAATGCATCTTTAATGTCATCGTCTTTGTCTTCCGTCGGGGCATGTACACAAATCAGCGTAATGTAGAAATATTACGCCACCATCTCTGTATAGAGTTCGCACATTCCAGGTACATATCCTTAAATCATGGTCCTTATATCGTTTGCTGGGGTCGTCAACATTTGGGGCTTCGTGTTTTTTCTTTTCTTCGTGTTTTCATAATAATTTTGTTTAAGGAGAGTGGTTTATTAGGCCACCGCGCCCGATCCTAGTTTCTTGGGGCTGCCAAAGCCACTAGGAGAGCCTGTGTTGAGCTTCAGTAACTTACCTACTTCCTAAGACGCATCGGTGGCAGCATGCCGATTAGGTTACTCAACATTTCGCCTTCTAACTCTAGCTAACTTCTAAGCGGTTGCTTTAAAGTCATTGCCCTGGGAATACTTGGTCTAAGACCGGAAGTAGTTAACTGCTTGGACTGTGCCACAAAGGAATCGCTTCTGGTCACTACCAAGTGAGTGACAATCAGTAACTTTCAACCTCTGAGCAAAGTCCCATTCCCATTATAACACTACGCGACAGCCAAAATCGGTATGGGATGAAACTACCGGTGAAAGTTATATCGGTCAAAGTTATATGGGTCTCATCTACGAATCCAGATATATCGATTAGTACCGTAAGTAGTAGGTACCCTAAAAAGTATCGTATCGTTAGTAGTCCGGTTTTGATGAAAAATCCGAAATTAAGGAATTAAAATTCCTTTAATCTGTTTATATATCATATCACTGCATAAGCAGCAGTTTCGTAGTTAAAAATAAATTCACAAATAAGTGAAGGTATCTTATTTTGGCAAATATGTTGATTTTTTGATACAATGAATATGGATATGAATTTAAAAAATTTGTTTAAGGATATGTTCAAAATTCTTTGGAAAAAACGTTAATAACTTTTTATGATTCTTAAAATTAATAATTGGGACCGGCCGTGGCATAGTGGTTAGAACACGCGACTACCATGCGGGAGATCGCAGGTTCAAACCTGGCTACAGTCATCTTAAAAAAAAATTGTTCTCGGCTCCCTTCGAATGTTGTTGACAGCAACTTCGCGGTATAAGTGTTGAGTCAATCGGCGTGTCTAGTAAGAGCTTCTCAAACAGTGGCGTTCGCATTCGTTGATAAACACGTAGGTGCCTTTAGTTGTGAATCTAAAAATAGAAAGCGTGTTAATTCACAACAACGCGAGTAGCTATCCCATACCTCATTCATAGGGTGCAGAGGGAAATTAAGTTAAGTAAGAATTAATAAAAGTATTTTTATGATTTGCGGTATATACTCAGCACAGTGTCGTGTTATCATACAAATGGAGGTCCAAAATTAAAAAAAATTAAAAAAAAAAATTAAATTTTTATACCATCACCCTTAGGGATGAGGGTATATATCATTTGATACGAAAAAAAGTGTAACGCATTAAAGGAGACGAGTTAGACCCCAAATATCTTAAGACCAAATTCGTTTCAGAACTTTTTAAGAAGAATGAGCTATGTCCGTCTGTCTGGCTGGCTGGCTGGCTGGATGGCTGGTCAGCAGGATAACTCGAGTAAACCTTAACGGATCGGTATGAAAATTTACCAGTATTAATATTTTTCGAAACGAACTTATGGGATTGTAAATGGGCAGAATAGCCCCACCCCTTCTGGTACCTCCCATACAAATGACCGAACTCACCCTCATAGTCTTACAAACATATATTTTTTCTAAGTACACCGAATTCAGTCAAATTATGAGTAATTTGTACGCTTATGAAAATATGAATCAGGAGTGAATATGGACTATATTGGGTCACCCCTTCTGGTACCTCCCATACAAAATTACCTATTTTTGGAAAATAAATAATTCTTCCATAACTTCCAAACGGACATTTGAGGGGTAATGAAAATTAGTCGGTTAATTTATATTGTGATAGGAGGCGAAACCTCAGAAAACCTAACTATTTGACACACCCCTTCTGGTACCCCCCATACAAAGGACCGAACTCACCCCCATACATATCTTTTTTTGTAAGTGCACTGAATGCAGTCAAATTATTCGTAAGTTGTACGTATGAAAATTTGAGTCATGAATGAATAAGGACTGTATCGGTTCACCCCTTTTGGTACCCCCTATCAAAAATAAATTTTTTTGAAAAATTAATATTTCTCACATAAATTCCAAACCGGCACCTATACCCCCTACACAAGTAAGTAAAGTTTTGGACGATTTTGCACCACAAGCAGGGGAAAAATTATACATAAGTAATTTTATTTTAATTAAAAATATATTAATTTCAATAACTCAAGACTTCAACAATATCTTATATTGGGTGATGGTATTTATCAGTCAGTTTACCTGACTGAAATTTCTGTACTGGTTTAATTTGTTGTTGACCAAATTTGTCTCTGAAATATTACTGAAAACTCTATTCAATTATATGAAACTATGTCAAGGGACACGCCCACCTCCCATATATCCTGAAATGAGAAAAACTATGATTTCTCAAAATAGTTGTTGGAATTGAACTTAAGTTGGTTCTGATATTTTACTGATAACTGTATTGAATTATATCAAAGGACACGGCCACCTCCCATTTATCCTGAAATGGAAAAAAAACTTGTATTTTTCAAAATTGTTGTTGGAATTGAACCAAATTTGCCTCAATTTGTCTCTGATATATTATTGACAACTGTGTTGAATTACCGGGACCGGCCGTGGCATAGTGGTTAGAACACGTGACTACCATGCGGAAGATCCCGTGTTCGATTTCCGGCTCCAGTCACTGCCGGCCCCCTCGATGTTGTCGACAGCAACTTCGCAGTATAAGTGTCGAGATAATCGGGATGTCTAGCAAAAGCTTCTCAAATCGACGTTCGCATTCGTCGATAAACAAGTAGGTGCAGTTTGTTGTGAATCTAAAATTGAAAGCGTTTTAATTCACAACAACGCGAAAAGCATGCCATACCTCATTCATGGGGTGTAAAGGGAATTTAAGTTTAATTGTTGAATTATATCAAATTATTACCAATATTTTCCTAAATTTTCCTAAAAGCGAAACGAGATAACCGATTTTCAATATGTGGCTTTACACAAAAGTATTAAGACTATATTCCGTTTCGGAATTTTTATGAATTTAAAAAAAAAATATTTTTTGTGCAAAAAATAGTTTTTTTTCTTCCTACATTTATTTATAACAGCGAAACGTTATATGAACAGACTAGCTTTCCCGGCTTGCATTGCTTCACCCGAACTTACAATGAATCTTCTTCTGAATATTAGCAATACAAGTAAAATACAAACGTTTAATAAGAAAAACGAACATCCCATTTACGTCATTGTAGCTTTATCATATTGGTCTGAGTGATTGTACCACTTTAGTTCCTTTTCATTCCTAAAAGTACGAATTTCAACAGATACATTCGTATCGCACAACTGAGTTGGACTGATACCTCCTCTAATTCTATAGTAAGCAGGCCAATATACATTTATCACCAGTTTTATCACTTTTTGGCCTTTTTTACCCCTAAAAATTAAGATTTTCGAAAATCTTCCTATGTCTGGAGGGTTGATGCTGCAACTTGTATCCCTCGAATAGCTTCGGCATAACCGAAGACAATTACCTTCCGAGTTTTGTTTGAAGTTATAAATGTACTGAATTTATATCTACACGTAAACAAATTTGGGAGCGATTTAGCTATAGTTGTCTTGTCTACGTGGTGAGACGAGTTACATCCTCTTTATTCAATACAACTTTTGCGATTTTATCTTTTACCGTTTGGCCTGAGCGATAGTCTTTTAGACTTCCCCTATTTATTCCCCGAAAAAAACTATTTCCTATATGCCACACTTTTCTAATTCTGCACCTCTCTAAATCTATAATAAGCTGGCTTATATAGATTTTCATGATGACACCTTTAGCCGCTTGGACTGGTTGTTGCAATAGGTTTACAAGCAGATTGCTGTTTAATATCACAGTATAACACATGATTTTGGGACTCAATTCTGAGATGAAAGTAACCTCCAAAATTACAACTTCTGCATCATTTGTTTTGTCAAGTTGGCTGCATTAGCAATTTAATATCCATAAGATTTTTTTTTTTGCTCAAGGTGGATTTCTAGCACTTTTTCTATATCTTAACGCGGTCTTATTTTGTCTTTGGGGTTTGGCTTTCGCAAATAAAACTTTATTAAAAATTAACTAAATCTGTTTTTATACGTTAAATGTTATTATATCGCAATAATCTATTTATTAAGGCCATATGAAGTTTACCAATGGAAGAGCGTATGAGTTATGTGAAACTTAATTTATTCTTCATACATAACTCATTACAAACGAAAGTAAATGTAAAAGCGCGTTCAGACACAAGGATATTTATGGGATTTTTGAGGCACTGGATGTACTTTTTTCGGGTAGGTTTGTTTTGCATTTTTTTAATCCTATCCAATATCTTCAACTTTACTTCAGGCACCGTATTAAATATAGAAAAAATGCTAAAACCCTTACATTATTAATGCAGCCAAGTTGACATGATGCAGAAGTTTTTAATTTTGGGGCTACTTTCACGTGCAATTCTTAGAATTTAGTCTCAAATCAAAGAGCTGAAAATGTTGTACTTTGTATTTTTACAGAAAAGTATCAGTGACATACGAGTTTTTGAAGTACATATCTATAAAATAAAATATTTTTGGATTTTAAGCCATTTTATTAAAATTGTTGCGGCAATAATGAAATAAACATATCCTTAACCATATTCCTTCCAATAAATTTTGAGTAGATTGTGCCGAAGCTTTTGTAATTTAAAGACAACTTAAATCAAATATTTAAAGCGTTTTTATTTTATTTAAAGCGTTGTCTCATATGAATGATTGCCCTCATTTGAGTTAGTTTGTCAGTATGTTGTATACATTGAATATTGTTGTTTAGGAGGTAATCATCTACATGCAACCCGTGTCATAAAATTCTTTGAAATATCTAAACACCCAATTAAAACAAAATGCATTTCTCATTTTGCATACTAACGATTTATTTTCTTTGAAAACATATGTTAAAGACTAATTTACTGAACGCTATCACACATGTATATGTACTATATGGTTATTAAAATTTCGTAATATTGTCTTTAGTTATCCCACATCTCTTCTATTATGCAGCTTATTCCGATGAATACGAAACCACAAATATCTACGAGTTTGCCGCCATTTCGCCTTTTTCCACTGAATCGGTAATAACATGATAAAATGGAATTTACATATAGACGGAAAAATCCTTTTATCACTTTTTGGCGAAAGTCATTCAATTACTCATCTGTTGCTATTGATAAATGTTTAACCAAAATGGCACAAATCGAAACGAAAATTGTGCTTTTTAGGTAGACCAATTTCAGAGAATGGAGCCAATATTATCGTTACCGATATTAATAGAACGAATCTTTTCCAACAATCTTTTGGTTTTTATTTTTACTGCGAAGCTGGTATAAAATTCATCGTTATTGAAAATTTTTTTACAATGTAAATTTTTCAATTGGCGTCTATCTGTACATAGACTCAATAGATATCTACATTGATTAAATTTGTGTATGTTAATGTGTTATGTTTGTCTACTTCTGAACTGCTTTGAACGGAATTCAACATCTGAAATGCTTCAAGTTATAGTTTTTTTGCGAAAATTTAAAAATGACCGATTGCAAAATGATGGCGGAAATTTGAGTAAGATCGGACAACTATTTCCTGTGCCCCATAGAGGTCAGAGGTCAGGTTCTTTGTAAATCCTTAGTAAATTGTATACTTTTTGCAAATGTTTGATTTAGGAATTGTATTTTTTTAAATATGTAGTAGTCAAATATTAAAGTTTGTGGGCGGCTCCTCGTCCTTTTTTGCCAACCTGGCCCTAAATAGCCTGGTTAAATCTTAACTATACTGTGAAATTTTCAGGACTCAAACCCACTCAAATTTTCAAGGCGGGGCGGGGCCACGTCCACTAGATATACCAAAAATGTAAGTACCATATTTTCACCACCGACAACACAGCTGCTTTTTTTAAAAATTTCAAAAAGATTGGTCTTGCCGTTTTTGAGTCTATATGGTACTAAACCAGTAAGAAAGTGTCAGTCGGGCAACCCGACTTACATATACCATCACCCTCAGTAAGACAAAACAATTTCTGTTATATTGATATTATTACTCGATTTCTAAAGTGGGCGGAGTGGTACATTTGTATGGGAGGTACCAGAAGGGGCGTGTCTAGACTTCCAGATTGTTTCTCCAAAACTTTATCCTGCTTAAACTTTACTAAATACAGAATTTGGGCACGATCGCGTTAGTTCTATTAATAATATTAATCGATTTCTAAAGTGGGCGGTACCAGATGTGTATGGGAGGTACCAGATGGGGCGTGGATAGACTTCCAGTTTTTTTTCTCAAAAACTGTATCCTGCTATAGCTTTACTAAAATAAAGAATTTTGGTACGATCGCCTTGGATTTATTGATATTACTACTCCATATCTAAAGTGGGCGAAAAAGTACATTTGTATGGGAGGTACCAGAAGGGGCGTGGCTAGACTTCCAATATTTTTTCCAAAACTTTATCCTGTTATAACTTAACAAAATGCATAATTTGAGCACGATCGTGTTGACTGTATTGATATTATAACTCCATCTCTAAAATGGGCGGAGTTGTACATTTGTATGGGAGGTACCAGAAGGGGCGTGGATAGACTTTAAATTTTTTTTCCAAAATTTTATCCTGTTCTAGCATTACTAAATATAGAATTTGGGAATGATTGAGTTCGATGTATTGATATTATTACACGATTTCTAAAGTGGGCGGAATTGTACATTTGTATGGAAGGTACCAGAAGGGGCGTGGCCATGTAGCCCATTTTCAATACCGTAAGTAGTTTTGGGGAAATATTAACTCGTGCAAAAATTCAAAACATTTGGTTTCGTCTTTCGAAAGTTATCGAGCGAACCAGCCGGAGAGCAGACAGACAGGCGGACATGGCTCAAACGACTTAAAAAGTCATAAATCGAATTTGGTTCAAAGAAACCTATGGTCTAAAGTCACTCCTTCTATGTGTTACACTTTTGGGTCGTATCAAATGATATATACCCTCATCCCTAAGGGTGATGGTATAACAATTTAGAAAAAACAAAGACAAACTTATTTTCATATTAATAGATTTTACATCTTAGGGTCACGGTCTAAAGTTGTCCGATTTTGGTCAAACATATACCATAGTTATTTTATAACAACCGCACGGGCGTTACCGCAAATGTAAAGCTGAATTTTCGCTGCCGCCCTACTGGTTATATTTATACTCTTTACCAGGCGCACGAACGGTGCGAAGGGTATATTAATTTTATTCTTCCATTTGTAACACCCTAAGGAAGAGTGGCAGGTATGAAAATATATTTATAAAAATAATCAGCGTCGAAATCTGAATCAATTTAAAGATGACCGTGTGTCCTTCTATCTGTCTATCCGTCTGTCTGTCCATGCAATTACAGCCGTAGTTTAAGAGATCTCGAGCTGAAAGTTGGAATGCAAGTTTCTATCCTCAAGTACGAGTTTACGTTCTAAGATAATCCCGATCGGTCAAAAACTGCACCCACCTCCCACTCGAAATCCTTCTTTTGGAGGTGTCCGTCTGTCTGTCCCAGCGCTTACAGCGCTTTAATCCTCTAGACACAGTTTAATTCTAAGATAAGTCCGATTGGTCAAAAAATATTCCCACCTGCCATACAAGCTTCCCCTTTTAAGGGTCTGTCCCTGCGATTACAAACGTAATTTATAAGCAATAGAGCTAAAATTTTGAATGCATGTTTCCGCACTCTAAGCGAGGCTTGAGTTATAAAGTGATCCCGATCGGTCAAAAACTTATCTTACCTTCCACGCAAAACTCCTCTTTTGGGGGGTGTCCGTCTGTCCGTCCCAGCCATTACAGACGTATTTTAAGAGCTCTCGAGCTGAAATTTTGTAAGCCTTTATCTAAGTTCTAAGATGAGTAAGATCAGACAATAACCTCAACCTCCTTACAAACACACTCTTTTTTGCGTGTCCGCCTGTCTTACACACTATTACAGACATAGTTTAAGAGAAATCGAGCGGTTACAATTCAGGCATAGTGTTTGACATCTCAGTAAAAATTATTAACGTCTATCTGTTGGATCGTGTTGGATGTATTGATATTATTACTCCATCTCTAAAAAAGTGCGGAAAGGTACATTTGTTTGGGAGATACCAGAAGGGTCGTGGGTCGTGGCTAACCTTCCAATTTTTTCTCTAAAACTTTATCTTCTTATAGCTTTACTATATACAGAATTCGGGTACGATCGTGTTGGATGTATTGATATTATTACTCCATCTCTGAAATT